>CM037851.1:254781797-255381797 GCA_021234595.1 Delia radicum
GAGGTACCCTGTTATTACAACAAATGAAAAACAAAACCCGTGCACAAATGCAAGAAAAAGCTTTAAACAGCAGAACCCGTTTTTATAGATATTTAGATCACAGTAAAGGGAGAGATTACATTGAAACATCCAAAAACCTACACCAAATCACAATAATTTTTAAAACCAGATGTGATATTTTGCCATTACGTGCTAATACGTTTAGTAGTAGTGACAGCAAAACGTGCAGTTTATGTAATACTGGTGAAGATGAAACACTGCAGCATTTCATTGCATCGTGCCCTATACTCAGAGAATTCAGAAGCAGGTATTTAGGTAAAGTCATTTTAATGAAATTGAACTCATAAATATTTAAATGGTAACATTGCTAACGGATGGAATAGGCTATATAAATTTGTTAATAATGCATTAAATTATAGGAAAATGATATTTGAAGAATTTGTATAATTACTTAGTTTAAACTTAGATTTGTTAAGATATATTTTTATAACAAACGACTATAAGTCATTGTTATGAATTACCTACTTTATTTATTTTCATTTATTAAATAAAGATTACAATACAATACAATACATTCCTATTTCTTGAATTACGCCATTTACAATTGAAATTGAGAACTTTCCATAGTAAATTGAGAAAAGAACAATTGATATTGAGATTTTCCATAAGAAATTTTAAAAAAATCAATGAAATCGACTTTTTCCATTTAAAATTGAGAAAGGCACAAATGAAATTGGGACTTTCTATATGACATTGAGAAAATAACAAATGAAATTAAGAATTTTCTCTTGAAATTGAGCAAATAACAAATAAAATTGGGATTTTTGATTTGATATTGAGAAAAGAAACAAATGAAATTGAGATTTTCTAATTCAGAATAGACCAAACGATATTGAGATATTGCATTTGAAATTGAGAATAAACGAAATGAAAATTAGATTTTGTAATTTAAAATTGAGAAAAAAAAAAACAATTAAAATAAGAAAAGTACAAATAAAATTGAGATTTTTTTTATTGGAACATTCTTGTCTGTCTTTGCTTCTAGTTTTATTAAACAATGCCATGAAGAACTGTATGAAAATCTTAAAAAGATGAGAGAAGAGAAAATAATATTTAATCATATTCACATAAATAAATATATTTTTTATTTTAATACTAATCTTATTAGTTTAATTATATTATTAAATATTTATTTATTAATTCAATTTTTTTGTCTGCAAAATTTTGCCTTGCTTTCTTCTCGTCATTTTTTTTTTTTTTTGACTGAAGCACAAACATTTTTTTATCTACTAGCGCTTGTTGTTGTTTTTATTTAAAAAAAAATTACACACATTTGAAAAAGAACCACCACCACGTTTATTATAGAAATGCACGCACACATAATGAGTAGTTGTACTCACATTTGGGACAAATTCTTAAAATCATTGAACAATTGATATCAAATTAAACTAAATATTAGAAGAACAAATTAGTTCAAGTACAACTGAAATTTGTTCATGTGGTAAAATGAGTTAACTGATAACTTTAGTTAAATAACAGATTTACACGATATCAACAGAAAAAATTAGTTCAATTGAGCTGAACAGACTTTTGAATTAACTTCTTTTTATGAGAGTATAAAACTAATTAAATTAAACAGAATTCTTTTAAAGTCCTGTTTAACAATAGTTAGTTGGTAGTTATGTAGTTACCTGACAACAACAACAAAAACATTAAATAAACATTAATGTCAAAGGATGTCGTAGTCACGCTGGTCAATTCATTAAAATTTACAAAAAAGCTAATTACCAGCATTCTAATGAAATTACAACTACAATGACAACAATATAAAGTCGAAGCAAAAAAGGAATCTTCAGAAGGAATTGAAAAAAAACACACAGATTGGAAGTAAAATAAAAAAGTTAATATTTCAAACAATACAAACAACAAAACACATACAAGGAGGAAGGACATTATTTCCTAACAAAATGACAACAAAAAAAAAACGCATTCAGTTTTTGTTGTAGTTCCCAGACTCTGTGGTATAATACTATGGCGTGTGATAAAACTAATTATGTGCAATAAGCAGCACAACCCAGAAGGAAACAGAAAATTAATACAATAGACCGACCGTCTAGTGAAAGAGAAGCTTTTTGGAATGTCAAAAGTGTTGTATGCGAGAGCGTAAGAGGTAAGTGGAGGTGCTAATGTTCGAGTCATTATTAACAAATGAAGGAAAAGTGTCAACTTTGTTTTGATGAGCAGACATTAAGTGGGAAATTACTATACAGCATAGTTCCTTGTCTTTGCTTTTTTCTCCTCCCGTTACTACAAGGGATTTCTTTTTTTCGCTTTCGTATATTCATTTTAGTTACATTTAAACGTAATTAGTTAAACATTATTTTGTAATTTATTTAATTTAAAAGAAATTAAAAATGAAAACCACTTACAAAAGAAACTAATAAAACTCCCTCATAAATAATTTATTGTCTACTTGATTTAATTTCTTAATTTGAAATGTATTAAAAAACAAAATAAAATTAAAGAAAAAAAATAAACTTACCATTTTTAAAAGTAATCATTAAACTGTCTGAATCAATGCCATGATGACAATTAAATAAAGAAGTTTCAAGTAAATCTTCAGGTTTGTAACCCATTAAATTAAACATTCTGTAAGAGAATTAATATTTATAATTTAGATTATCATATAAATTTGCCAATTACTTACTTATCATCTACATAGGTGAATTTCATGTCCAACGAATGTTTTGTCAAAAATGTTGTACTGCACAATGGTACTTCAATATTTGAAGGATGCGGTATGGGTCTACCCATAGCCACTAGAAACGCGATCACCTTTTGGATTAACCACCAAATGTCCAGTAATATGAATGACCTGGAAAATTATAAATTGATTTAGTAAATTTGAAAAAGATGAAAGAAATTAAAGAGATATTTGGGGCTGTTTTCAAATATATTTCTTTAAATTTTACGGTACATTACTTTACTCAGAGTATTCTTACAGTAACTACATGTAGGTCATTCGGATAGTAAACAGTAGTAGTTGTTTTAACTGACAGACAAACGTCTCATTAAGACAGTTATTCATTTCAAATTTCAACTACCAAAACAGTAATTTTGCATTAAACAGTTAATTTTTGTTGGTTATTTAAAAATATAAAATTATGTCGAGTTTTTAAAAATTCTCATTTAGTTTATATTTGTTATTATTGATATGTTCATAGTTTGCAAATAATAATTAGAAAATTTCATTGTGTCTCCAATGCAGAAAACGTCATAGCTGGAATACTGTTTGGAATTTTTACATTGCATTTTAAATGTCGTGTATGTAAGCAGCGTTGCCAACTTTTCGAGAGCAACAAAAATTTTAAAAATGTGTTTTTTTTTTTTTTTGTTTAAAAAGGTGTATTTTTTAGCCAGATTTTTTTCAATTTGTTAACAAAATTTAAAGAAATGAACTGAAGTTGACCATAAAAAGTTTTTATAGTTAAATTTCGTGCTAAAATAAAGTAACCACATTTCTTCACCGAGAATTTCGGTGTTTAGATCCCAGTAGTTTGCGAAAATATCGCTCATTTACTGCAAGACTGACATAACTCAAAAAGCACGATTCTGCAGAAAACGACCCAGCCAGAATTGCCAATGGTCTGAAAAATCAAGCACTGGCAGACCACTATTTGAAAATGATCCAACAAAAAAGCGCTGGCAAAGCACTGATTTACAACGCTCTGCCAACGTTTGTAAAAAGTGCTTTGCCAGTACTTAATTAACAAAATTTACAACAGTAAAAATAATAGAAGCACTGGCAAAGCCCTGGCTTAGAACGCTTTCCCAACATTGGCAAAAAGTGCATTGCCAGTACTTATTTACAAAATTTACAACCGTTAACATAATAAAACAGTGGCACAGCCCTTGTTCACAACGCTTTCCCAACGCTGGTGCTTTGCCAGTGCTCGATTTACTAAATTTACAACCGTTTATAAAAACGAAATTTAATGCATGTACTTGTTTTGAAATAAGTTGGCAGGGTTTTAATCAAAATAGCAAATGAATAGTATTTTTTAAATTTATTTTCCAAACTTTAAAATTGTATTCTTTTTTTTTCAAATCTTAAATGAATTTAAAATCAACTAACATAAGCATATGATATTCAAATCAAATTCATACACTAAAAAAAGTCTGTAAAGTCAGCAACATTTTTTGCTTAAAGTATCCTGTAGAAAAATTGCTAATTTAGCAAATTTTTTGCTTGTATTAGCAATTTTTCTGCACGTATTCTCCCAAAAAAATCATGCTGACTTTACTGACTTTTTTTAATTGTATAATAAGTATTTACTCATATCGTATTTAAAAACTTTTCTAATCTATACTTTTAAAAAATTTAAATTACAAGATTGGAAAATTCAAAACCTAAATTGCATTAAATTGTTTTAACCAATGCTTTGCCAACGTTTTAAAATTATAATTTTGGTACTGGCGAAGCACTCATTGATAGTGCTTTGCCAACGTTTAAAAAAGAAACGGCCCAAGCCCTGCCCGGCGTTATCATTTTGGGGTTGACAAAGCTCTTACTCTTCCGAAATCCAACGCTCTGCCAACGATCATACCACCGTTGAAGCCACTGGGCCAATGATTTGCCGCGGTTCGTATTTTTCTGGCTGGGGAGTTTAAGTTTTCAATCCATTTATGCCTCGCTCAACCCTTCTGTATTTATTGGTCCCATTTTTTTATAAATAGGGGGTTTTAATATATATTTTCTAATAGTGAGAGTTGTGTGCGAATTCGCTAATGATCGAGAGAACCGTGAGTAGCACAGTTTCACTATGAAGTATATACTCTGTGCACCCACTTTAAGAAAAAATAAAATATATTATCCTCTATCTCGAAAAGTATATATGATATTAATATGAAATTTGTACACAATATTTGTACACGATATAATTAATAAATCTGCATCATAACTCAAAATTCGCATTTTTTGACTTATGACAGTCTTGTAGTAAATGAGCGATATGGAGGTTTATGTAGTCATATCAATTTCTATGTGATGCTATATGTAATCTTATTAAAATTCATTCCAAATATGGGGCACATAATTGTATTTATTTGTATGGGTTTAGATCTAATCTGCAATTAGATAAATATCAGTTTATATCTAAACTGATACAAGTGATAGAATTATTAACTGATTATTATTAACTGATACAAATAGATATAATTATATGAAAACCAGATGTTAATGTATCCGATTTTGACTTAATATAATTCTATATGATTTTATGTAAAATGATACATTTAAATATTACTAAATGCGAGTTTTAGTCTGATCAAAATGCCCTAAATGTAACATTTTTGTATATATGAAATATATACAATTTCGTACAAATATATGATCATCTTATCATATCCGTTAAGTCCATACAAAAAATATTAAGAAACATATTACTTTTTTGTTTTTTTCAAAAACGTTACGGCATAAATCGTTTTTAAGTTTTAATGCACATTAGGGTGTCCCGAAAGTGTCCAATTTTATAATAGTGCTCAAACGATGAGTATTATCTAGTATGAGGAAATAAAAAACCAATTCGAGAATAATACTAGTATTTTTGGCTGAAGTTTGTAATGCTGACATATTTTCATAAATATATTTATAAAATTTCCATAGAGTAATTTTGGTCCACTACATCTTGCAAATCTTTAGTTAAACGAGGAATAAACAAAATTACTTGCTTCAAACTAAATGATGCTGATGGCGGACCAAAATATGGAGTTTTTTAAAATGTTTCCCCATAATATGCTCAACATTGCCAAACATTTAAACTTATCTCGGTCCAAAATTTTTAAAAATACATTACAAGGCCCGCGGGTATCAACTACAAGTACCCTCGAAAAATATTGGTTTTTTATCCATAAACAGCATAGACAGCTCAATATAGTTTGAGTACTAGACGAATTCTCAAAGTTTTAAAATACTGGACAGGCTAATACCGTTTTATCCAAAATTAAATTATTTTTTTTTTTTGTATATTGCACTATATAGCACTATATGTTATTATATATAATTTTGATTGTGTTTATATCTCATTATACATGAATTTGTACATAATTAGATTAACCATATATAATTGTATATTTCATATACGATTATATATCGATCGATATGTAATAAGATGTAATTAAATTGGCATTGTATTAAAAAAAAATTAGTGTCCGAGTAAAAAAATGTATACAAAAAGTTATATTTTACATAGATAAATATAATTATATATAGCCAAGTGTTTGTACTATATTTGTTTGGATATAATTATGTATAGACTTTCAGTTTTTTAACAATTTCAAATATACCGTCATATGTAAAGAATTATCAATAAGAACCTACGGAAAATGAAGGGTCGACTGATTCAAAGTCACAAATATGTGATTAGTGTATAGGAGACACGTGACAAAACGGGTATAAACAAAGATTCGGTGTTTCAAAAAGGGACCAATTTCAGCAAAAAAACCATCCATGTGACTATTTAAATGGCGCAAAACGTTGTCTGGTTTATTCTAATTATATCATGGAACTGGAGAAAACCTAATGTAACACTAAATGTGGACAAAAATAACTCAGAGCCGTTACAGTAGAAAGTAGTGACGTAATTGACGTATTTGAACAAATCTATTTTTGGCCTTTTTCAATAGGACTTTTAGCAAAAACTATTAAAAATACAAAAAACCTAAAGTTTCAAATTTTTTATTGTTACGTTGATAATAAAATGCAAAAATGTATTTTACTGCTAAAAATTAGTTTATCGATTGTATGTAATCTTTTAAGATCAGACCGATCAGAACATAAAATTTCATATTTGTGTCAAGATATACTTTTTAGTTGTACCTTGAAACGTGTGTAATACTCAGAAAATTCGGTTAAAATTATTGACTTTGTCTTGAAAAATCTATTTGATATTTTAATTTTATTGTTTCGGATCTCAAAAAATTAGTAATAAAACGAAAATATCGAAGCCAAAACTTGAAGAAAACCTAGTTTAGTAATTATAATAATAATTAATTAGTACATATAACCAAGTTATGTTAAAAAATTAATTTAAATTCAACTCGAATATAACTAAAATGTTGTTAATTTAAGAATTTTATTTTCTACTATTCTATCTTACTACGATTTAGCAAACAATGTGCTAGTTTAAGCAGTTATTTTTGCAACGTCAACTTTTTTAGTAGATCTTTTTGTTATTCTTACAGGTTTATTTCTATGAGTGTAATTATATATAAAACTGAATTTAAATTCAAAAAACATAAATCACCTTTTCTAATTCGTCACATTAATTGTTTGGTATCCCACTTCCAAAAAGAAATATATTAAATTTTAATAGAAAATAATAAAATATATTGCAAAATAAGTGTGTTTTAAGCAACAATTTGTTATCTACAGGGTAACCTGGGCGACACATTTTGATGGTAAACATATCGCTGCAATAATGTTTAGCAACATATTGAAGTTGTAGCATTAGGTTGCTTAAATAATAGTTTTATCATTTGTTTTTGAATTTTAAAAAAAATGTTGTTGTTTATTCAGAATTTTTTAAAAGCTATTTTAAATTTTTGTGAATTTTGAAATTTGGTGTTCATTACTGAGAATTTTTTGAAACAAATTTAAGATTTTAAATTTGAAATATATCATTTTTTAACTACTCATGATTTTGATTTCATATAGACTTTTATCAAATTGTTTTATGCTGAAAACATGAAACTAATTTTTTTTCTTTTTTTGTTATTAGAAACACATTTATTTTCGCAACATGTTGCTGATACAACACTTGCAACAATGTTTTATAAATGTTGTAGAATATTTAATAATTTTTGTAAATTTTGCTGTTGTGGTTTTTTTATTCAGGTTATTTAAAAGACTTTTAGCCTAAATAATATTTGACAAAGAATATTATTGCACAAAATAAGCTTCGTTATTTGTTTAAAATTTTAGATACTTTGTATATAAGCAGTGGGTTTCTATCCATCTCAGTCCTCTCTCAATCTGCCCTCTTTTTTATTTTTATCATGTTTTTAAATAATTAATTTAATAAAGTTTTTATTTATTTAAAATTTAAAACGATAAAAGAATCAAAATAAAATTAAAATACATTAAATTTTAATAGAAATAATAAAATAAAAGCAAAATAAAAGTGTGTGTTTTAAGCAACAATTTTGTATCAACATGTTGCAAATATTTTTAGTGTACAAAAAAATGTTTCATTACCTCGCCCGAGTTCAGTTGGTAAGCATAAAAAATGCAGTGTACGGTAGCTTCCCTATTTGTATATACCTCTTTGCTTAAATTCTTATTATAAATCACTCATTTGGCGCACTTATGGTTAGTTTAAAATAACGAGCCTGGAGAGGGATTTGTTGTTTAGTGGTTTGAAAAATTTGCAACTTTGGATTCAAATTTTCTAACATTTTTTTTCATTTTACAAACTGTTGTGAAGATGTTAAATATTATTTATTCTTTTAACAATTTAATTATCTCAATCCAGTAAAAAAACAAAGCCGTTTAAAAGTACTAAATTGAAACGGAACAGTGGCTCCTAATGAGTTAATTTACAATCGCAAAGTTCTCTAAAGTGCAGCGTGCTGGGTTAAATAGATTTGGATTGAGAAGTCTAACATTATTTTAAGTATCTTAGAGTCGTTTAATGGGAGAGTATTTTTATATGGACCAGTGTTATCATATTCTAAGATATTGTGCGCCCCGGTAGGCTAGTTGGTAGCGTGCTGGCTTATCAGTGCGGGCGTCGTGGGTTCGATTCCCACCAGAGGCACTGGTCTGTTTTCGCTACAACGCGCCGAAGGCCATAGTAGCTAGTGCCTCGGTTAGGGTAATAGTATATAATTTGTAATTATATGATTATTAATTAATAAAATAAAATAAATAAATAAATAATATTCTAAGATATTTTCTATGGGTTAACATTCCCCTATTCTTACCTTATACGAAGCGCTCTTAATATTAATGCTACGACCACGACTGGTAAGAGTACACTTTAAACGTATAAATAAATCACGGTGATCGGTTGTTATGCCCTCCTCCAGAGAATTTTCATCTTTAATTTTATCAGCTAAACCATTGCGTTTAATATTAAGAGCCTCCTTAAGCTCAGCATGATCACATTGATGAGCATATTCCCATATTTGTTGGCCCAAAATATCAATCTAAAAAAAGAAACAAAAACAGTTAATACAGTAACAAACAAAAGTATACAAACACTAACCTTTGATATTCCCAAATAATCACTGATATTATCGGTAGTATAAGTAATGTCACCATCATTAGAGAGTATTAGCAAAAAAACCGTCTAATGTTTTGTTTTAACAAGCGACTGGATTCAATAGAATCGTCTTCAACTGGTTTCAAAGATGTTGATTGTTCTAAAGAATCGTCTGAAGTTTGAGAAGATTCGGTAGATGCATTAGAATCAGTGTTAGAATAATTTAAAGATATTGTTTCATCTTCATTGCTAGAAAGAATATGCAAATCACCCATCAATTCTTGTATATTGGGAACTGAAAATAATTAAATTAGAAATTTATTTTGTCATTTAATTTTCAGCGCTACAAAATATACTTAAGGCTGCTGCTTATTTTTAAAAACGTTTGAATTTTAACGGGACAACCCTGGGTTAGATAAAGATTCATGAAAAAAAAAAATTATTTAATTTTTTCAAAATTGTCGAGAAAAGAATTTAGAGATCGCTACCAGACTTTGAAAATATTTCAGATTTTCAAAAAGGACATATTTTCACACAAATGGCTTATTTAAAAAAAAACAATTTTTTAATAAATTCTTTTTGTATTATATTTAACTCCGACAACGCAGGAAAAAAAATATTGAGTGTTTATTGGGTATACAAGTTAATAATGTTAATTTTTTTTGCTTGAAAAATGCATTTATTATAATAACAAAATGAATTGATACATTATTTAAAGTATTGTACATCGTTAGCCACTACTTTTTCCCATCTTTCTGTTAGCATATGGATTCCGCGCCCTGTTCTCAAGTGAAGCGTATTCCAGTAAGGGCGTTCTACATCGATCGAAACAAATGGTAGTCAGAAGTGGCAAGGTCTGTTTTGACTGGTCTTACAACATGTGGCCGAGTGTTGTCCATGAGGGAAGATTATGGCCTCGTGTCTGGTCGAATATTCTGGTCGTTTTTCGTTGATTGCTCTCTTCAAACGAATCGATTGTGTTCAGTACAGGTCCCCGTGATCGTCTGACCCGATGTTAACAGCTCATAATATAAAACACCCTTCTGATCCCACCAAATACAGAGCATTACTTTGGCGCCATGGATATTCGGCTTCGGCGTTGATTTGTCTGGTTGGCCGGGCTTTACATATGACTTTTTGCGCTTGCGGTTATCGTCTTGTGTTTGACAACAATCTTCGTGGAGTAATGTTTCCAATTCCTCATCTTCAAACCAGGCCTCTCCTTGTCTTCTTTGTCGAAATCACTACTTTTAAATTGCGCAAAAACCATCGTTCACAAGTTTTTTAAGTTGGTGCATGTTGACCGTAAGCTTCTACCAACAATCGATAACTTTCAGCAGCCGTTTTCTTTAAATGAAAGAAGGTTATCAGAATTCCCCGCAAAGCATCTTCTTTAGGCACAAAATTCGACATTATTATAGCGATTGAAAAAAATGTGTGGTTTACACTTTGGCGTCTACCGAATACTGAATTATAATGACAGATATTTACCCTCCAACATACCATATTTGTTATTATTGACACAAACCATATGTGATAGTTATGCCATATGTTGTACATATTGTACAACCCAATATAAGATTGTTAGCCCTTAGCCATACGACCCCAAAAATTTCTAAAATGTTGCATTATTTCCAAAACTCCAATTATGATTAGAAAATACAAATTAATGAACGATTGAAAATATTAAAATAAATTTGGGCACTTTTTTTTAACACATCATGAGAATTACAAAAAAAAAATAATACTGAAAGATGGCTCAGTTCACTAAGCGTGTAGACCGATTTCATTTTAGCGGATTTGGAGGAAAGTTAGTATATAAAAAAATATTTTAAAAATTTATTTTAGGAGAAAGAAATTAATTTTACATTGAAAATTTTTTTATTTGATACCAATTGGTCAGTTCCAAGCAATAAATATTTAGCGCATCGTTAACCCATGTTTTCCGTAGGTCAAAGATGCTACATAAAATTAAACTCAATATTTTCAAATAAAAAAATTTTAAAAAACAAAAATTTTTTATAATATAATCTACTTTTTTCTGTTTGAATCCAAATACTTGCCAAAAATTGCTCATCATAAAAAGTTCCCTCATGTACAAAATCCGTTAACAATTTTTTGTAGGGACTTTTTCGGGCTTCGGTCAACAAGGGTTAATGATTTTTTATACTAATGATTTATTAATTTAAAAACTTACTTAATGAAGAACAGCACCTTTTTTCATTGGGTAAATTAAACAAAATTCAGTTATACAATTATCAATTTTATCTTGTGGACAATTTGACCTTCGGTTAACATGGGTTAACGATGCGGCAATATTTCAATTTACAATGTAAATTAGTTTCTGTCACCAAAAATATATTTTTAATTTTTTTTTTTTTTGTTATCAAAAATACTGATTTTTCTATATATCCTCCGAAATTAAATCAGTCCATACGCTAAGTGGATTAAAGGTTTACTTCAGAATTTTTTTTTTAATTCTCATGATGTGTTTAAAGAAAAGCGACCGGAAACTATTTATTTTTTGCAATCTTTAAATTTTTTATAATTTTTTATTTATAACTGAAGCTTTAAAAATAATGCACAATTTTTGTAATTTTGTTAGCCTAGTGCTGTTAAGGGTTAACAATCGTATAAAAACTAAATATTTTTTCCTGAGTATTTGGGGTTAAATATACGGGCGGTCCTAAAATTGGCCGAAATGACGTATAGATGGCGCCAGTAGTTTTTTTTTAAATTAAAAGTGGCAATCTAATAACACATATGTTTTAAGTATCAAGGCGCCACGTTGTTTAGTATTTTTTTTTTTGGTGCCATCAAAAATAAACGATGTTAGTGAGTTTGTAAACATGGAAATTTTGATCGTTATGTAATTTATTACTTTCATGTGAAAGGTCTCAGTCCAACCAATATTAAAGACGAGCTAGATTCTACTCTGGGGGAGTCTGCTCCTTCGTTTACTACCATAAGATATTGGGCGGCAGAGTTTAAACGAGGACGTACGAGCTGACAAGACGAACACCGTAGTGGTCGACCAATTCAGGTGTCCACGACAGAAAAGGTTAAGAAAATCAGCAAAATGGTATTGGATGATCGACGGCTAAAGGTACGTGAGCTGACTGAAATGATAGCCATTTAAAAAAGTGCTATACATCGCATATTGACCGAACATTTGGAGAGTGCACAAAATGGGGTGCCGCGTTTACTCACAATAGAACAGAAACAGCGTCGTGATGATATTTCAAAAGAGTGTTTAGCGATGTTTCAGCACAAGAAAGCCGAATTTTCGCTTCGATTCGTAACTATGGATAAGACATGGGCCAACCACTTTACATCAGAGACAAAGGAACAGTCAAAGCAGTGGACTTTAATGAGAGAATCGTGTTCAAAGAAGGCGAAGACAATTCCATATGGAGGCAAGGTCATGGCATCTGTTTTTGGGATGCGCTTGGGATAATTTTTATTAATTATCTTCAAAAAGAAAAAGCAATCAACGACGAGTATTATGGTAACTTATTGCAGCGTTTAAGTGGTGAAATAAAGGAAAAAAGACCGCGTTTGGCAAAAAGAAAGTCTTGTTTCATCAAGACATTGCACCAGTCCACACGTCCACTATTGCTATGGACAAAATCAATGAATTAAAGTTCGAATTGCTTCATCATGCACCTTATGCGCTAGATTTAGCTCCCAAGGATTATTATTTATTTCCAAACTTGAAAAAATTTCTTGGTGGTGAAAAATTTGTCAACAATGAAAAGGTGGAGTCTGCCATTTTGGCCATTTTAAGGAGCCAGACAGTTCTTACTATAAACAGGGTATCGAAGCTATTGGACATCGCTGGGAAAAGTGTATCGAGCTAGTAGGAGATCATGTTGACAACAACAGAACATTTTTGCCAAATTTTGTTGTGTTTTCTTTGTTAGGTCAGATCATTTTGGGATCTCTAATAAAAAAAATTAATATTACTTTTTTTAAGTTATAAAAAAAAAAATTATGAAAATATATCCTTTTAGAAAATCGGTAAAATTTTCAGTCTGGTACCGACACCTAAATTTTTTTTGAAAATTTTGAAAAAACTAGAGTTTTTTTTATGAGTCGTAATCTAACGCAGGGTTGTCCCGTCCAAAATTCGTAAATTTTATTTTTAAAGAAGCATCCTTATACTTACACATGGTCAACATATCGCGAACTTTTAAATATGCTATGGCTATACGCATAACAGAGGCTTTATCTAATTGTTGGACATCTGCTGTTCTCATGGGTAAAACTTGTGCCAATTCGGTAAATATTTCAGTTTCCCGAGATCTTCGACATCTGGCCGCATCTCGAGAACGTTCTTTACGTTTTTCATTGTTCCTGTAAAGAGAAGATTTGAAAAAGGTTAATGTTTTTGAATAAATTATTCAAATACAAATAATGGAATGTTCCCTAATGCGGCTCTACGTCTGGTATTCGGGCTATATAAAAAAAAAAACTAACAAGGAAACTACATAGTGGTGAATCCGCAGTTTTTAGCGAAACTTGGATACGTTGTTTAGGACAAAAAAGTATTTGACACGTTTTTTTTAGATGCACAATCGCATGTTTAGGGCAAAAAAAAGGGGGCTGGGGGGTCAAAAACTACAATATGTTTGTATTAAAACATATCTAATATTTAAGAAATTTAGATTTTGTGTACGCAGTATTCGAGAAAACAAAAATGTTGATACCCATATTGTCTATACTGTAGGCTTTCGTTTCGTTTCTACACACAGAGAAATATTTAGCCATTTGCCAACTGCAATTCTGTTACTACGATTCAAATTCGTTTACTACGACTGAAATCCGTTGGTACAACTGGATATTGGCTTTCACAACAAAGTTCGGTTAATAAAACCGAATTTTAGTTGCAATACCCAAAATATTTAGAAATCAAATTTAAATATGGCTGCACTAACCAAATGTATTGGCTGTTACTACAAAAATACACTTTTCAATTCGGTTGGCAACTTATTTCTCTGTGTGTATAATTCTGTGCGGCATTAGCGTTCCTTTAAAAGATAGCATCATTGAGACAACCATTGATGTAAGTAGTTGAAAGATAATTTTGTTTATGTTATATATAAGTATTTCTATATATTTGCAGATATTACATTAATTCATGTCGTCAATGTGGGAGTATGAAAATTTTATATTTGTAACGTATTGTAAATTATTTTAAAAAGAATCACAAAATATGTTTTATGATTTTCAGCAAAATAAATTAACTAACGTAAAAATTTTCTACAAATTTTTTAAGTTTTTTTCAGTCTACTAATATTCAGCAAAAATTTTATTAATGTTTAGCAAGGGTTTTTTAATTTCTAATCCACTAAGTTTTAGCAAAACTTTTGCTGAATCTACTAATTTTGTTGCTAAAAATCAGCTCGCTGATTTTCAGCAAAAGATTTTGCTGACATTAGCAAATTTTTTTGCAAGCACCCTCCTGACTAAAATTTTGCTGACTCAGCAAAATATTTGCTGACTTTACTAACTTTTTTATTTGAGTGTAATACTAAAGTTTCAACTTTCAATAAAAAAATTCTTCAAAATACCGATTGCAAAAAATAGTAAAAAAGCTAATATTTACAAAATAAGCTAAATAAGCTTTAAAAAAGCTTTAACAATATAACTTAAATTTTTATAATTTCATAATCAGAACTTGTTTTTAGTGTCAATAGTTCTAATCTTTCAAAAAAAAAAAGCTTTACACTCAAAAAATAATTGGTAAGTCAGCAAAAGTTTAGTCTGGAGGTTGCTTGCAAAAAAAAATTGCTAATGTCAGCAAAATTTGTAGATTCAGCTAAAGTGTTGCTAACACTTAGTTGAATAAAAATTAAAAAATTCCTGCTAAGAGTTAACCAAATTTTTCGTGAATATTAGAGACTGAAAAAAAAATCAAAAAATTTTTAGAAAAATTATACTATAGTTAATTTATTTGCTGAAAATCTTAAACATTTTTTTGTGATTCTTTTGGAAATAATTTACAATAAGTTACAAAATATAAAAATGTTCATACTCTTATATTGATAACATGAATTAATGTAATATCTAAAACTATATGGAAATAATTATATATAATATAAACAAAGTTATCTTTCAACAACTTACATCAACGATTGTCTAAATGATGGCATTTTTTAAAGGAAAACAAATGCTTTAGATAATTCTAGAAAAGAAACGAAGAAATAACAAAATATGACATATACAACACTTTTTTGCAATAAGAAAAAGGAAACATAAAAAATTAACTGAAGATTTGTGTCCATGTATTTCGCTTTAGTCTGTCTACTTTAACGTATATTTGTTTGCATTTTCAAATTGCCAATTTGACCACACTATATTAATAATCATTATAAACATTTAATTTACAAATACACATTAAATCTTTATTAAATTTAAATACTTTATTTTGTTTTTAACTTAATTAATGGACAACTACTTTCACAAGCCGGTGACAATACAAAATTTAAGTTGTTTTAATCCACAATGTTGTTGATTTTTATATGCCTTATAAGAGTTGTACTTTTTAGTATCATTTGCCTCTTCTCTAGTACATCTCGGCATGCCGCGACATCTACTTCATTCTGTGTATATTTTTCAATCGGGTTGTCGTCCACACAATTTTTCATCAAAATAAATTAGTAAAACATTAGTTCAAAACTGTTAAGTGCTAAATGACTATAACCAAAATTTTAGCAGAAAACGTAGTTTGCAAAAAATTTGTTGAAAAATAGTATATTTGATTTACAAGACTTTTTACAAACTTTTTTTACTAACATATGTTTTTGAGTGTAGCTTATTTTGGTTGCCTTACTAATATGTAGAAGAAATGTATTTTAAAAAACGGCAAATTGGGTAATTTTTTACCTAAGCTTTAAAATTGTTGAATTTATCAGCGCCTGAGGGATCTATAGAGCCGTTCCTCTGTAACTTAAATGTAAATTGCATTGATTATGAAGTGAAGTTTCATGGCAATCCGATTAGCCAGTAAGAATTGGCTGAATTATTTCCAATATATTTGTGATACAACCCACGTATGAAATTTTTTGAATTCATTAAAAAAATGTAGTTTTTAGAATTTTTTTAATTTTAAAATTTAAATGGATTTGAAGTCCCTAAATAGTTTTTTATTATTGTGTAAAATCATATTAACGTGCCATAAAGTTTAAAAAAATATATATTTGAAGCCTAATTTTAATATTTTTGAGAATATCCCATATAAAAATGCTACAAGACAAAGTACGATCGTCAATAATTTTAAATGGAATGTTCCCTATTGTGGCCTGTACCATATTGCTTGTTTTCGTGTTGTCGCATGAATACGTGAAAACTGACAACTGTAATCGAGTTTAATTTACGCTATTACTACATATTTAAAAAAAGTTTCGACTTCAATGCACAAGTTTCTCTTGGTTTTATTGTGTCATTTCATAAAACGCAATACATAGGTATAAAGTGTAATTTTTCGTAAATATAAAAAGTGTATAACAAAAAAATTTTCAAGAATTTTCCAAGTAGTATTTTTGTAAACGGTAAGAATTTTATTCATAATTTCAATAAAACTAGTTGCTTCCATAAACAAATATAATATACACAGAAAAAACTAAAAACGGGTTTCAATTAAAAAATTTATTGAATCAATTAATATTTTAATTGATTTTGCACCAATCACGGCAATGATACTATCAATTAAACCTTTTATTAAAATTAAGAAGGAAAAAAAGTTATAAATAACTTCTACAAAAAAAAAAAATATGATACTCACAAAAAAAGTGTGTGATCTATACATTGGTATGTGTGTTTTTTGCAATGCTGAGTCTGTTTGAGTGTGTGCTTGTTTTGTTTGTTAACTTCAAATGTATTTGGTATTTTATACTGAAAATTTTCTATTTATGCATATAGTGTATGAAAAAATAATATGATAGTTGCGTCTAAAATAAAATATGTATTTATATATTTAAAAGTCAATTAAAATATTAATTGATTCAATTAAATATTTGTTTAGAAACAAAGTAAATTTAAATCAAATCTTAAAGTAGATATTTTAGGTTGATAATTTTTTCTGTGTATAGAACATAAAAATGTGAAAAATTAAATCTCCATAATGTTCCCCAAAGTGGACCTTTGATATATATTCATATATTTTTTTTTGATTTTTTTTTTTTCATTTTTAAATGGTTTATGCTTCACTTTAACTGTTCTTGTCTATTTTGGACAATTTTTCAACATGTCGCACAACAACAACAAAAAATCGTTTGTTTCCCGCAATTAAAAAAGTTAGCATTACATATGGTAACCCCTTAAGTATATTTAAACGATAAGGGCATGCATCCTAATGTGGGACTACACCTGGTATTTGGGCTATATAAGTGAAACTCTAAATCCAAATACATCAGCCTGTAAAAGTTTGTTTTTGGTCATAGCTCATTTTCTTGTGTGAACACAAAAAAACAGTCTCGTGAAAGCTAATATTCAGATGTCGAACCCAATATTACATTCTAACCTAATATTACATTTTATTGAAATTAAAAAAAGATGTTGATTATTTTGATATTGAACCGTGGCCTGTACATCTTCTGTCCTACACTGATAGAATTTTCCTTCATAGTATTAATGAAACGATTTCATTAAAGTCGATTCATTGGTTTAATGAAAAATATCATTAACTGAATGAAAATTCATTAATATTGGTATTTTTTTCATTAACATTTTTTTATGATTTTTTCATAATTTCATAAAAAAAATCATTAAATCAATGAAAAATTTTCAAATTTTTTTCAATAAAAATGTTGACTTGTAATTAGAAAAAAAATTTCTTTTTCTATCATTTTGAAATAAAAAAAACTGAAAAATTTCTTTTAAACAGAATTAACCAAAACTTTGACATAAATAATTTTTTTTTATTAAATTTGCCAGAGCTTACAGTTTTTGATGAATTTGAATAGTTGGTCACTTAATTCCAGGGAACAGATTCTCTAAGAAAAACGATATAGTTTTGTTCAAAACGAGACCTAAATTGGTATCGTTTTGACGATGTTACAAAAAAACGTTATGCTCAACGATAATAAATGTTTGTTTTTTTAACAACATTCTTAACAATATTTAACATTTGTATCTAATATGGTCGTAATTTAACTACAAAGAGTCGATCGTTGTACAGAATTTCAAGCCAGATCGATACAAAATTACATATTTTGTACCGACATATAAGAAAATATGTCATCTTTTAACACAAATTATAAAAAATGTAAAGAAAGATTAAACAATTTTGTAAAAATAAAACAATAAAAACAGAAATAAATTAAAATTGGTTTTTTTAGTTCAGCTTTTAATATTGTAATGCCAGTTAATTATATTTAAACAATTTTTTCAATCATTAAAGTTCTTAATATACATAATTTAAAAAAAGTACAATAATTAAAATATTTCTTTTTTATGGAGACAAAAATTTTATTTTCAAAAATTTGTAATTTGTATGCTAAAATAATGATAAAAAGTGCAGATTTTTAAATATCAGCGGAAATATTGCATACAAACTATGAATTTTATTCATTAAACACATAAAACTTTCATAACGATTAGGCTAGGATTAATGAAAAAAATGTTATATACTTTATGAAATTTTCATTGGGTCAATGAAACCATTCATTCAAATTGATTTAATGAAACAACTTTCATTGACACAATGAAACGTTTCTTGGGGACTTTTTTATGAAAAAAATCATTGGATTAATGAAGGAATTCATTAATACTACGCACAAATTTCTATCAGTGTATTGATTGCACTACAATTACTTCAAATTTTCAATGTCCTTTTTGATATTTAAAAATTTCAATATTTTATTTTAATTAAAAAAAAACTTTTTGTGTTTGTCTTGTCCGAGATTTGAACTCGGAAGTTCGGAATACAAGGCAAATTATCTACCCACTACACCACAAACACTGATAAATGTTGAAAGCTAAATTAGAAATTAAATATGTTGTTAGGAAAGCAAACACCGAAGTAAAATAATGAATCAGGAATAGGAAGAATTTCCTGAGAGTTGCTTCTCTTAAAAAAAAAAACACCCAATTAATTCATATGGTTTTTAATGCTCAAAGTCCATACTTTAAAACCATATGAAAAGTTATTCCTAGTTTATTCAGGTATATGAATTAATAAGAAATTTTAAACAAAAAACTAGATTTTTGGTAAAAAATTAAAATCGCGAATATTTTGAAAAGTTTGGTATTCACATTACTGATCTACGTCCTAAAATCTATCAGATTTGTTAAGTCGCATCTTTGATGCGACTTTAATGTTTAAAAGTGTTTTGAAAATAACTCAAAAGGTCCACATTAGGGAACATGTACACTAAAGTGGACCTAAATTCAAAAATTCCCTAAAAGCACACAAAATTGTTAGAAAATGAAGTAAAATCGACACAAAAAAAAGTGTATTTAAATTAAAAATTATTTTAATATTGTTTATTAAAACGTTTTATGTATTGTTTAAAGCTGCTTAGGGGTTACCGTATGTAACTTTTTTAATTGCGGTAAACAAACGATTTTTTTTTTTTTTTTTTTTGAGAAACATATTGAAACATTTTCCAAAATAGACAAGAACATTTAATGACTAAAAATTGAAAAAAAAAAAATAAGAAAATATATCAAAGGTCCACTTTAGGGAACATTATGAAAATTTAATGTTTGACATTTTTGTTATCCTTATTATGTGTTCTGTGGCATCACTTAGTTTTATACAAATTGTGAATAAAATTCTTACCATTTACAAAAATTCCACTTGAAAAAAATATTTAAAACGTGTTTGTTATTCACTTTTTATGTTTCCAAAAAAAATATTACAATTTATATTGGGTTTTTTTAAAAGACACAATAACACGAAGAAAAACGTGTGCATTCAAGTCGAAAATTTTTTAAAACAGTGATGGCCTGAAATTAAACTCGATGACAGTTTTGACATATTCATGCAACAACAAGAAAAAAGCGAAAGGTTCACTTTAGTGAATAGGCCACAATTGGGAACATTCCCTTACATAAAACGTTTTAGTAAACAAAAAAAAAAAAGAGTAGAAGTTTTTTTAAATAGTGCAACAAGAAGAAAAAACGAAAGGGAACAGTCCACAATAGGGAACATTTTCTTAAATAATATAAAGGGTCCACCATCTAACGTTTTTTTTTTCAACTAGTGCTTATTTCGTGAATGGTAACACTTAGCTCCCAGAAGCGCTTCCGGGAGTCATTATTTAATTACGCAGCGGTTCCAAGGCATATCCAGAAGGCACACTCACAAGAACTTTTCCATAAAAATCAACAATTATAAGGGTCCGCCATCTAACGTTTTTTTTTTCAACTAGAGCTTACTTCGTGAATGGTAGCACTTAGCTCATGTCTGATTTGACAGATAATTAGTTGTATCCTTCCGCTGAACGAATATGGTTGTGTATACGCTTGAACAACGCTGGGAAATATTGCGACATTACTTTGAAAATCATGGTAATGTTGCAGAATGTGTGCGAAAATTCAAATCAGCCGCAGAGCTGATGTCGTTTGGCCACCTCGGAGTTGCGATTTGACACCGTTGGACTATTATTTGTGGGGTGCCGTCAAAGATAAGTGTTACGCCAACAAGCCAGAGACAATTGACGCTTTAAAGGACAATATTCGTGAAGCCATTGGTGAAATACAGCTGCACACAATCGATAATGTGCTTAAAAATTGGACTGATCGTGTAGGCTACTGCATGGCCAGCCGAGGCAGCCATTTGAATGAAATTATTTTCCATTATTAACCGGAAGGATTGTACTTTCAAATAAAAAAAGAAATTTCAGAAAATATTCAGTATTTTTTTTTTATAGCATTTTCAAAAAAAAAAAAAAAAAAAGTTATTTGGCGGACCCTTTATATTTAACATGATTCTTGTGTTTATTATAGAAAAGAAATGTTTATATTAAAAATAGTTTGCATCTTCTTTCATATGAAATAAATGCATATTTTATTAACGAAAGTGAGAATATTATTTTACAAAGCAAAAAATAAATTAATTTACGTCACAACCAGCCGAAGATCACGTACGCCGATCACGATTTTCATATGTTGTCAGAAACTGAATAAAAATGCGAAATTTAAAATTGTTGTTGCTGGTTGTAAGTGCATAATCAGAATACACAATTAGGCATGGGTTGTTTTATAATTATTGTGCCAATTTATGAAAATTAAACAAAAAAAAAATAAAACTTAATTTCAAAAAATATTTAAAGCAGTGGACCTTATATATGTATATATAATTTTGTCTGAAACAATATACAGCTTTATAAAAAAAAATATTTTTAATGTGGGTTCATGTTCTTTAGGGAGTCCAGTTAGAGAAAAAGTAATAGCTCTCAAACGATGAGGTATTAACGAGCTGAATACGGGAAAAAATAAAGAAACAAATTTTGGAGAGTACTTTTAGGTCCCGGCACGTGATGTAAGATTTTAAAAATCGTACGTTTGCTTAAAAAAAAGTTGTCTTTGCTTTTGGCGAAAATAAGGTTAAATGTTTTGTTATGTAGAGCTCATTATGGGAAATATATTCGTAATTTGACTGACGACTAATGTCAAAGTCGTAAGTTCTTTTTTTTTTTTTAATTTCAATTTCAATTTATTCAGTCTATGGATACATAAATCCTTACAGACTATGATATAACAATTTATAATAAACTTAATATTTACATTATTTATTTAAATACCTAAATCCATAATAATGGAATATAATTGTTGTTTAAAGCTAGTTTTTGATGTCCAAAACTCAATTTGTGGCTTTAAAGTAATTATCTGTTTATTATTAATCTCATTCATTTGAATAAAGTACGGGTTAAAATGCTATTAAGCCCATAATTGGTACGATGTAGTGGTACATCAAAAATAGAATTAAACCTTAATCTTCTTGGTGGAACATGAAAATTAATACGGGAAAGCAACTCAGAACAATCAATAGCACCACTTATAATATCAAAAACGAATAAAGCAGATTGCAGTAACCTACGAAATTCAAGGGTTTCTAAACCTATTAGTAGACCTCTAGATCTATAAGAGGGTATAGGATCAGTAAACCTAAACGACGAGGTTGCAAATTTGACAAATTTCCTTTGCACCCTTTCAATACGAGCGATGTGAGTACCACAATGAGGAGCCCATATTATGGCAGCATACCTCCAGTTTTGATCTGACAAAGGCAGAATAAATTAGCTTTAATGTAGTTGGATCGGAAAAGTCAGCACAATTTATTTTCAGGAAAGCTAACATAGAGTAAGCTTTTGGAACAATATAGTCCACATGAAGCCCAAACGACAACTTTGAGTCAAAAACAACACCCAGATCAAGAGTTGAATCCACAGATTCCAAATTATAATCACCAATATAAAAAGTAGCATGAATTGGATTTAATGACCTAAAAAACGACATATGGAGGCATTTACTAAGATTTAAATAAAGCCTATTTAAATTGCACCATGCAAGAAGATTACTTAATAATAATGTACTAATATTAAACATATTCTTTGTAAACTTTATACATTATAATATATGAAATAAAGAACAACTCGTGCGCCCCGGTAGGCTAGTTGGTAGCGAGCTGGCTTATTAGTGCGGGGGTCGTGGGTTCGATTCCCACCAGAGGCACTGGTCTGTTTTCGCTACAACACGCCGAAGGCCATAGTAGCTAGTGCTCGGTTAGGGAAATAGTATATAATTTGTAATTATATGATTATTAATTAATAAAATAAAAATAAAAAAAAAAAGAACAACTACTACTACTACTACTATTCGTAATTTGTTTCTTAGTTTTCATCAAGTATATATTATTTTTTTTTATTTTTCTTATAAAAACACTTGTATGACAAATAATTAAAAAATTTTGCATTTCAAAAATAAATATCTTACAATGATTGTTTGCAACGCAAAGCTTGGTTAGGCAAAAAGTTTAAAAAAGAAATCGTAAAGCTTTTTCGGCCAATATTTTTTTTAGTTTGAGATAATCAGTAAAAATAAAAGTATAACAATGATAAACAATTTTTAATTTTTTTTTTTTTTTTTTTGAAATGTTGACATTAGGAAAGCGTTATTTTAGTGTTTTTGTTAAAAATATAAAAAATATATATAATTAGTATGCATTTGCTAAAAAATGCTGTGGTGGACCAAAAGTATTCTAAAAAAAAAAATCTGAATATTTTTACATAACGAAACTTTTGAGTACTTTTTCGATAAAAAAAAATAAGACAACTTTTTGTAGCATTTTTGAATTTAAAAGTTTCCCTAAAAAAAATTTCGTTATTTTTTTCCGTATTCAGCTCTCTAATACTAATCGTTTGATGTCACTGATAGAAATTTGTGCGTAGTATTAATGAATTCCTTCATTAATCCAATGAATTTTTTCATAAAAAAGTCCCCAAAGAAACGTTTCATTGAGTCAATGAAAGATGTTTCATTATATCAATTTTAATGAATGGTTTCATTGACCCAATGAAAATTTCATAAAGTATATGAAATTTTTTTCATTAATCCTAGCCTAATCGTTATGAAAGTTTCGTGTGTTTAATGAATAAAATTCATAGTTTGTATGAAATATTTTCGTTGATATTTTATAATTAGCACTTTTTATGATTATTGTAGTATACAGATTACAAATTTTGAAAACAAAATTTTTTTATCCATAAAAAAAGAAATATTTTAATTATTGTACTTTTTTTAAATTATGTATATTAAGAACTTTAATGATTGAAAAAAATCGCTTAAATATAATTAACAGGCATTAAAATATTAAAAAAAATTATTTATATCAAAGTTTTGGTTAATTCTGTTTAAAAGAAATTTTTCAGTTTTTTTTGTTTCAAAATGATAGTACAAAAAAAAAATTTTTTTTTTCTTAATTCAAGTCAAAATTTTTATTGAAAAAAATTTGAAAAGTTTCCATTGATTTAATGAATTTTTTTATGAAATTTTGAAAAAATCATAAAAAATGTTAATGAAAAAAATACCAATATTAATGAATTTCCATTCAGTTAATGAAATTTTTTATTACACCAATGAATCGATTTTAATGAAATCGTTTCATTAATACTATGAAGGAAAATTCTATTACTCAAGCCAATTCGCAAAAACGGCCTTTGTCGGGACACGCTAATATACATACCATGCTGGTCATCAAATTAGCCCACACATAATTTTTGTTAAAATTAATTCTCAATTTAAAATCTTTTAAAAAAATATGTATAAACGACAATGTTGACGATGTTTCTGTTAATTGCCATAATATGTTTACCTTGACTTTTAATCCTTTGACAGGCAAATATACCCAAGAGTTTTTGCCACTTATAATTCTCCAGGTAAAATATAGATTTAATATGTCCGAAGTTAATTTGTAAGAGAGGGTTGGGGCAACAAAAATGTGGAGAGAGTTAAATCTAAATCTGTTCCCACTTACCCGTTAGGAGTCCTCAAAGTTAATAAAACTGTATAACTCTATATTGTAGTTAAATATATAATTAAATATATCAAGACGGACGAAAATGGCTCAGTTTTTAAAAAAGTGAATTTTAAGGTTATTATTTGGAAAATTTAAAATTTTGAATTTTAAGGTCATCAAAGTGACCGTTAAATTAATCATATCTACGCCGAATAATTTTCTTTTAGTGAGTTATTCAATTTTATGAAATCAAAGCACAGGAGCAAATAGTAAAGAAATTATCCTTATTAATATTATAAAATGACTGTTGGTTTGTTTGTTTGTTTGTTTGTTTGTTTGTTTGTGTGAGCATCACGTCCAAACGCCTGAACCGATTTTATTCAAATTTGACACATAGATAGTGGGCGGTCTGGAAGGAACTATAGGCTATATGAAATTTTTATATGATGGGCGTGGCACTTTTACGCCCACTTTTTCAACTATTTTCGATATGGCTTTACCGATGCAATTGATATTTGGTACCCAGAAAGAGATATCACAGATAAGCACTGTAAGTTATACAAAATTTAGATATTGTGGGCGTGGCACATTTACGCCCACTTTTTCGCTATATTCGATACGATTTTATTCAAATTTGACACATAGATAGTGGGCGGTCTGGAAGGAACTATAGGCTTTATGAAATTTTTATATGATGGGCGTGGCACTTTTACGCCCACTTTTTCACTATTTTTGATATGGCTTCACCGATGGAATTGATATTTGGTACCCAGAAAGAGATATCACAGATAAGCACTTTAAGTTATATCAAATTTAGATATTGTGGGCGTGGCACATTTACGCCCACTTTTTCGCTATATTCGTTACGATTTTATTCAAATTTGACACATAGATAGTGTGCGGTCTGGAAGGAACTATAGCCTATATGAAATTTTTATATAATGGGCGTGCCACTTTTACGCCCACTTTTTCACTACTTTCGATATGACTTTACCGATGCAATTGATATTTGGTCCCCAGAAAGAGATGTCACAGATAACCACTTTAAGTTATATAAAATTTAGAAATTGTGGGCGTGGCACATTTACGCCCACTTTTCGCTATATTCGTTACGATTTTATTCAAATTTGACACATAGATAGTGTGCGGTCTGGAAGGAACTATAGCCTATATGAAATTTTTATATAATGGGCGTGCCACTTTTACGCCCACTTTTTCACTACTTTCGATATGACTTTACCGATGCAATTGATATTTGGTACCCAGAAAGAGATGTCACAGATAACCACTTTAATTTATATAAAATTTAGATATTGTAGGCGTGGCACTTTTACGCCCACATCTTCACTATCTTCTATATGGCTGAACAGATTTTATTCCAATTTGGTACACAGATATTGGGATGACTCATAACCACTATTTGCTATAATAGATTAAGACATGGTGGGCGTGGCAGTTTTACGCCCACTTTTTGTTATCTTTTATATGGCTTACAGATTTTATTCAAATTTGACACATAGACAGTGGACGGTCTGGAAGGGACTATAGGCTATATTAAATTTTTATATGATTGGCGTGGCACTTTTACGCTCACTTTTTCACTATTTTCGATTTGGCTTTACCGATGCAATTGATATTTGGTACCCAGAAAGAGATATCACAGATAAGCACTTTAAGTTATATAAAATTTAGATATTGTGGGCGTGGCACATTTACGCCCACTTTTTCGCTATATTCAGTACGATTTTATTCAAATTTGACACATAGATAGTGGGCGGTCTGGAAGGAACTATAGGCTATATGAAATTTTTATATGATGGGCGTGGCACTTTTACGCCCACTTTTTCACTATTTTCGATATGGCTTTACCGATGCAATTGATATTTGGTACCCAGAAAGAGATGTCACAGATAAGCACTTTAAGTTATATCAAATTTAGATATTGTGTGCGTGGCACTTTTTCGCCCACATCTTCACTATCTTCTATATGGCTGAACAGATTTTATTGAAATTTGGTACACAGATATTGGGATGACTCATAAGCACTGTTTGCTATAATAGATTAAGACTTGGTGGGCGTGGCAGTTTTACGCCCACTTTTTGTTATCTTTTATATGGCTTAAAGGATTTTATTAAATTTTGGTACACAGATAGTGGGCAAACTGAAAAGTTATCCATCATCCCAAAAACTAGGTCTAAGGCACGCTAACAACGTAGCGGGCAAAGCCCGCTAGTAATTCATAAAAAAAAAATCCGTTTCAGCGATTCTGAAAAAAATTTCAAAAATCTATTTTAACATAATCATTTATATTTTGCTTTAAGAGTTGCAAAAATAAGGCTTCATAAAGCTATGTACAGACGGTTGTCAGATCTTACAATATTGTAAGACCTGGCAATATGCTGGCAAGGTACTGGCAATGAAACATGTCTAGCAAAAGGTAAATTGTCAGTTCAGACGATTGTAAGAAAACCTTTCAATTTCATTGCCGGACAATTGTCAAACAATAAATTTATCTGCCAACGAAAATTGTCAGTTCAAACGGTTGTCAGATTCTTTTATGGCAAAAATTAACGATATGGATTGAAACGGGGAATGATTGGAATCGGAACACTGTACACATTTGTGTTGTCGGTGCTTTTTTTAAGGTTTGCAAAAATGATGTCCATTTTGCGATATCATGCTTAGTTTTTGAGATACAAGCCATTTTACAAAATGGCGATATTTTAAAATGTCCAGTATCTTTAAAACTAAGCGAGATAGACTAAAACGGGCAATATTTTTGCTCCACAGGAGTATTAATAGACCCTTATAACATAAATAGGCTAGGTCCGAGAGAGATCCCGAGAGAAACATTTCTGTGACAATACTGCCATTGTCAGATGTATTAATTTAAACACATCTGCTAATAAAAAATTGGTTACAATGCCTTGCAATTATCTGACAATGGCAACGTAGGGTGTTCACACGAATGTCAGATGTCTGACAACATTATTGTCTTACAATGTACAGACAATGCTTTTTCTGACAATGTTGCAAGACAAAAGTTGTAAGTTCACACTGTTGCTAGACATTTCCTGAACATTTTTCTGACAATATTGTAAGATCTGACCACAGTCTGTACATAGCTTTAGTCTATGCGTAAAGTAAAAAAAGTATCATATATATGATATAAGACTAAAGGGTCCGCCAAATAACTTTTTTTTTTTTGAACTCCTAAATCATATCAAACCAAGGTCTTTATGCTAAATTCGTCTCAATGATGTCTCCGAAATGTTCAATTGTTGACAACGACGGTGAATTGATGTTGATGGCGCTTCACGCACACTTTCTGCCACAGCAGCAATATTCTCGGGTGTACACACTGTTTTTGGCTTTTCACGCTTTGGTTTATCGATGAGGATGCCAGTTTCTTTCACTTTTTTCACAAGATAACGAACATACGGACCATATTCGTTTAGCGGAAGGATAAAACTAATTATCTGTCAAATCAGACATGAGCTAAGTGTTACCATTCACGAAATAAGCACTAGTTGAAAAAAAACGTTAGATGGCGGACCCTTTATATATATATATTGTGTTATATCATATATATATATATATATATATATATATATATATATATATATATGATATAAGACAATATAAAATAATATATAAACCCTCATATAAATATGTTTTAAACAACACAAAGCTTTATACAATTAGAAACAAATATTTATGCTTTATCATAAATGTTTATATGACTATATAACTTTCTACATTGAAACATTTAATTGTATAAAATGATATCTGAATATGTATAAATAAACTTTTTCACTTGGGTATATAATTAATTTCTTGGACTTCAGTAATTCAAATTGTTTTTCTTAGGATTGGTTTAACAACATATTTTGGCAAACCAATTTGATTCCCTCTATCGCAAGTCACATTAAATTTTTAATTTTCAATTAAAAAAAACTCCAAAATAGCTAATGGCAGAGGAAAGGAAAAAAATACCTACACTCATATAAATAAACCTGTAAAAATAGGAAAAAAAAAAAAACAATGCTACTAAAAATTAGTAAAAATTGAGCTTGAAGAAAAACCTACTAAAATTAGCCGATTTTTTTTACTAAATTTTAGTAATATGAGAATAACAAAAATAAATCTGTTGATTTTACAAATATTTTGTTATATTTGAACTAAATTTTAGTTAATTAAAGGTCACAAAATAGTCTCCTAAAATCAGCAAAAACATTTACTAAATATTAGTAGACAAAAAATCATTAAAAAATATGAAATTTTTTAAGTTTTTTTTTATTTTTATTTTTTTTACTGCTAATAAAAATCTGTCCTTAGGAAATCAGCAATCTACAATTTTTTAGCAATCTACAATTTTTTAGCAATCTACAATTTTTTAGCAAAAATTTTGTTGATTTTAGCAAAACTGTTATTTGCTTTCTACTAAATTTGAGATAAATATGTTAATACTACAGTTCTTGTTTGCTATTTTGAGTCTACAAATATTTAGTAAACGTTTTTGCTAATTTTACAGACTAAATTGCTATTTTCAATTAACTAAAATTCACATCGAATATAACTAAAGTTTTGTAAGGCTAACAGATTTATTTCTGCTGTTCTCATTTTATTAATATTTAGCAAAAAAAAATCTGCTAAATTTAGAAGATTTTTTTTGGAAGATAAGTTTTAACTAATTTCTAATAACTGTTCTGCTATTTTTACAGATATATTTCGATGAGTGTAAAAGCCAAAATAGGCCTATCTATAAAATAAAAAAAACTCAAATATAAGCTATTATTTACAAAATGAGCAAAAATAAGGAAATATCAATAAAATAACAAATATGGCCAATTCCATGACAAATCAACCAATGGGTGTACACTACCTTCTCCAAATTTTATGATTTTTCGTAGAAACACAGATTATTACAGAACTAAAATAAGTGCAAAGTTTGAATGCACTGGCACTTCTGGATCCGGAAATATGTGGTCTTGAAAATCGCAAAAAAATGTCGAAATTTACAAGGTTGTACTTACTTAATTGTAATTTTCTTAAAAAGTATTATAGGTAGGCAACTCATCAAGGTCGCATTTGAAAGCTTATTAAATTACCTTTAATTTGATATACAACATGATTTTTGTTTTGGAAAGGTCAAAGGTCACATCTTTTGACCTATAATTCGGGAGGCTATATCTTTAAAAATGATATTTTTAAAAATCTGAAAAAAATATATGTTCCTTTCCTAAAGTTACGAAAAATTTCATTTACCTTTACATAGTAAAGGTAAATATTTGACAAGGGAATTAAAACTATGTAGCATAAAGACCCCTTTAGTAAAAAAAAGAAGAAATGTCTACACTGTGTCAGAGTTTGAGTCCCGGCTGCACTAAAACAATATAATGTTTAATATTTCTGGATCCAAGAATACCTCCACACTGAAATTTTTCGTAACATTAGGGAAGGAACTAATCTTAAACATACATTTTTTCAGATTTTTAAAAACATCGTTTTTAAAGATATAGCCTCCCGAACTATAGGTCAAAAGATGTGACCTTTGACCTTTTCAAAAAAAAATCATGTTGTATATCAAATTAAAGGTAATTTAATAATCTTTCAAATGCGACCTTGATGAGTTGGCTAACTTTTATACTTTTTAAGAAAATTACAATTAAGTAAGTACAACTTTGTAATTTTTGACATTTTTTTACGATTTTCAAGACCTCATATTTCCGGATCCAGAAGCGTCAGCGAACTTAAATTTTGAATTTTACTTAGTTCTCTGATACACTTTGTTCCTGCCAAAATTCAGCAAATTTGGAAACAGTGATGTAAAAAACAGCCATAATTTAAGTTGAGTTGAGATGGTTCAACCCATATTGCTTAAAATTTTCATCATTTTCAAGATCAGAACTTGTGTTCAAACTCTGGCTTATTTTTGGTTGCCCTAATAATAATAATAATAAAACTCGCATACTTCAAGCAATGACTTGTTTACATCACCACATTTTTTGTGCGTCTTTTTTATACACTGTTTGGCAAGTTAATCGATATGTATTAATAGACTATTGGATATAATATATTCATTTTTATTATTAACCATATAATTTTTTTTTAATAATAACAGGAAATATTTAAAAATATCAAACTGAAAGTTTTGCGATTGATACGTTTTTAATATTTTTGTTTTTTTTTTTTGGGTAACAAAATCTTAAAACAATATAAATGTGCGTATACGTAATATGTAGTTCAAAGAAATGTTAATCATAAGCACCTAAATAGAGTTTTTATAAAGCTTTTACTAAATGTGATAATTACAAGCTTGTTAAAATTTTAAGTTGTAAATTTAAGTATTTTATAAAAATAACAAAAAAAATATTTTCATATTTTGCAACAATAATGCTGATGATAAATTTTTATTGTTGTTAAACTAACAATAAAAAAATGTTCAATTCAGTGCCCTTATCATGGCAAAAAGGCGCGAAAATTTTGAAATGAAAATGTAGGTTGGTTGACAACAATAATATAAATACATATTTAAATCAATAAATTAATTATATGTACTTTGTTCAGTAATACAAATTTAAATTTCAAAAAAAAAAACAAAGGAAAATGATATGGGCACTTCCATAGAAAGGTCAACCGTGACCGAAAAAATTAAAAGTGGACAAATAATTCCTTCTGATTTGTATTATTAAAGAAAAATACTTAAATTTCATTAAATTAAAAAGTCCAAAGCATTCTTAGTTGCCACGATTATAAAACGGATGATTTATTTGTAAATTAAATAGTAACTCATTTAATTAAAAAGTGATCAATATTGTATATCTTCTCCAAAAGCACAAAACAATTGGATAAAGTGTTGTTGTCATACCAAATGTTTTGTTATACTCGTAGCTTGAGTTTAATAACATTGAATTCAAGTCGGCATGTAATTCTCATTAGTTAGCAGATTTATTTATACGTATGAGAACAAATTCACACAGAACTTAGGTCTTTTCTCTCTATTGAAACGTGGGAAGTATGGCAAAAATTAATTTTTGAGCTGTGCGCCCCGGTAGGCCAGTTGGTAGCGTGCTGGCTTATCTGTGCGTGGGTCGTGGGTTCGATTCCCACCAAAGGCACTGGTCTGTTTTCGCTACAACGCGCAGAAGGCCATAGTAGCTAGTGCTCGGTTAGGGTAATAGTATATAATTTGTAATTATATGGTTATTAATTAATAAAAAAAAAAAAAAATTTTGAGTTTTTTTGTCTTTTGTTAAAACTAGTGTATTGTATTGTTTTTTTAATATTTTTAGCTTTTTTTTGTTTAAAAAAAATGTTTACATTTTTATTATACAGAATTTAACTTCAAAAATTACATTATCAATTTTATTATAATGTTTTAGAATAAATTAATATTCACTTTTAAATTACTGAAATTAAATTTTTTAAGGTAATAAGCGTAATGAGAATTAATAAAATATAATTAAAATGGCTTTAAAATATTTATTACTAATACATATACATTTATAAAAAACAACAACAATATGTTTTGAGAGATAGTATACCAAAATGTCAAGCAAGTTCCAAATTTGAACAAATAGTTAATTGATTCAATTAATTCTGAATTGGCAGCTTTTAAAATTTTCGACAAATTGATTTAATTATAAAAAATTAGAGCAGAATTTTTATTGTGTTGTCAACGGTTAAAATTAATGAACAAATACCTCATCCAAGTAATAGCGAAAGACGAGTCGAGTTTATTTCTATTATCTTGTTTAGGAACAGAAATTGCAAGAACAGCCCTCGACTGGAACCCCCAAGGACAACGCCGCCAAGGTAGGCCCCGTAACACCTGGGTTCGTTGCCTTAAACAAGAATGTTTACTTGCTCGAGTATCCTGGAATCAAACAAAAACAATTGCCAGAGATAGAACCAGATGGAGAAAATTTGTTGACGCCCTATGTTCACACTGAACTTTATTTAAGTATTTATGGTGTTCAGAAATGTAATTCTACTTATATTTAGATAAATAAAGGACATATATATATATCTTGTTTAGGTCATATGACATATGTTTTTTAATTAGTTTGCCATGCTAAACACGAATATGTCAACAATTTTAAAATAGCTTGAGTCGTAGATCGGGTTTTGACTGTAGTCCTAAAATATTCTTTTTATGCGATATTTCAAAATTGTGAAATGATAGAAAAATTTGGAGACCGGATTTGGAATCAGGAGATAAAAATTTATAAATATCACTTTTCATAAAACAAATCGAACAAAAATTGATTAAAAAAGATTAATTACATTTGTATACGAACAAAAAATAAAAAAAAACTGAACAAAAACTTTTTTATTTCTACCTTTGACGACCAATGCCCCATATGCATCAGTGTTCTGTAGGAAATGAAATAAATCAGTTCCTGATAACACAATGTTTCTTGAAGCTTAAAGGATTGTACCATATAGCCTACCAAAAGTATGAGCCCCATATTCAATAGCGTTCTAGCAAATATGTATCAAAAATGATAAAAAAAAAATGTTCGTATTTTTAACTTTGGGGTCACTCTATTCGGCTCTGAGGCCATATTGGTAAAAGTGGTTGGTATGATCGGAAAACTACATCTATTCTTTGTCGATACACATCACAATTGGAAAAATCGGCTGAAAAGAGTAGCTAATACAACATAAACTAAAAATGGGATATATTAATTAATATTTAATTCTTTAAGAGAGATGATGAAAGCAATGCAAACGGAGTTAATAAAGATCAGTTAACCGCATATTTTTGATTTGCTTTCATTGGCATTCTAATGTCACGTATGTTAAAGCAAAACAACATTTAACTGGTGTACTGGTGTTTAATACGTTTAATTTACATCATGTTTGTGGCGATTAATTTAACATAAAAAAAATCTGGAACTTATCAATCAGAGTTATTTTTTTTTATAAAATTTAACATTTGTCACGTCACGTCACCTGGCAAATATTTTACTTTCTAGTACTAAAATATTGATATTTAAAATTATATATTTTTCACTGAGATAGTAGCCGTAGCTAGTAAGAGAAATGAAAACGCGCAACGGCATACACAGAAAAAACTAAAAACGGGTTTGAATTAAAAATTTTATTGAATCAATTAATATTTTAATTGATTTTGCACCTACCACTGAAATGATAGTATTAACTAAAAAAAATTGCAGACAGTTTATTAAAACTCTTATTGTTTTTCTTTACAACCACAATTAAAAAGTATAGTTAAATTGATTAAAACTTTAATTGAAACTTGAGAAGAAAACAATGGTAGTTTTAATTGAAAACTCGTATTTTTATATTTTTGGTATATGCCCCCCATTAAAAATTTTGTTTACATGTTGTCAACACTGTATGGATATATTAGAAAATTCTATAAATTTTTTAATTGAATCAATTAAAAAAATTGTTTAAATTGCCATTGATATTCAAACAATCGATTAATTAGATATTTTTGGCAAATAATTTTTTCTGTGTAGAATAAAATTAAAAACCGATTTACTTATGTCACAATTAATATTTCATATATTCTACTAAAAACACAGGCCATCAAAATCCTAAAACGCCACGACCCTGGCACAAGAGGACATTGTTCTTTTGATATGCGCTGAATAAAAATCTAACCTTAGAAATTCTCCATCATATCACATTTTTGAGATATCTTAACGTAAAGGTTAAAAAAACTCGGTTTTTCGTTATATTCGGGAATTAAGCTTTATTGTTTTCTTATTTTTGCTAAAGTTCTTCACAAAAATATAAAGTAAAAAAAAATTATATTTTTGTTTGTTTTTCACTTATTGAATGGTACGATTGGTAACGTATGTGACTATGGAACTGCCCATATGAGAAATCGTGTCGCGTGCAGCCTCCAGAGACGAGCGAAATACATACAAAATAATAATAAAGAAAAGTATTAATAATTTGGTTGTGAGTGAATATTTTAGTGATACACTCAAAAAACTATGTAAAAATATGAAAAACAAAAATTGAATAAAATTAGATTTAAAAAATAGTAATAAAATATTTAAAAAAAAAAAACTCCGTAAAATTTTTCGTTCAAATGGTTTTTTATTTCAGTCTAAATATTATTGAATAAACAGTCTATAATGTAATATTATTTAAATATTCTTAGATAAATTTATGAAAAATTTTAACATCAGTAGTTCACAAACTACATTAAAAAAACGAAAAATTGTAGCGGCTTAAATGAATAATTAAATTAATAAAAACTACCTCATTAAAAATTTAAAATCTAACAAATTTATTCCAAAAAGTTAATAATCGTGGGCTGTGAGAGGTTGTTTAATTAATTAACAGCAATTTGTCAACTTTCAAATATTATTATTGTTTAATGAAACTTTTGAAACAAGTTAATTATTTTCTTTTAATTTTTAACCTTGACAGTTAACAATATGTCAGTTACCAATAGGGATGCCAATCGGGATTGATATTTAAAAATTCCGGAATTAGAGATTTTTCAAATCCCAAAATTACGGTATTTTTCGGAATTCCGCGATTTTTCCGGATCTTGGTATTTGTTTCTGTTTACCAAAAAATTAAATTATCACAGCTAAACTATTCGATTGGCAACAAATTAGATAGTCAGCACGAATCTGTTTTCTCTGTGTATCTTTCGTCGAAAATTTTTATGGTAAATTTGATTAAAAAAAATACTAGTTAAGTTTAATCTAACAAGATCTAAACTTTGCATTCAGTCGATCCTCGAAAAATGATGTTTTTATGTTTAAAGTGAACTTTTTTCAACTTCTGATACAATTTTTCTCTAGAAACCTATTTAAATTAAGATTTTTTAAAAAAAAATTAACATTATTAAAAAATTAAATTACAGCGCGCGACCGAAAATCCACTGGCGTGTCACTTCAGGCATTTCCACACTCAGGGGAACTTTTGTTTTAAAAGAATGTAGTTGTTTGGATTGTAATACAGTTTCTTTGTACATGTAAGTCATTTGTAAAACAAATTAAATTTTTTATTAACCTTGCAGTTCATTTAAAAAAACAAACCACATCAAATGACTGTTTTATGATTTTACATTAATTTTTTTAGATTAATTTTTTGTGATTTAAAAAAAAATTAAAAAACATAAATGTTTGTTTTACTAACATATGTGGTTCATTTTTACTGCAATTGTTAGTAATTTTTGAACAGTAAAAACAAATGTCAAATGTTAGTTGAATTTACTGAAATATTAGTCGTCCTTTCTTCAAGTGGAATTTCATTTGTTTTTGACTACAATTGCTGTCGCCTTTACCTACATAATATCGTTAGTGCAATAATGCAAATTTAATCGTTCCAAATTAATATCGGAACGATATTAATACCATATAAATTAATCACTTGGGATGCAAAAACTATATTGTGTTTGTTCTTAAATTGAGATTTTACTGTATCTTGTGTTTAGTTAAAATTTTATAAAAAAAAATTTAAATAAAATATTAATTTTAATTATAACATTTTATAAAATCAAATATTTTTAACAATTTTTCAATTATGAGTGTACCCGATAAAAATGGATGTGTTTAGAATCATAAACAAAAAAAATATGAAAAAACTCAAACAAAAAATTTAATTAACAACAATTTTAGCAAAAAAAAAAAAAAAAAAAATCCGAAACATCCCAAAAAATACCCGGAATTTTATAAAACTCGAAAATCCTGGCATTTCCGAATTTCCCGTCAGCAAAAAGTTTTGCTGAGTCAGCAAATGAGTCAGCATAGATTCAGCAAAAGTTTTGCTTACACTTAGTGGATTAGAAATAAAAAAGCCTTGCTAAAAATTAATAAATTTTTTGCAGAGTTTTAGTAGACGCAAAAAATTTGTAGAAAAATTGTAATTTAGTTAATTTATTTGCTGAAAATCATAAAACATATTTTTGTGATTCTTTTAAAAATAATTTACAATAATTACGAAATATAAAAATTTTCATTTTCCCACATTGACGACATGAATTAATTTAATATCTGAAAATATATAGAAATAAATATATATAACATAACATAACATAATTTTCTTTCAACTACTTACATCAATGGTTGCCTAAATGATGCTATATTTTAAAGGACGCAACTGCCGAAGATAATTATAGAAACGAAACGAAAAAATAAACAAAAACAAACGAAACGAAAAAACAACCCTTTTTTGCAATAAGAAAAAGGAACCATAAAAATCTACCTAAGATGTGTGGCTTTGTCTTTCGCTTTACTCTGTCTACATGTCTGTATATGTTTGTTTGCAATTTGACCACACTAGATAATTAATCTATAAACATTTAGTTTAGAAATACAAATTAAATTTAAATATTTTATTTTGTCTTTTATTTAATTAATAGACAATTATTTTCACAAGCCGGTGACAACGCAAAATTTAAGTTGTTTTAATCCTCAATTTTGTTTTATGTATGAAAAACAGATACAAAAATCTTTCATGGTTGATTTTTTTATGTCTTATTAGAGTTGTACTTTTTAGTATCATTTTCCTCTTCTCTACTACATCTTGACATGCCGCGACATCTGCTTCATTTTGCGCATATTTTTCAATCTGGTTGTCGTCCACACTATTAATGTGTTTATCAGCACAATTTTTTTTTAGCAAAATAAATTAATAAAACATTAGTATAATATTAGTAAAACATTAGTTCAAAACAGTTAAGTGCTGAATAGGTATAACAAAAATTTTAGCTTAAAGCAGAGTTTTAGCAAAAATTTGCTAACAAATAGTATACCTGATTTACAAGACGTTTTACTAACTTTTCTACTAACTTATTTTTTTTAAGTGTAGTTAACACCAGCATATAATTAAATATTTGATATTGTGCCGTATTAATTTCTTTTGTGGTTGAAATTTAAGATACGAATTTGAATCCCTTTTAATTACAATTTATATTCCAAATGCAGAACTTTAATAATGAATTATTGTTTTAATGAACTTTTTGAAAAGCTTAAAAAAATAGTTTCAACACAAAATAAAAAAACACACAATATTTAAAAATTTTAAAAGTTAAGAAATGTAATCCCAATTTAGAAACGGTTACTTTTCTCACTCTCTGTATTACTTTAAAACAAATAATAAGGACTCACTAATAACTAGTTAATTTTCACATTATTTCGATACAAAAAATAATGCGTTAACCGATGAAAAAAGTTCCGCTACAGGTATATATGATCATATATAGTTATATGTATAGTTCATTATCTCTTCATATCAAAGCTGATTCGGAAAATGGCATACATAATCATGGGATCTCATGCGATAAGAAAAATTGGTCTATCTGATTTGATCAAGTTATATAAAGTTTAATAAAATTTTATACAACTTCATAAAATTCAAATTAATAATGAACATTTAAATATAAAAAAATGGATTGAAAAATTAGACACGATTTCAATTTGACTAATGTGTGATGCCATATTTCATTTAATTTATTTTATTTATTCATAATCTAAAAGCCAGTGGTGGCCAAACAATTACATAGTAGTCTATGAGTAAGATTTATGTATCTGTAATAACTTAAACTAAAAAAAAAAAGATATACAAACAAAGTTTAATAATTAAACCTAAATAAACAACCCAAACCCTAGTAGCACGAATTTGTAAGACACCGATCATAAAAACAATATTTAATTCTATAGCCAGCTTTTATAAGACTTAATCACATTAAGAAGCTAATATTTTCAATAAATAGCATAAATAAATAGCAATAGCATTTCACTCATGATATATAAATTTTGTAAGAAATAATAATGTAATTTTGTAAAAGAATTTATGTAAACAAGTTGAATTTAAAAGTATAAACAATGCTAATAAAGAATTTAATAATAATAAATAAAAAAAAAATATATATTAAATACAACTGGCCACAATGTTCCTAAACGTTCCCACACTCACTGCAAAGTTTCTATCCCTATAAGAAATCACAGAATCCCATAGTCTATATACCTTGGACACAAACGAGTTCTGCATATATAGCGTAATAATTCTCGGACATACTAAATTAAATGCCCTAGTAGACGGCCCAAAACTAAAGCGGTTTACCAAATACTCAGGCATGCCATATTTTATAATTTTGAAAAAGAATATCAATAAACGCATTTTAACATAATCTGTAAAACTCATACCTAAGAAATCAAAGACACACTCGGTAACATGAGACCTTAACCGCAAGCCATACGCAAACCTTATTATACGGTTAAAACATTTTATTACCTTTTGAAATTTTGTGCCACTACAACCCGTGTAAATTTCCAATCCATATAATATAATCGGCATAAGTAATGTTTTCGCTATAAATTTTCTTGTTTTCAGTGGAAAGTAAAAAGCAACACTATTTATACGCTTAAGGGAAAAACATATTCTTGAAATAAGCATGCTTATATGGAATTCAAACGATAATTTATCATCCAAATATATTCCTAAGGTCTTGTAATGCGAAATATATTCAATAACGACATTGTTTAGTTTAAGTGTACACATATCCAAAGGAATGTTACCGAACCGCATAGCAAATGTTTTCAATGGATTTAGAACCATTTTATTCTCCAATGACCATTGCAATATTTTCTGAAGATCCAAGTTAATATAATTAACAAAGTCCATAACTAATACATCTCTTTCCATGCATGCCAGCAGTTGTATATCATCTGCATATATATGCGCCTTACAAAAAGAGAGTACGTTTGTGATATCGTTAATATAAATTGAGAAAAGTAACGGCCCCAATATGGAGCCCTGAGGCACCCCTCGGTCTACAGCTATTTTATGTGAAACGCTATTATCCAGTTGCACAAATTGCTCTCGATTATGCAAAAATGAAAACATAAGTTTACAAGCAGAAGTCTCGAATTTGAATTGGTGATACAGTTTTCGCAAAAGATTCTCATGACAAATAGAATTAAAAGCTTTTCTAAAATCAAGGAAAACTGTTATCGCACTAAGCCCTTTATCAAGGTATCCCCTAATGGATTCTACCACATTCAGTACTAGCGTAGATGTGCTGTGATGAGCTCTGAAACCAGATTGACAAGAAGATATAAGTCCTTCCTGATTTAAATGCACTAGTATACGATCATGAAAAATTATCTCTAAAATTTTGACAAAAACTGGTAAAATACTAATCGGTCTGAAATAGGAAGAAGTAGTAGGATGCTTTACCTTTGGCAAAGGTATAACTCTTGCTAATTTCCAATGTTCTGGAAACTTAGAAACCATCAAAACTGTGTTATATACGTGGGTTAAATGACGCAAAATATATGGAAAAATTAAACGTAAAAACCGAATCGATATTCCGTCATGCCCTACAGCTCGTGACTTTATTCTGCCTAAGGCTAAAATTACCTCATCCTCCCTTATTCTATGAAATGAAAATGTTCCTTGCGAACCCAATTCATCAATAAAGCCGGGATTGATTGCACAATCTGGTTCAAGAATAAAACTTTCATTTAAAGAATCGAGATCAATATCCAACCGAACCCTATCATTTCCAATTATTCCAGTATTTCTTAACTTGTCCCAAATAGTCCCAGAACGACATTCCCTAAAAATTCTGTCGCAAATTCTGTCGCACATATGTAAAAGTGATACATTTTTGTTCTTGTTTCTACCATATATTTGTGTACAATAATAATTATTAAAGTGTCGTCTTTAATAATTATTTATCAAATTATTATTTATTTAATTTTGATGATTTTTTTTTTTTTTTTTGCTTTATCTGGATTTTCCGATTTCTTAAGATTTCTAATTTAAGATTTCTGACTGGGAAGTTATACAATATTCCCTATCAACAAAAATAAATAAAATAAAACGTTTAAGTTATTAAAGACTATACTAGCATTGTTTGCGGTGTATTTATTTGTAATCGATCAAGTTAACTTAAAGAGGTAAATGACAGTTAGAAATTCTAAGACGCTTACCCCCATTGTTCTTCAATGCGTCACAATTTATTAATGCTAATTTTTAAAATAACGAATTTTGTGTTTTATTTTTTTAGTGACAGCTGATAAACAAGATTGGAAGATTTATGTTTTCAAAAAACGCTTACTTGTGTGTGAAGTGTTTGTGGTTTTAAGGGATTTGTTTTTGCGGTAAGCTTAATTTGTTTGTTTTTATGATTTAATTATCATCAATAGTGGAATTTTTCTAGAGATTTATTATTAAATGAACTAGCAAAAATTGTTAGTGCAGGCAGGTTAAATGATTTATTAAAATACTGGATCAACACTTTAAATATTAAGCCGTTAATTTATTAAAAATACTTTAAATTGCAGGCCTAAAATAAAATTTTGTTTAAATTTACTAGTTTTGAGTAAACAACTCGTAAATCTAAAAATATGTTATCAAAGTTTCATTAATTTAAACAGATAATATTTACATATTTACTAATTTGTTTAAATGTTTTCATAGGCCGGATGTCTTCGCCTTATGTGAAACTCAGGTTTGTGAGGATGCTGATCCACAGGATATTCACATACCTAGGTATCACCTTTTATCCCTTTTTTCTCTACATAGGGGCCTTGCAATGTACATTCGCAATGATGTTGTGTACCAGTATCAGCAACAGTTGAACTGTAATGATAAGGAATTTAGCTCCCTTTGGGTGAAATTCCAGATCAGTTCACACATATTGCACTTCGGATTTCTATATAAAAGTCCAAACACGGAATTGGCTAAATCCCTTGCGCAACTTGTGAATGAGCCAACACACAATGCGTGTGTTCAATGGCAGTTGCGGAACACTCTCGACCTCTTCCTCACTTCTCACCCTGAAAAGTATGAAGTGAAAATACTTGCACCTCTCGGAAATTCGGATCACAGTACTATTTCTGCATCTTTTTCGTATTCTACTCTTCGTAGCGTTTCTAACTCAGCACCGAAACGCTCTATTTTCCTCTATGAAAAAGCTCGTTGGGCCGAGCTCATCGATTTCTTTCGGCATTTTAACTGGAAAATTTGTTTTCTAGACGACAACGTCGATGCCGCTGCAGAAATGGTAGTCAATATTATTATGCTAGGAATGAAACTTTTTATACCAACGAAGCATATTTCGGGAAAATCAAAACATAAGTGTTGGTTTAACCAGACGTGCAAAAATGCAGTCAGATCCAGAGAGGCAGCGTTCAGTAATTGGCGTTCGAATAAGAACGTCGTTACTGATCTGCATCGCAAAAAGGCGAGAACCGAGTGTGCCAAAGTACTTAGACGCGGAAAGGTTCTATACGAACGGCGTTTACGTGCGAAAGTTCTTTCAGCTCCTCGAGGCAGTAAGACCTTTTGGTCGTTCGTTAAAAGAGTAAAGGATAATGCTAGTTCTTCTATTTCAACTTTTATAAAGGACGATCAATCATTCACCGACCCGGTTGATAAGGCCAACCTCTTCGCTGAACTTTTTGCAAGAAATTCTTTCTTGCCGGAAAGCGATCAACCACGGGCCCGGGCAGTTAAAAGGGTTCTTGAGGATCTCAACGTATATCAGCACTGGTGCTGAAACAGTGCTCTTTTACGTTGGCACGTCCATTGGCAAAACTTTTCAGCTCTTCGTACCGTGCGGAAGTCTTCCCCTCATGCTGGAAGGTGGCCAATGTCCAACCAATCCCTAAAAAGGGTGCGGCTAACAACCCTGAAAATTACCGCCCAATCGCAATCTGCTCTGCGCTCTCCAAAGTGAGACCATAGTTAATCACCATCTTGTGAAATATTTAGAGACCAATTCACTTTTAAATGATCGACAGTATGGCTTCCGTAGCGGTCGATCTACGGGAGACCTGTTGGCGTTTCTATCGGAACGTTGGAGCCGGTCACTCCACCGCTTTGGAGAGAGTAAAGTGGTTGCTCGAGACATTTCCAAGGCGTTCGATCGCGTGTGGCACGGGGCACTCGTGACTAAGCTAGTTGCTCTTGGTTGGGCTAATGTCATCTCTCGATTTATAACGAGATTTCTCAGTGACCGCACTATACGTGTTGTTTTAGATGGAGTCTCATCAAACGAGTTTCCGCTAAATTCAGGGGTACCGCAAGGTTCTGTTCTTTTTCCTACCCTTTTTCTTATTTTTATTAATGGCCTTCTTGGTCAGACCTTCAATCCTATCTACTCTTTTGCAGATGACTGTAACAGTTGTCCTTCATTTTCATTCGATCAGAGGCCAAGCTCTTTGGAGATAGAGGTCATGCGGCAGAAAATGAATGATACACTCAATCAAGACCTTTCTACAATCTCTGAGTGGGGTCGCGCAAATAAGGTCGATTTTAATGCACGCAAGACCCAATGTTGTATGTTAACCCACAGACGGGCTGTGGAATTAACATTGTCATCTGTAGCTATGGATGGTATAGGTATTGAGGAATCGGATACTCTTGATGTTCTGGGCATGAGAATACAGTGTGATGTCCGTTGGAATAAGCACGTATTTCAAGTGTCGAAAGAGGCATTCAAGTGTCTTGGTTTTCTGAAACGGTGCAAGACTTACTTCACTCCATCCGATCTCCTTACTATTTATACCATATACCATATATCCGGCCGAAAATGGAATACAACTCTCATATATGGGCAGGGGCTTCAGTGTCTATTCTGAAGCTTCTGGACCATGTTCAGGGGAGGGCGGTGAAGCTTAAATCAAATATCCACAAACACTACTCCCTATTTCATCCCTCCCATACCCTATTTTCCTGATCAATACAATGCACTGCATGAGTAGTGGGCATCCCCTGAGTATTGTTTAAAATTAAAAAAAAAATAAAAAAAATTATGATTTAAAAAAAAAATAGGATAAAAAATAAAAGGTATATTTATGTTAAATTTCGGATGTATTATTTTGAATGTACCTACTGACCCATCGACCCAAGTATTTTAAGATGAAATATTTAGAATATATATTTATTAGATATATGTGGGAAAAAAAATGTTCGACACATGCAAAAACTGAGTTTTATGCCTCTTATTTATGCAGGTTTTTACATTGACAGAAATGATGGACAGGGTGTGCCTTAAAAATAGATTTGTCATTACTATTTTGTTTTTATTATATACCTTCTCAAAAAGCAAAAAACAATTTTATAAAGTGTTTTTTTTTTTTATACCAAATGTTTTTTATATCTTGAATTTTACAACATTGAATTTAAACCGGCACGTAATTCTCATTTAGATAGCAGATTTATTTATACTTAATATGAAAAAATTCAAACAGAAATTAGGTTTTTTCTTTCTATTGAAGCGTAGTGACTAGGCAAAAAAAAATGGAAATTGGCCTTTTTTGTTTAAAAAAAATGGTTACATTTTATTAAACAAAAATTAACTTCAAAATTACATTATCAATTTTATGATAATGTTTTAGAATAATAAATGTTCAGATTGAAACTACTGAAATTAAATAATTAAACTTAATAAAGTAATAAACTAAATAAGAATTTATGAAAATCTTATTTAAATTGATTCAAAATGCTTATTTCTAATACATAAACATTTATAAAAAACAACTACATACACATATACATATTACAAAAAACAACAACAATATGTTGATGTTATCTTGTTTTTTTTATCAAATGTTTTTAATCGATAAAATAAAAAAATGACAAGCAAGTTGCGAATTATTTAATTGATTCAATTAATTTTTAATTCACAGCCCTAGTAAAAAGGTTTAGATATGACCAGATATGATCATATATAATTATATCTAAAATTTGAGTCCATGCAATTATATGAGAGTTCAGATATATTTATATATACTTTTACATATAATTATATATCATTGTAGATATGTTTATATATAAATATATATATATAATAATTCAATAAATAAATATTCAAGCTCGAGGTCAGTTTTTTATTATATTTTATTCTTTATTCTATCCTCTTGACAGCATCTTCTGGAAATCTAAAACTATACATTTAACGAAAACATAGATTTAGACCACTGCATTACAAATTCATAAATAAAAAATATAAACAACAAATAATATACTCAGCTTACATGATCGTAACAATAATCAAACAGTACCCTATGGGGAATGAGGAGTCAATTGACCTAAAAGTGCCTGGTTAAAAAAGGACTTATCACAGGACTGGTATAATTTAATACTGAAGTGGGTTAAGCAGTGTCAATTTTCCTAAAATTACCAATCCTGTGACTATTAAAGCGAGGACATACCGCTTAACCAGAACGCTTATTAACAAGAAAAAGCCAGTTGGCCAGAATTTTACCTATTGGAAGCTGTTTAGTTTTCGTTTGTTATATACGACATGGCCCTTTTGCGACAGTCTTGTGGTATGCCCATCTTTGGTTAGTCCTGTGGCATGCCACTATCTGGTTTAAAGCAGGACAAATTACCCCCTCCTATGACAAGCCAATACTAAAGTTGCCAGTTGTTTACAAAGGGTAGGGTTTTGCAGAGGACCGGTCTCTGGCACGAAGGGACCGATCATGTGGCACACGCAGAACCGGTCCTACTCCCCATAGGGTATAAACAGACGGCACAAACGTCTTAACATTTAATATTGTACTAATTAATAATATTTCTTTTGTTTATGATGTGCCTATAGCTTTGCGCGCAGTTTTCAGTGTCACTTTTGTAATTCATTCTCTTCTCTTTCGGTATGTTTATTATATGTAGCATTTCTAATGTATAGCGTCTGTTGATTTTCCCCTCTCTTTGTAGTATCCCCACATTGTCAAAGTATGGTGTATGCCCTTTTACTGCACAGTAGGCCGACAGTGCTGTTTTTTGTGTCACCAGTTTATTTCTATTTTTTATATCAGATTTATGTCCTGCTTAATTTGTTTTTAGAGGTACCCACATATACTTCTTCACGGATATTATTGTTATCTCCAGAGCAATAAATTTTGTATATTACGTTTGAGCTGTCCATTTTATCTAATTTACTCTTCGTGTTGGAAAAAAGTTTTTTCAATGTATTCTCCGTCCTCGATGCTATTTTGAACTTTTCTTTATTATAAATTTCCGAATTCTAAATTCTTTCCGATATTCCACGAATATATGTCAATGACTTATATATTTTAAGAGTGTCCTCTTTTTTACTATTATTTTTATTCTTATTTTTATTTAAAAGGCCCTTTATTATATTGTCTGGAAATGCATTTTTTCTCAAAATATCTTTAATTTTACCAATATTTGCGTATTGTGTTTATTATGTTTTTCGGTTGGCATGAATATCTACTATTATTTTATCCTTCATTCTAACCACAAGCGTGTCTAAGTATGGGAGTTGTCCGTTTTTCTCTTCTTCTTTGGTGAACTTTATTTGCCTGTTGAAACTGTTTAGAACAGTTAAAGTTTCGTTTATTGCACTCTGGTTTACAATTCCAAAAAGGAGTCTATGTATTTTGTAAATAATTTTGGTTTTTTGTCAAGTTTTTCCATGCATTGTTTCAAAAGTTCCTCCATAACAATGTCTGCCACTATAGGTGAAGCTGGCAATCACATTGGCAAACCCCTGACTTGTGTGTATAATTTTTCCGGGTTTCCTTAATGCAAAATTGTAAAATCTTAAAAAATAGTTTCTTTGGTATACTTGTGTGTTTTTCGATCTCTGTCCATTTATCTTTGATTATCTCCATTGCAAAATCTACTGGTATACTTGGGAAAAGAGATACTACGTCAAATGAAATTAATCTATAGTCCTTATCTATATCACAGTTGTTAGTCTTATCCCTAAATTGCACAGCATCCTTTACATTAAAAACTGAATCCAAAGTAAGTTTTTTTAAAATAGTAGTCAGAAACTTACATAATTTGCTAGAAGGTGATTTTTCTCATGCACAGATTGGTCTAAGTGGGAATCCTTCTTTATGGATCTTTGGTAATCCATAAATTCTAGGTGCAAAAACCGCGTCATTTTTCAGGTACTTTTTCTGTATCACAGTGATTATATTTAGATTATAAAGTTCATCGACCAATTCATTGTTCTTCTTCTGCAGTGATGCGGTTGTGTCCTTGTTAAGTCTTCTGTATGTCATCATATCACTTAAAATGTCATTCATTCTACTTTCATAATCTGTTATTTCCATAGCAACTGTGCTTGAATATTTATTTATTGAATTACAACAAAAAGGTCGAAGTAAAAAAAGCACTTAATTATAATATAAAGGGTCCGCCAAATAACTTTTTTTTTTTTGAAAATGCTATAAAAAGAAACTACTGAATATTTTCTCAAATTTCTTTTTTTATTTGAAAGTACAATCCTTCCGGTTAATAATGGAAAATAATTTCATTCAAATGGCTGCCTCGGCTGGCCATGCTGTAGCCTACACGATCGGTCCAATTTTTAAGCACATTATCGATTGTGTGCAGCTGTATTTCACCAATGGCTTCACGAATATTGTCCTTTAAAGCGTCAATTGTCTCTGGCTTGTTGGCGTAACACTTATCTTTGACGGCACCCCACAAATAATAGTCCAACGTTGTCAAATCGCAGCTCCGAGGTGGCCAAACGACATCAGCTCTGCGGCTGATAATGCAATCTTCAAAAACAGGGCGCAAAACATCGAGTGTAGCTTCGGCTGTGTGGCATGTAGCGCCGTCCTGTTGAAAACAAATGTTGCCAATATCCTCCTCTTCAATTTTTGTGAACAAAATTCGTTCAACATGGCCCGATAACGGTCCGATAAAATCCGTACGCAATTTTCGCACACATTTTGCAACATTACCATGATTTTCAAAGTAATGTCGCAATATTTTCCAGCGTTGTTCAAGCGTATACACAACCATATTCGTTCAGCGGAAGGATAAAATCTGTCAAATCAGACATGAGCTAAGTGTTACTATTCATGAAATAAGCACTAGTTGAAAAAAAAACGTTAGATGGCGGACCCTTTATATAATATATATACAAAAAGTTGCCAACACTCGTTCTAGGCAGTTAGGTGGATTCGCTTCTCTTAGTATCAGAACCCCTTTATTAGCATGGTACCACTCAAGCGCTACTTTGCTACAATGACAAGATGCAAGGTGAAGCCTGGGGAAAGTCGATACCTCATGAATCCGAATTTTTAGCAAATCGTCCGCTTACTATTGGTTTGACTTATACACCACAAAGTCGAAATCGAAAAAACACGATAAAGAAGGTTTACACTAATTTTTCTTCAAATCTACATTCCCATTAATTGCTGCATATATTCTAAAAAAGAACTATATTTTTTCATACTTTTATATTAATTAAATCACAAGTTATTAAGTTTTTACGAAAAATTAATATTCTTATTTTATGCTTCATATCAGTTTTTTTTTTATTTCGACTTTCCATGCTGCACAACCCATACATTCTGACGTCTTACTTGTCTTTTTTGTTTTGATTTTCGTTCGTTGAAATGAAATAATTGTTTAAACTTTTGTATGCAGTGAGCCAATTAAATAAATCTTTAATAAATCGATCTTACTTGTTCTTTAGACAAAATGTAAGTGACCCAGAATTTTATATTTTGGACACTTTTATATTAATTTAAATTAATGATATAACCTAGTTTTAAGTATTGTAACGATAAAAAAAGAAATAGTAATATTGAGTGTAATATAAATATGATAAATATGTCTTTAAAGAATATACGATAATTATTAATAAAAATTAAATATTTGATAAATTGAAAAGCATTTAAATAAAACAATAACGATAATTAAAATACAAACAGGAAAGTTAATGAGAGAAGCATTATTAGGGGAATCCACATAAAATATATAACTCCGACACCCCTTTGATCTCACTTTGGGCCTAGAATGTGTATTTTGTAATTTATGTTTTCATAATTAAGATTTAAATTTGAGTAACAAGTTTATACGAAAGTTTAAACAATTTTGAAAATATATATTTGAATTGAGTAATTTTTTTTCTAATAATACAATATTAAATTTTTGGTTTGCTATATTTTAAATACAAGGTGGGGCAAAAATCGCGAAGGGATTTGAAAAATTAATAACTTTTCTAATTTAATTTTTTTTTATTTTTCTTTTTAGGACTTGTAAAATAAATCTGGGAGATTAATTATGGAAGGTTACAACGTTATCCAGCGAACCAAAATCATAGAACTTTATTTTGAACATCATCGATCAATAATTCAAACTCAACGAGCCTATCGTCGTCATTTTAATGTGCGGAATTCACCATCCGAATCAATGATTCGACTCTTAGTGACACGTTTTCAGGAACAAGGCTCAGTGAGGGATCTTCCACGAAGCGGAAGACCACATTCTGTAATTAGTGAAGCAAATAGAGAGTGTTGAGGAGAATCCTGAAACATCAACTCGAAGGCGCTCTGCTGAGCTGCAAATGTCTCGGCGGTCTTTACGCAGAATATTAAAGGGAAATTTACATCTTTTCCCATACAAGGTGCAGTTAGTGCAAGAACTAAAGCCAGGAGATTCCCAAGAACGAATAATTTGTGCAGTTCGCTTCCAAGAATTGGCCAGAGAACATAATGATTTAATTCATCATATGATAATGAGCGATGAAGCACATTTTCAATTAAATGGTTTTGTAAACAAGCAGAACTGCAGAATATGGGGTATTGAGAACCCAAGAGTGGTTCATCAGAGACAATTACATCCACTTAAATGTACAGTATGGTGCGCAATTACGTCCCAAAGAATTATTGGACCATTCTTTTTCGAAGATAACGATGGAAATGGTGTAACGGTAAATGGCGAGCGATATCGAGATATGATCCACGACATTTTGGCGGCATATTTTTTTCGCAAATTAAAAAAAGAATATGCCGCCAAAAAATTGGTGGATCATTTTTTTTTTCTTTCTTTAGTCCTATTTTCATCCATACATTATCTAGAAACTAAATCCGCTATCATATTAGAGTTACCACAAAATTGCATTTATATATATTCCAGAGCACCGTGTAAAATGCATCTTATTTGCAAAAATCTAAATTATTTACATACAATGATGATGTACTTGGCAAAAGAAAAAATTTGATACCCATATTGCCCTATGTAAAACGAAGAGTTACCACCCTATTGCATTTTTGCCAAAACGCAAACTAGCACGAATTTCAAAAAAAGCTGAGACCCGTATTTAATTAAATCGACTAAAGATTAAAATATGTTAATTTGGCATTTTTATTACAAACAACCCCGAACAAAAAATTAAGAAACCGTTTTTTTTTTACAGAATATCCTTAAAAAAGGGCATGGATGATCGTCCTTGGACAAATTGTATACATAGTTGCACGCGCCTTAAAAAAACCTTTCTTATGATACCCATATTGTATATGTTGGTAAGGAAACAGATTCTTAAATTAACAAAACATGCAAAAATGGACCCTTTTTCAAAATCGTCCAGCTAACGAGAGGTCAAATCTAGAGCCGAAATATTTTAGATGTCATCATAAAAAACATCAATGTTCATTTTGAGGGGGGTACACCTTGCACGAATTTCGCTTCCATACAACTTGAGTCGCTCTAATGTACATACGCTTGTTCAGATAATTCCAATGGGTTTCAGCAATCCCGTAAATGTCTTCTATTTAACCTTTCTTTTTTAATTTTTTCTTTTTCCAAAAAAATTACCGATACTACAAAAGCAAATAAAATTTATGGTTGCTTTTCGTTTGAATCTTTTTTTTTCAAGTGTCAAATATAAAGAAAAAGAGAAGAATAACAATGTGAAAGAAAACAGCTGTCAATTGAAACAAAACTGAAATGAAATCGATGAGATATGAAATCGATTATCATTTCATTCCTTTTTTGTGACACAGTGAAAAACTAATATCGATTTCATGTTCACTATCGATTTGAAACCACTTCGAAATACAGAACGCAGCTGATTAATACATTTATTTCATTTGATTTATTTAGTTAAATTTCTTTTAAATTTTTTATTTATTTTTAAATTTTAGAACTTATTTAATTTTTCGATATTTATTTCTTTTATACCTTCAACATTATTTTCATTTTCCTTAATTTTTGTCATAACTCTGTCATAACTTTTTTTTTTACTTTATTTATCCATATATAATTTTTTTAATTAATAAGTATACGATTTTATTTAATATATAAGAGTAATTTAGGTAAGGTTTCTCATTTTTATTATTTATCTTTTAAATGCATTCTTTGAATTGTAGTTCTATTATATTTAGAAATACACACAGAAAATAGATTCGTTGCTACAACCGAATTTTTTGCCAACCGAATTCTTGTTGTTACGTGTACCAATATAATATATTTTATAGATTCAATTGGAACGACTAATATTAACCCAATCGAATTCATAAAAGAAGTACACCATATCCATCAAATTTTTTTTTCTTTTTTTTATTTTTTTTAAATTTTATGTTATTTGAAGAAAATATTACAATACAGTTTATTTAATAAAAATATTAATATCAAAAAAAATTATAAAAAATTCAAGATTTTTGTAGCTAGTTTAGCATCATCTTGAAGACTGTTTTCTATTTCAAAAACTTGTATTTACGTAGAATAATTTTTAGATAGAGAAAATCCGTAGAACCTCATTTTTATTTGTACAAATCGTCAGAAATTTAAACACTTCTACAGAAAAAAATTGCCGCATCTTGGTTTTTTGCAATAATCTTTTCTTTGGATTTGCAATAGAAAAAGTTTTACCTAAAAAACACACATTATAGAATTTTTATAAGAAATTCCTACAACTTTTTTCTATGAAAAGGGAATTTAAAATCCGAGAACACTCTGAATCTGCGTTTTTTTTATAAAAAAAAAAAACAATAACATCTAATGCGTTTTTAATGGAATTTTAACACAAAAAGTTCTTGTAAAGTTAATGATTTTATTTAAGATTTTTTTTTTAAATTTTTGTTTTTTTGTTGCTAAAACTCCTTGAAACTGAACTTTTCTTTAATCTTAGATTCTGGAGATAAAACTTTACTTTTTAAAAACATTTTCCTTACAAAAACTTGTTTCTTAGAAATATTTTTTACATAAATGGACCACAAATTCTGAGAACAATTATCTATATTGATTTTTTTTATTTAACCAGCTTCTGACTATTTTAAGAAAATCCAAATTAAAAAAACCAAAGATTCTAAGCTGTTAAGATTTAAGATTAACTCTGACTCTTTCATTCATACACTTAAAAACACAGATTGTTTTTCCATTTTTACACCCTTTTTAGTTGATCTTGAATGGAAATGAAATAGAAAAACAGTACATTAGTTTCGCAACGAGCCTTCAGAGTCTTTGATCTCTGTTTTTAAACAAATATTCCAAAAATATTAGATTTTCATGATGAAAACCTTCCAATGAAAATGTTCACCATCTCAACAATTTCTATCCTTATGCTTTATCTTCGGGGAAGTCTACTAAGTAATGTCCATAAAGGCTATAACGATATTATTCAGTTTTAGCTGTAAAAATAAGATAATTAAAAACAATAATTATACATGCTATTACATATTACCTTTTTGAATTGTTTTTCATTATGATTAAATAAAAAATTTTCGTATTAAATTTTTCTGTACATTTTTCTGTTTTTTTGAAATATGTTTTTTTTTATATTATTATTTTTTTTTTTTGACATATTATTCAAAACCAATTTACATTTGCTTTAGAAAAGAAAAAGAGTTTATAAAAAAATATATACCGACAGTTTATGTACTCAACCGATAAATCGCAAAATTTAAGTTTTTAAAACAAAAAAATTATTCTAACTGGAATTTGACGATTGTTGTCACTAAATAATAATAATAATTATTAATTATGATGTCTTTTTATGGTTGTGTCTCTGGAAACAAAATACCAAAAATAATTTCTACAAGTATTGGTTGGAAAAACAATCGCTTTTGCCTGTTGCACCAACTTTTCGTAATGTGTATTTTCTTTTTATAATGAAGATGTTTTGTTAGTTTCGATTATAGCAATATTACAATAACAATTATATTTTAAGATAACCAATTGATTTTAAGTAACTAAAACCGACATCCAACTGATTATTTCCCTGTGTGTAGTTATTATGTATTTAAAATAATTTCTATAGTGAGTCCATACTTTTTCAAAAAACATTCTATCTATTATTATTATTTCCACATCAAAAAATTCGAATCTCTCTTCAAAATTACCTTTCTTCTTTATCCTGTTGTTTTACCTATCTCACAAAACATTCTATAATTTAAAATTATTTCATCAAAATTTTGATTATTCCCACAATCTGTATTACTAAATTCATTAAAATTTGTTTCTATATTTCTTTTATTACCTTCAAATTTATCATTATCACTATTTTCATTAAAAATACTAGTAATTTCCAATCCCATATGAATAGATTCACACAAATTATCTAACGTATTGACATTTCCATCTCTGTAAACTATAATCTTCATTGATTACATTGACTACTTCGCCTAAATTATCATTAAAGGCTCTATTACATATAAATGAATTACTTAATTTTACCTCATCTTCCACATTTTCATTAGAATTTTTTTCGCTAAAACTACCAAAGAGTATATACAAAGAGAGAGACTACACTTCCTCACCTCTCAGCAACAAAATATCAAACTCAGGCAAGCAAATGAAAACATTTTTTTTACACTAAAAAATAATTGCAACATATTGATAACAAATTGTTTCTTAAAACACTCACTTTTATTTTGCTCATATATTGTCAATTTATATTAAAATTTAATGTATTTTAATTTTATCTTGCTTCTTTTATCGTTAAAATTTTAAATAAATAAACATTTTATAAAATTATTATTCAAAAATATGACAAAAATTAATTTAAACATTTAATGTGCACCCCGGTAGGCTAGTTGGGGTCGCGGGTTCGATTCCCACCAGAGGCACTGGTCTGTTTTCGCTACAACGCGCCGAAAGCCATAGTAGCTAGTGCTCGGTTGGTAATAGGATATAATTTGTAATTATATGATTAATAAATAAAATTTAAACATTTAAATTTCTGCAACATGTTCTCAGTTTACGAACAAATAAAAAGAGGGCAGATTGAGAAAGACTGAAATATATAGAAACCCACTGATAAAAGCACAAAATAATAAAAACCAGAGAAATATATCACTTAAAAAATTAAACAAAGAGACGAAATCAAACGACAAAGCAACAAAAAATTTACATTTCTTTTCTAAATGGCATCCATAAAATCAACTAGAAATTTTAAATATTACAACAAACAAAATATGTTAACAAATAAGAATTGAAAAAATAATTATAATAATAAACAAATCTCGAAAGCCATACAAAATAAACATTTAAAAAAAAAAAGAAAAGAACAAATTCTTGAAAGAAAAAACTAGAATATATAAAACCATCATTATATACAACAAATGATTATTTAAAATATAACAACAAAAATAATAAATATCAACAAAACTTATAAACAACAAAAATATCACAACAAAAACAGAAGAATATCATCGAATCAACAAAAACAACTGTAGTGCAGTCAACAAATAGAAAACAATAAAATCAGACCATCATTCCAAAAAACAACAACAAATCTAACTATGGAATCATTAAACCTTTTAGCAGGTATTCCAGCATTCGACGGAAGGCCAGAGGAAATCCACATGTTTATAAGCAATGTTTAGAGTATTAAGCAACATGTTGACGAGCACCGGATAACGTTGTTTCATCAGTGGGTTCAGTGGGTTTCTATCCTACTCAGTCTCTCTCAATATGCCCTCTTTTTATTTGTTCGTAAACTAGCACCGAGCAAATGAAAACATGTTGCAGAAATTTAAAAGTTTAAATTAATTTTTATCATGTTTTTGAATAATAATTTAATAAAATGTTTATTTATTTAAAAAGCAACAATTTGTTAGCAATATGTTGCAATGATTTTTTAATGTAAAAAAAAATATTTTCATTTGCTTGCCCGATTTCAGTATTTTGTTGCTGAAAGGCGTGGGAAGTGTAGTATCTCTATTTGTATATACTCTTTGGTTTTATTATATGCGGAGTTATTTGTTTTTGAAGAGATTAACTTTTGTTTGTAATTTCCACATTTTGAGAATCTTTTTTGTTGTTATTTTTGAATGTTCTTTTAGTTTATTTTTTTTTATTTTTTTATTGAAATTTTAGTTTGTTAATATTTTTGATGTGATGTTTGTAGTGAAATTTTGCATTAGCAAGTTAATCCGCATTTTTTCTTAGATTTAACTACATGTTACCATTTCTGCACAATTTATCATCAAATTTCGCAATCGATCAAAGCATTTTTGTGCATAAGCAAAAGACAAATCTAAACATTTATTTCGTGTAAAAAAGTAAAATAAAGAAAGTGCGGTTCATGCGAAAAACGCGAAATGTACCAAAAATTTATATGACTGCATAGTGAAAAAGGACGACCTATGAGGTCATATTTTAGTATAATATGTAAATAGATTAAAAAATTATGTGTATCAAAATTTAGATAAAAATAGTGACTGTATATGAGGAGCTGCATACCAAAACGTACTTTTTACCTCAATTAAAATTTGTGGAAAATTGAGGATTAAGTTTTTCATCCCCTTATAAAACAGCATGAACCTGGAAATAGCAAGAAGTTTATAGCTTATCATAAGATGCATCAAACCACAATAAGTCATCACAAAAAATGTTAAGCGTGTATGAGATCAAAAGACTTTTATATGTGAAAAAGTACTTTTTGATAAAAAAAAAAAGTGAAAAAGTACGTTTTGTTAAAAAATAAGGAAAAAAGAACGTTTTGGTGTGCGATTTTTTTTTAACGGTAATATTTTGACAGGATATCTTACATCATCCAAAAATACACCAATTGTTTATGTTATTACAATTTACTGTAATTTTGGTTTTTTTTTTTTTGAACACTACGATGCCAGTTTTTACTGCAAATTTCAAAATAAAATAAAATTTAATTTAAATTAAAACCAAAATATTTATTTAAATTCAGTATAGATATTTTTTAATACAAAAACTAGTTTGAATAAGTTTATTATTTAATTAAACTTGTGTTCCAAAATCATCTTCAAGGCAGCTACATTCATTATTTTTGTCCATTTCATCCCCCGTATTTTCATTTTGATTATAAAGGATATCTTTGTACCAAACTAATATGTTGTTTTCAGTCCAGTCATCGCCAAACTGCTTTTTAAAAAGATTTTCTGCATCTTTTCTCTTGTCGGCGTTAATCCAACAGCCTGTTAAAATTTCTTCAAGGCGAGAAATTGAAAAAGGGTCCTTTCCTCGTTTAAGAAGATCTATATTGGTATTTCGTTCCTCATTTAATTCGAATTTAAAAAACTTGAAAGTTTTAATTAAACACTTTGTACTGCCATTTTTTAAAATATTTTTATAAAATTTTATCTGTTTTATATTTTGAATATTTTCAATTTTTTTATAAATTGATTCAAGTTGTTTTATATTGAGGATACTCCAGTCTTTTCCCAACATCAAAACTTGACCATGATTGGTCAAGTATTGACCAATCAAAAGAGAGAACATCCAAATTAATAAATAAAGTGAGCTCGAAATTTAAGCAAAATAACTTGTTAAAGAAATAAGTGACAATGACTATAAAAAAATTACGTTTCGATATAAAAAAAAGGAAAAAGTACGTTTTGTTATGCACCAATTTTTTTAAAGTCCATTTTCTTGTTGAAAAAAAAATACGCTAATAAGATTTTTTCTAGTAGATTTCAACCCAACTAATACAAAAATAACAAAAAACCAATTTCTCAAAAAATGTGAAAAAGTACGTTTTGGTATGCGGCTCCTCATATATGACGTTAAAATAACACTGTACTAAAATGCATTACAAAATGTTCCTTATGGCGATGTCTCAACATAAACGCAAAGTTGGCTACACTGAACGTAAAACCCAAACGTCAGTCTGGTAACGTTGGCAAATAGAGAAGGAGGGTATTAGAAAAATAAACAAAAAATCTAAAAATAGAATGTTTGTGTTTGTTATACAACAACAGAAAAGCTAATAGGAAAGAAAACTACAATTTAGCTTTCACATCATAATTTTTTTACGCTATTTACATATTATACTAAAAGGTGAACTCATAGGTAGTCCTTTTTCACTATGCTTTTATATAGATTTTAGGCACATTTCGTCTTTTTCCAATCAACCGCACTTTCTTTGCTTTCCTTTATTTTTCGCCAGAAAAATCTGGCAAATAAGTGAAAAGTCTGGGTACGCTATTAAAATCAGCGTGGCCGAAATATTTAGAATCAATGGTCGGTACTCTTGTTTTCGATTTTAGGGGTAAATTTTGTAGCGCTTTGATATAAATATATATATATTTTTTTTTTTATTTGAAATAATTTTGTTTAAATCTCAATTCTTGGAACAATCTTTTAAATTAAATAAACTTTTTTCCAATTACTGAAACGAAAACTTTTCATATATTTTTTCAAAAATTTCAAAGTAAAAATTGGCAAACCTCAAAGAATTTTCGCAACTTTGTTCATATATATTTAAAAAAAAATAATAATTAAAATGTCTATTAAAAATGTATAGGAATAACATAAAATAATTTTTTTCCGTTTATTTTTGGCAAACAATATTTAATGTCACGCGACTCGACTCATTCAAATGATCAAGTCATAGGTAGATTATTTTCAGTATAAATATAGAATATTTTTTTGTGAACAACTAAATTTGTTATAAAATCACATGAGTGGATATTTAAAAAATATATATTAATAAAATAAGTTTACATTTTATAGTAGGGACTTTTCAAAAACTTTCGGCACACCTTTCAGAGAAACTCTTTTCAAATTTCATTTAACTTTGTATTTTTATTCTCCTACTTAATATGGAGTTAATGTATATTTTCTTTTTTCAAAATTTATTATTATTTGCATTTAGTCTCCGATCAAAGTTGGGAATTTTTAGCAAATGTTGAAGAAATAAACAATGTTTGAATTACCATAAATTTTAAATGCGTTAACTAAAATGTTGGTGTAATTTTAAAGATCAAATTCTCTTCTTTAAACAATGTTGCATACATTTTTTTTCGCGAAGAGGATAACGAAATTAGGACATTTCGCGAATATTTCAAAAAAAAAACAATGATTAATTTTTCTGGAATTTATTTTGCAAATAACTTCATGTATATTGGCATCAATTAATGAGTACAAGTATTTAAGTAAATTTGTTAAAAAATTTAACTTTAAATGTCCTTTTGAAAGGACAAAGGATGTGATAACGAAGTCTGAGTATGCAGTTCACCTACATGTGGTCTCGTGTTTACCATGCATATCGATTTTACCATGTGTAGCAAAAAATATGGAAATCTGTCGTAGAGTGCTATTCTATATTCCTGAGTATAAAAGTGTATATATAGTCTTATGTTTTTTCATCTTAAAATATATTGTAATATGAGACTATATATGATAGCATACATATCCATATATTATCATATGTTTCTTAGGTGTTCATAGTTAGGCAGACAAGGTAACGGAACTGATCGTCTTTAACTTGGTAAAGTTCAGAACCAATCCTTGCTCTTGTAACTAGCTAAGAAGATTCACGACCTCCGACCCTCCGGGGCAGGTGGACACCGGGCAATGATATTATAGCACCCGCTATGATATTAGCAAAAGTGTGCAACAATAGGGATGGTAGCGGAAGAACCATTAAAAGTCAACGGTAGCGCCCATAAGCTTTCAGGAAGCCTACGCCTGTTCTTAGTCAAAAAGGAGTGTCAGGCTCCACCAAGATCTTTGTCCTTACATGCATCGAAGAAATCCTGGCAAACTAGTCAACAAAAACATGAATATAACGCAAACAGAAAATAATAATCTCCCAGGATGTCACAGACGTTTGTCAAATCCTCCCGCTTTGGCGGCAAGCTCCAAGTGTCTGGGAGGGAGCAATTCATGTTTAGACAGTATTTTAGAAACCTCTAAGATGCTAAACAGGGAGTCAAGCGGAAATGAAGAAGAAGATCATATGTTTCTTATGTTGTAACATATCCAACGATATATTATATATTGACCTTTATAAAAAAAAGATGTAAAGCATATATGGTATACATAATAATATATGATAGATCTAATGTCATATGTAATAATTAGAGAAGTCAAAAAAAAAAGCAAAATTAAAACTTCAAAACTAAAAACATCAACAACTTAGAACAATAGCAAAAAAAAAACGCTACGTTTTTATTAACGTTTTTGTTTAAAGATTTATTTGAAAGTATTTTTATTATAATTTTCTTATTTCAAGTAACAGAGATAAAATTTCAGAAAAAGACGTAAAGAAACAATTTTGTTTTCACTGATAATAATACATTCTTATATATAACATAATATGTAATCATATATGGTGACATTTAAGCTATATAATTGAAGATATAATAATATATATTGTCTTATAAAAAATATTTTTTTGTGTGCCCAAGTAAAGAAGTTTTTATACATTCAGATACAACTTTATACAATTAAATGTTTCAATATAAATATTTATATAGTCATATAAACATTTATGTTACAGCATAAATATTCGTATATAATTGTACTTAATATACCTGATTATATATTATTATATATACATGATAGGGTTATATATGGGTTCGTATATAATTTAACTTAAATGTTCATATAATATCTAACTACATGTGAACCAATAATAAAAATATTTTATTTATAATTTTTGATAAAGCATACCAAATTATATAGAAATTTATAAGGCCCCACGCTTTGCATATTTTTTTAATAATCTCAGATGCGATAATATATGGTCCATTATAAAGACACAGTCTATTATATGTGGTGCCTTATCAACATTATTTGCTAAGTGATTTTAGATATAATTTTATAATTTCCGGAGTTAGCACTTTAGAGTTAACTTAAACAATTTGGATTTTTTTTTTATTTAGAAATGTTGAGGTTAAGAAGAAGAATAAACGTTTTTCTTTAAAAATTATAGTTTCTGCCTTTTTTTATAGACAGGCTCATCAGTGATTTTCCATTTAAATTGTATTATTATTTGTGTCTTATAATTGTCAGATTGTCTCTATATGATAAATTGTTCAACAACCTGCGGCTGTAAGAATCAAACCTGCGCTCATCTTACATTACAAACGTAACAATACCAAGCCATGACCGTTTAGCGATCACACCCAAGTATGGCCTCGAATCTAATACAGCTAAATTGCAGTTTTCTTTCCTATTAGCTTTTTCTGTTATTGTATATTATACTCAGAAGTGACAACACTAACAACACAAATATTCTATTTTTAGATTTTTTGTTTTATTTTTCTAATCTCCTCCGTCTCTATTTCCCAATGTTACCAGACAGATTGACGTATGGTTTTTACGTTCAGGGTTGACGACTTTTGCGTTTTTAAGTTGAGACATCGGCACAGGGCAAATTTTATAATGTATTTTAGTACAGTGTTATATTAACGTCATATAGACAGTCGCAATTAATTTTTAATTAATATGCATTTGACAAATTTAATTTTTTTGTTCACACTAATTTAGCTCCCTCATGCACACACTTGCGCAGAAGTCTTGGGTATGTACTTCACGTGGCTATAATAAATATAACAATTTATGTAAAAAGCGCTCTTTTAAAAATTTGAAGATAAAAATTGTAGTCAACAAATCGGAGAAAACAGAAAAATATTATGTTATTAAACTCTTCGGAGTTAAATTTTTAAAATAGAGCCTAGTAAAAAGAATGTAAAAATAATATTTGACAACAATGTCATGTATTCAACACAAAATACTTTAAATAACTGCATACGTTATTACTAGAGATGTCACGAATATTCGGTTAATATTCGGATTTGGATTACGGATTGTTACTTTTTTGTGCTGAATTTTTTAAAATTAAAATGTGTACTTTTTTCTTCTTAATTGTACTTGTACTGCCTTTTCTCCTCAATGTACTTTTTTATGTCAATTTCATATTTGGCGACCCTATGTTTAGGTGCTACAAAGTGGGGTCAAAAATTACCCAATTTTAGGTTTTTTTTTTTTGTTTATTTCCTTCTATTAAAAGTAACTATAGACAGTTTTGGTATCAAACGAAAGGTTTTTTAAGGCACATTCACTGCTATACAAATTAAGCCCAAAGACATTCAAGTATATTTGTGTATTTCAGTAACATTAAATCTGGCGTTTTATTAAGAAATTTTGGTTGTATTAAGCTAAAAATAATGCATTTTTGATTTAATCGAGGCGGTGTCTGAGGTTTTTCCGGTATTCGAAACCGTTCGGTTTTTATGCGACTTTACCCGAAGCGCCTTTTTCTCCTATATTTCAAATAATTTAAAAATGTGGCAACTCTGGGTAAACTATATAGGCAATATGGGTATCAAAAGTTTTGTTTTCTCGAGAACTGCGTACAAATAAATCTAGTTATCGTAAATTAAAGACAAGTTTTCATACAAAAACATATTAATTTTTAACCCAACATTTTAACCATTATACGTGAGCTAGAATAAATACATGATTTCTTAATTTTTGATTCTTTATAACATAACCAAAATTTTAACGCAATCGGTGGGAACCAATGAATGGGCTCTCCTTGCTAGTTCCAATGCTTTTCTCAAGACATTCATGAAGAGTTTTATTACTTCCAGAAAACTTCTTAATATTAAAAAATTTCATGAAACTGTTTCATATATTCTATAAACGCTTCATTGTCGGAATGATTCATTTGTTTTATGAAGATTTTTATTATTTTTACAAACATTTCATAAACATTGACTTTAATGAAACCCCCCAGGTAGAAATTACCAACTGTATCACAAAAATGGTACTGGCAAACCACAGCTATTTTTGTAAAATCCACCATGTTAAAAATTAGGAAAACACTATTTTTTTCAAAGCATATGTTTTGCTAGTTCCACCCGCAAAATTCTTTGCCAATATTGTTTTTACCAATATTTAGTGTCCGGCCGAGTATTCGGCTTTGTAGTTCGGCCAAAAAGTGATGTTCTGCCAATTGTTGCCTAACTTGGTCCAACACCGAGTATTTGAAGAAATTTAGTACGTTTTCAAATTCAATTTTTTAATTTCGAGAACAAATACAAGAATTTTGTAATATATTTTAGTAAAAACAAAAAAATTCAAGCATTCTCATTTTTTCCAAAAGACGTCATTAAACTAATTAAACTCATTATTTCATATTTTTAAAATAAATCGGAATTAGCTTTTTTTAAATTTACTCATGATCAAATCTTTTTCGTTTTGCTTTAAACTAATTTCGTTGTCATCTAAATTTCATGTTTTTTTTTTTAATTGAAAAGTTCGGCTACGGCTTCGGCCGAACATTGAAAATATGGCCGAAATTCCGCTACGGCTTTGGCCAAGCAAAAAGTTAGTTCGGTCTTACACTACCAATATTACAACCAGTTAGAAGCATTTTTTTAAATATTTTATTATATTTCACACATATAAATATGATGTATAAGACTAAGGCCGAACTCTATTGCTGCTTTTTAAATGTGTTTTATCAGACATATTTCTCAAAATTAATTTAATTAATTTTAACCTCATTTAAAAACGTCAAATTTTTTGACTTACCAACGTTATGTCAACGGTGCACAGTGCGACATTTGGCCAATCTAGGTGGACAAAAATCGAAAAATAAAAGTTGGCGGATTGTTATAATTTAAATGAATGTGACAGCAAATAATCCATATACTATGGAAATAATCATAATATCACGAAAAAAGTGCTGTTTCATTTGATACAGGAGTTTAAAGTCACATCTTGTAATAGACTTTTGAGAAATAAAATATATTTTTGAGCACCATCCCAAATTCAAACACTTATAACTTTTTTGTTGTTGGAGTTATAAGTCCATTACAGTAATTTATTGAAATCGTGTGCTTTGTATCACTCATATTTTAGAATTTCAAACCAAAAAAATTAAAGTTATTTGGTTTTCATTATTTTAATTCCATTGCGAATTCTACGAATTTAACAATTATCCAGTTTTCCCATATTTTATACAAAAACTCAACATCAATAAAAAAGTGTAATGCCGTTAAACAAGGGTTTGGTGTAATAACACATTACATTTTATTTTTATTATAATGTATTCTTACATAATCATTCAATTTTATGTGCAATATAAGTGTATTTTTCATATAGTTTAAAACCAAAAGTCTCTGGAATTAAAAAAAAAAATCAAGCAAAAAGTCCATTTTAGACGTTCACTTAACTTTAAAATTCTCTATAAATCGCAAAAAATCGCCAGCAAACATGGTTTAATCTCTTACTAGAGACATTCCAACACTTGCCACGTGTATAGGTCGTGTGCGGGAGCGTGAGAAAACTATAGTTTTATTCCAACGAAGTTTCCGTTTTTTTTTTTTTTTTTAATTTTTAATTTTTGTTTTTAATAAATTACAACAATAAGTTTTCGATTAAATTGAAAAATGAGCACGGATTTAAAAACTACATTAAAAATGCTGTATTTAAAAAAACAAATGGACTTGTAACTCCAACAACAAAAAAGTTATAAGTGTTTGAATTTGGGATGGTGCTCAAAAATATATTTTATTTCTCAAAAGTCTATTACAAGATGTGACTTTAAACTCCTGCATCAAATGAAACAGCACTTTTTTCGTCATATTATGATTATTTCCATAGTATATGGATTGTTTGCTGACATATTCATTTAAATTATAACAATCCGCCAACTTTTATTTTTCAAGTTTTGTCCACCTAGATTGGCCAAATGTCGCACTGTGCAACGGTTGGCCGCCACTGTTATCAATCGGGTAACAGGCAATACTGTCAAGATTGTTAATCCCACGTTCTGCCAAAGCATAACCGACCGTCGCCGTCGTTTTGTCAGGGCTGTTTCATAGATTCTATGATAAGTTTTAATGAACGAATTCCAGTGACAATTTTCATTAAGGCTATGGTGGAGTTCATTACTGAAGTGAAGATAATTCTCTCAGTGTTAAGTTGAAAATTTTAGCATGCTTATCAACTGTAAACATCATTAAAATCAAAATTGCTGACTTTTATCGAAATTGAACTACAGGTAATATTAACTTGTGAAAAAATATTTCAAAACTAAGCCATTAAATACGTCATTTTTATTTTTGTAAATAAGTGCAAATATTTCAATTAGAATTTACACACTTGGCAACAGTATTTAAAAAATATGAAAGTTACTAAAACAAAAAAAAAAAAAAAACAAAAAGCTTATGATATTATTATAATGGGGCACGCAGGTAGAAACTGTGAACCTTACAAAAAAAATTTTACTCGCAAACCACCGCTATTTTTGTTAAAACCTCCGTGTTAAAAATTACCTACACTTAGGATACTTCTGCTTTAAAAACATGTTATTGGAGTGTAATATAGTTTCTTTATTTTTAATGTTAATGTCAGTCATTTGTAGAAAAAATTAATTTTTTATTAACCTTGTAGTTCATTTAAAAAAAACAAACCACACCAAATGACTGTTTTATGATTTTACATTAATTTTTCAATCGTTTTCTGTTATTTAAAGAAAAAATAAATTAAGGGCTTATTGTAAAAACTTAATAAGCCACATTAATTGTTTTATAGCTTTTAGCTGTTTTCTAGACATTCATTGATTTTCTAGGCATATTATTAGGCATATTATCAAGTTTTTACAATAAGTTTGATTATTTTTTACTAACATATGTGGTTCATTTTAACTACAATTGTTAGTAATTATTTTAATTAGTAAAAACAAATGACAAATGTTAGTTGAATTTCATGAAATGTTAGTCGTCCGTTCTTCAAATGAACGGACCAGAAACTGCGCAGTCTAATTCAATTAAAAACTTACAATGTAGTTATGATTTTTAGAAAAGTATGCTTAATCTTCTCTACCACGCCTATCTCAAAGAAATTTCATTTGTTTTCGACTACATTTGCTGTCGTATTTACCTACAAAATATTCTTAGTGTAATATTTTACTAGAAAAGCATTATTTTGTTTGCGAAGTATGTGTTTTGCCAGTGTCACCAGCAAAATTCTTAGCCAATATTTTTACCAATATCACAACCAATTAGAAAGATTATTTTTTTTATATATATTATATTATACTTAACACATTTAAATATGATGTAAATGACTAACATAAGATGGAACTGTATTGCTGATTTTTAAATATGTTTATTATAAATATTTCTCAAAACTAATTAAATTTGAGTCATTTTAAAAGCACCAAATTTTTTGAACTTTGAACGTTATGCCAACGAAGGCAAGTTCGCTCAAATAAACGGTTGACCACTGTTATCAGTCGGGTGACAGGACAATACTGGCGAGATTGTTAATTCCACGTTCTGCCAACGCATAACCGACCTTTGCCGACGCTTTGTCAACACTATGCCGATTGTATTTTTCTACCTGGGGCGGTTTTTTTTTTGTTTTTTTTTTAAGTGCCCAGGTAGAAAAATACAATCTTTAAAACGTTTTAAAAGCATTTTTCATGATGGTACAAGCGTTTTCAGAACATACCAAATTACAAATTTAAAGCGTTTTGAGAATGTGCAAAATGATAACCCAAATTTACGGTCTGAGGATGGTATTTTATAACGTTCTCAAAACATTGCAAAACAAAATTTTTGAAATGCTTTTTCAATCGTTAAATAAGTATTTGCAGAACATTTTGGCTTACAGTTATTAAGCGTTATGAAAACGACCCAAATGATAACCGCTTTGAGGGTTGTAATTTTGAACATTGTCAAAACGCTCGAAAGAAAAATTTGATTGAAAATAGATTGTTTTGAGCAGTTTCTGCACTTAGCAGTCGCCAACCAGCGGCTTGTCTGTGTCAAAATTTTGGATGGTGTTTCAGTTTCAAACTGATGTAATAAAAAATCTGTAGAAAATAAATGTTGTAAAAAAATACTTTTTTCACAAGTTATGTACTTATTACCCTTTAATTCTTCATATACTTGGGTTGAACTGAAATTTTCTTTGCCTACACCCTTATTTGGCTTTCCGCATCCACTAAACTGTTGTTGCAACTCGTTTGACATTATAACAGAGAGAACAGCTGCAATCGCAAAAAAAAAAGTATTTCTAAAGTACTATTGGCAAATGTTAGAAAAACGCTTTAACGCAATGGACATTGGTTTTATTTTATAAACCGTTGTAAATTTTGTACGATAAGAACTTCTTAAATACTTTTTACAAACGTTGGAAAAACGCTTTGAACCAATGTTTTTACAGTGTTTTTATTTCACAAATATTTGTAAGTTTTGTATAAAAAGTATTCCTAAAATACTTTGTCCGAACGTTCGAATAGCAATCCAAAATAATGTTTTTTAAATGCTTTTTTTTCGTATTATTTGCAATTATCGCTTTGGAAACGCTTTTATTTTAGTACCATCAAAAACAAACGTTTTGAAAACTCTTCGTTTTTTGTACCATCCCAAATTTCTACCTGGGTGGTCATAAGTCTAAAAAATATTTCCAAATTACCGTCTTTTTCACATTTAAAATTAAAATATTCCACTGTGGTTAATTTATAATTACTCATCGATTCTGTTAGTGCAATACCATTTTTTTTAATTCATATTTCAGTAAAAGTGTCAAGTTGAATGATATTAATTAAACCTATCAAAAAAAAAGTAAGTCAAATTAAAATATACAACGATAAATTAGTTTATATGTTTCGTACGTACTAAACTGGTGCAGGTTGTTTATTTTTTTGTTTTTTAATTTTTGTATTTTTTGTATTTTTTATAAAACAAAAAAAAAAAGATATCTACTTTAGAATAGCGTGCCGCACAGTGGGAAAAACTACTCTTAAAAAAAAAGTTTATAAAAAAATTATAAATAAGTTTTCCTTCTCACTTTACTATTATTATACTAATTTTTAGTAACATTTTTTGTTATTTTACAAATTACTAAATTTTTTACTAAGTTTGGTTGCTAATTTAACTAATTTATTTTTACTAACTTTTGAACCCTAATTTTCTAAAATTGCAACAAACAATTACTTATAATATGATTTTTTTTTTTAACCTAAAAATTATTTGATAGGGAAAAACTTTGAACTGTATTAATGCACTTTAATATTAACTACACTCAGGGAAAAAGTTTCATCACGTATTGATGAAAATGTTTTATACATCGTTTCTCATCAATTATTCGTCATATTTTTGAAGTTTTCATATAAAAATAATGTTTTATAGATAACCATTATTTCCTAAAATTAAAGACATTTTAGGAAATAAGCTTTGTGAAAATAATGTTATTTTAGGTACGTTTTATTTATTATTTATAACATTTGACCCAAAAATATATTTTTTTATTTCATTTATATGGCTTTATCTAAACGAATTGTACACCATTAGAAAGGTCTCTAAATATCAATTGAAATTCCGAATACTAATTTCAATTCAAAACCTATCGATTGAAATTTGTTATCTTTTCGAAACTCAAAAACAATTTTTAATTCTGTAACATCATTTGAATATCAGAAATATCATATTAATTTTCAATTATGTTTTCTGAATTTTAAACAGATGTTTCTGATTTTTTTACTAAACACAAAACATATTTCCTAAATTCCATACCTAAGACAGGAACTACATGCATTTCAAAAAAAGTCTTTTGGGTGCCTATAATATGCATAAAATACCTTAAATAATGCATGTAAAATCTTAAAATTTGCACTAAAAACTAAAAAAATGCACTTAAATATTTTAAATTAATTATTTATATTTAACGTGATATAATTTGATGCAATTGTATATAATTGTATATGTGTCCATATGTAACGATATATATATTCACATCTCATACTTATTCTTATGAAAATTTCTAATATAGCGCTATATATCATGAGATATCATTATATCTTATGTTACATATAATTTGATATTTTTTTTATCTCTTCATATATACTTAATATAGCTAAATATGAGATCATATATCCTTCAATATATAAGTATTACAGGTATACGTGATACAATAAAATCAAACAAATTCTATCACTTTTATATATAATTATATATGACGTTACATATAATTCTATATAAATATATGTGTAAAAATTAAAAGACAAAAATATTAAATTCAATGCATTTAAATTGAAAAATATTGTAAAAGTAAAAAATTTAGAAAAGATACACTTAAAAAAAAGTTCAAAGTTTATAGATTGTATAATATTTATGAGTAAGAAAAATAAATTTAGGTCAGAAAAACGTAAAAAAGCAATTATAATACCAAAATCGTAATAATCTTTAAAAATATCAAAAAACGGAAATAACCAAGAAAAAAAATTAAATTACTTTTACATATAACTGTATATGGCATCACATATTAGTCAAATTAAAATCACATCTAAACTTAAAATCCATTGATTTATATTTAAATTTTCATTATTATTTGAAATGTTAAACAAAATTTGGGTGCGGATTTCCAAACAGTTTTAAAGGATTTTATGAAGTCATATCAAATTGTATCGGTCATGCATTTGGACTCGATTGGGGCACTCTAAATGGGTCAAAGTGGAATTTTTCAAAATTTGACCCTACGGGTCAACAGTCGGGACATCAGAATTCGTTTTAGAGGTATGGTTCCTTCGGCAAAGTTTCTTATTTTGATCCCTAGAATACGATTTTCCTTGAACGTTGAGCGATTTTTGTGCCTCCATACAAATCGACCCGGCCTACTGTATATTCTAATCTCAGTTTGTAAATAAAATTTAAGAGAAGACTTAAAGGAGCTTGGATTATCTTCAGTCTACTACTCGTTGGTCAAACATAATATAATATAAAAAATGATTTTTTTTTTTTTTGGAAAAAAATAAGAAAAATTCATTAAAAATATATAAATTAAGTAAAAATGTGCAATAAAAATATGCATTTTAAGCAAAATAAGTAAAAATATGCATTTAAAGCGAACTCTGCAAAAATATGCATTTATAGCGGTAATGTAATTTTAATTTAAAGCGGTAATTTTGCCTTTAAAAAATTTAATTTTTGGTTCGATTATTATTTTTGTCAAATTTTTGGTATAGTTTAGATTGTTGGTAAAATGAAAGTCACTTTACTGCGCTGTTTAAATAAAATTTCACATTTTGACTATGAAAGCCATAAAACTCTAACAAAATTAGTGTATTTTAAAATTTGTATTCAAAGAATTTGAAATAAAAACTTAAAAATTTAATAGATTTAAAAAAAAAAATAATTTTTAGGGGGGATTTTATTGGTAGTAGAGTAAATCTAGGCTGTTTTTTTGGACAACTTCTGGGGATTGGTAAAAATATACTTGGCAACGCTAATACACGTTAGTAAGCATAAGAAGTTTAACATATGCTAAAAGTTAATACAGAATAATAATGCTGAAATAATCTGAGAAAAGTTAATTTTTTTACAAAACCACCCTGTTCGGAGTTTAATTGTTGCAATAGAGCCATTATGTCTTGGCTCCACAGTTTTACCTATGTAAAAAACTGTATAAATAATTGTATGCGTTGTGGTGTAATGGTTAGCGCGTTGGATTGTTACACAGATGGTCCCGGGTTCGATTCCCGGTGACGACAACATCAATTTAGAAAAATAATATATATGAGTTTTCTATCCCTCATATGTATCGCAGCGTCCGCCTTCGGTGTTCCCATAGCACCTAGCCCCATCGAAGCAAAATAATGAATCAGGGCTATGACACAAAAAAGCTTCAATAAATTCGCCAACTCTACATCAGGTGGCGAGCAACAGCTGTTCTAAGACTTATCTCGCGCAATTACAGTGCTGCCATGTCTGAAGCAATTCATCCTTCACCACCTTTCATCTCTCCACTATCACCTTTCCAAAGAAAGCAACACATTAATAAATAGGAAGAATTTCCTGAGTGTTGCTTCTTTTTAAATAAAAATAAAAAAATATACAAAAATTTGTATGGGGAGAAAATTCGGATGAAAGAAATTGTATCTGTAATGCATAAAATTGTAAAAAATTGTATTTAATTGCATCGAATTAGATCTAATTCTCATTTTTCGGAACAAATTTGATCTCATCGCATATCTAAATTATATATAAAATAATATAATTTGATGATGACCAACCACATCAATTTTTTTTTTACCTGGGTAGGCATATAAGCCTTTTTTCGATTAACACGATTTTTTATACAAACATTTCCGAATTCTATTTACAAGATTTTTTCAGGAACGTATAGATCATGTTAATCGATGGATAGATGTAATAACGTACAAATGTTTTTAATTGTGAAGATTAATTTTTCAAAGTCGAGATTTGTTTGCTGAATGTAAAGCATTTTGCACATTTGAATCTGGCAACCCTAATAATCTGTTTCTCTGCCATGACTTTGAGGACATTTTTGTGGAAGCCGTGATCCTTCTGAGTAATCTTTCACAAATTTTATTAAGATCGAACCAATCATTAATCTTTATCTGCTAAATTTGTAGTTTTTCCCACTGTGCTAGCTGCATATGGGCATATGGGCATATGATCACGTTTAATTCATGATAATCCCTAGTAAAAGTCTCTAGCAATTTCCATTGGACATAATTTGTAAATTTCGTTTAGCAAAAGGTTAATATAGATCATTCGTACACTGAAGCAAATGCCAACAATGTGATAATAAATTATTTTATAAAACAAATGTTTAGTTAAAATTAAGCTAATAAAACTGTTGTTTATTTAAATAAGTTTGAATTTAATTTAACTTTTATTAAATAATTTTATTGTATTCAGAGACATTTTTTTTTTCAGTGTATGTACTGTAGGAAAAGTATGGAAATAAAACAAATTTAAAAAAACGTTCCTTGACGTATTGTTAAAGGTAATTGACATTTTATATAATAGTTTGTATTAATTTTGTAAACAATAACATCATTAAAATATTTTGGAAAATTAACACACAAAATATGTGGGATTACCTATATGGATTAGGAATAAAAAATTTTAAAATCAAGTAATCAAGTTTTGAAATTTTAAATATAATTTACATGCAGAAAAGAAAAAAATTTACTGACAAATTTCGGTTGCGAAACGAGTTTTTTAAGATTTTTTATATAATATGAAATCTCAAGATCATAATTCTATCATTAGAAAGGTATCTCCCACAGATTTCGCTAAAAGTTTAGATATGTGAACTAGGAAAGAAAATTAGTAAATTCAAGTTTGTATGAAATAATTAACTATTAGAGTGTCCCGAATATGGCACTTTTTCGACTTGGCTGAAGGAATACCACTCCATCGATGCATATTAAAGAGCTGAACATGGAAAAAATAAGTAAAAAATTTTTGAAGTGGTTCTTCAGTTCCCTACTAGTGATTGAAGTTGCCTGTTTTAGTGCATTTTGAGCAAAAAATAATTTCGTTTTTTTTTTTTCGAAATAGGGTTTCGAAATTTTAAGCATATTACTGGAAAAACAATTTTCTGTAGACTAAATTTGGTCCACCAGAGGATTTTTTAATTTAGACCAAGTACAATTTATATATGTATACAAATTTAAAAAAAATTAAAGTATAGATATTGTAAAGGGTCCGCCATCTAACGTTTTTTTTTTTTCAAATAGTGCTTATTTCGTGAATGGTAACACTTAGCTCATGTCTGATTTGACAGATAATTAGTTTTATCCTTCCGCTGAACGAATATGGTTGTGTATACGCTTGAACAACGCTGGGAAATATTGCGACATTACTTTGAAAATCATGGTAATGTTGCAGAATGTGTGCGAAAATTGCATACGGATTTTGGAAGAAGAGAAGCACCGTCAGCTCCGTATGTTCGTTATCTTGTAAAAAAAGTGAAAGAAACTGTCATCCTCATCGATAAACCAAAGCGTGAAAAGCCAAAAACAGTGCGTACACCCGAGAATATTGCTGCTGTGGCAGAAAGTGTGCGTGAAGCGCCATCAACATCAATTCACCGTCGTTCTCAACAATTGAACATTTCGGAGACATCATTGTGCCGTCAAAGATAAGTGTTACGCCAACAAGCCAGAGACAGTTGACGCTTTAAAGGACAATATTCGTGAAGCCATTGGTGAAATACACCTGCATACAATCGATAATGTGCTTAAAAATCTGACCGATCGTGTAGGCTACTGCATGGCCAGCCGAGGCAGCCATTTGAATGAAATTATTTTCCATTATTAACCGGAAGGATTGTACTTTCAAATAAAAAAAGAAATTTGAGAAAATATTCAGTAGTTTTTTTTATAGCATTTTCAAAAAAAAAAAAAGTTATTTGGCGGACCCTTTACTTGCCCCAAATTAGATAATCCTCTGGTGGAGCAAAATTATTCTACAGAAAATTTAAAAATATTTTTCCAGTAATAAGAAAAAAATTACGAAACTTTTGGACTCTATTTCGAAAATAGATACTTCGATACTTTTCGATTCGATACTTTTTCTTTGGTCAAAATGCACTACAACCGGTAACGGATGGCAATCGGGATTGATATTTAAATTGCCTGGTTTTTCGGGAATTTTCCGGATTCTTGTATATCGTTATGTAAACAAAATTGGCAAGAAATTCGATTGTCAGCATGAATATGTTTTATCTGTGCACCTTTCGCAACAGAATTTCGGTAATTTTAATGGTATAAATGTTCTGAAACAATACTACACTGAAAAATAAAGTTAGTAAAAAAATGAGTAAATCAGTTTTCAATCTAACTTTACTATTATTATACTAATTGCTGTAGTAAATAATTCGGTTGCAACTACAAACCTGTTTTCTGTGTGTGGATATACTAAAATATAAATTAATTTTTAACCGATAATATTATTTAATATGTTCTATTAAATGGAACTTTTTGAACATATCTGAACTTAAAATTTCTGAATTATAATTAATGTTTTCTTTAGTTTAAAGTTATGCTTTTTAATTTCAAATAGAAAATCGTAACATCAATTGATGTTTTCTAAATTTTAAATGAAAAATCCAAAATTTACTTAATTCAATTTACTGCTTTAGTAACATTTACTAATAGCCATCAACTGCATACTCCACCTATTCACTGTTGGCAAATCTTTTACCACCGAGCTATTTTTTCAAGTTTGGAAATAGCAAATAGTCCGATGTAGCTAAATCTGTCGAATAAGTGATGAAGCAATTTAAACTTTAATTCATTGATTTCGGCCATCGCAGTATTGGATGTGTGAACTGGTGTTGGTCTTGGCAGCTCGTACGGCTTCGGTTAAACTCTGCCACCCATGGAGGCTCTAACTTTTCTAAAACTTCGGGTTCTGATGAGATCTTTAGCCTGATCGAAATACTAGTATCAACCTAGCTAATATATGTCAACCTAGCTCGTTATAAATTAAAAATAACATAAAAATAATCTCGATGTATATAAAAACCAAAATCTAACAAAACTGTCACCCAATATTTTATAGTCGTAAACGAAGGAGCAGACTCCCCCAGAGTAGAATCTATCTCGGTTTTAATATTGGTTGGACTAAGGCCTTTCAAATTAAAGTATTGAATTAAATAACGGTGACCAATTTTTTCAATGTTTACAAATTCACTGAGAGTTTATATCCTAAACAACGTGGCGCCTTGAAACTTAAAACATATGTTTTATAATCTATACGTCATGTCGGCTAGATTTGGGACCATTCTCGTATTTCTTCATATGAAACAAGTATATGGTACAAAATTACAAATTGCTTAAAAACTTTAGATACGTGGGCGGCTCAATAAGTCTGTGACTTTTTGAATGAATTGGGGTTCTGTATCGCAAATGTCACTTTGAATTGAGTGAAAACGTAAGAGTTGTGGTTTTCGTCTCTTTTTTTGGTTTCCACATTGTGATTTGAAACGTCGCAAACGTCAAATACAGACGTTCACAAAGAAGTATTCGTCACAGAAAATAGGCAACACAATTTAGTATTAAAAAATAAATACTTTTTAACAAAAAATTGTAATAAAATAAGAATAATGATTTTTATTTTCATTTATATTTCTATTTATTTTCATTTTTATTTGTAAATGTTTTTGTTTTTTTATACAAATTATATTTTTATCACCACTTATTGTTTTCTAAACAAAATAAATAATTTTTTTTAAGCAAAAATTAGCTGTTTTTGTTTATATTTCATTTACAGTGTTGGGTTGCCATTTACCAACGAAAAATGAGTTATTTGTATATGAAAAAAGCTAACAAAAACCGAAAAACAATATCATGGCAATCTCTACTGTTTGACATAACATAAAGCTTTACGTACTCAAACGTAAGTCAGACGAACGAATTATAAAAACTCATTTCCTTACGTATTCGTTTTGGTGCCACACGTTCGTCTGAAATCATACACGTATTGTAAAAACAAACAAATACCAAAAAAGAACGAAAAGAGCTGAAGATTGCGAACTAGCTCACTAGTTCAAAGTAAAGACTAGTTCAATTGAACTAGGTCGTTCAAGAACTACACAACTCTAATTTTGTTTAACAAAAATAAAAATTAAACAAAAAAATACTTATTTTTAAAATAATATAAAATGAGTGGGGTAATTGTGATTTCCTGGTATTTAATTGAAAAAGAAAAGCAAAGAACGGAAAATTTAAATAGAAAAAGGATTCGTGACTGTTCAAATCCTTTGGAACTACCAGAAAAGTCGTAAGAAAATAATTGAAACTGAGTCCCAAGTGTTTAAAATTAATAAAAAAAAAAATAGTTTTATTGCATATTTTAGACTAAATAAGGATGCATTTATGATGGTTTTAGAAGAAGTATCACCAATGGCTAAAAAGACCAGCATTCCAATTATTTTGCAATTGGCCACAGCACTACGCTATTTCGGACAAGGAAGTTACCAACAAATGATCGCAAAAGACTTAAATCTAGCTGTGGGAAGAAGTACAACGTCAAAAATTTTAACAAATATGTGTAATGTTTTGGAAACTGTCATATGCCCAAAATGGATTAGATTGAAAGAAGTCGCGAGGAAATTGAGAAATCAAAAAAGTACTTTTATGATAAATTTAAATTGCCGGGAGTAATCGGTTGTGTGGATGGGACCCACATTAAAATTAAATCACCACATCAGAATAGCCATTTATATTACAACAGAAAGGGATATTTCAGTTTGAATGCAATGATTGTATGAAGTTTCTACATTACTTAAAAAATTCTTATTTAATTTTTCTTGTTGCAGATTTGCGATTATTCAATGAATATTATTGCAGTTAACGCCTGTAGGCCCGGGTCCTGTCATGATTCCTTTATATGAAAGCTAAGCGACGAGCATCTATTGACAAATTATAAAAATGGCGATAAAAGATCATGGCTATTAGGGGATGGAGGTTATTCTCTGGAACCTTTTTTACTAACCCCTTACAGAAGTCCTGAAGCAAATACCTTTAAACATAAATTTAACAAATGTCATATATCTGGTAGAAATATTGTGGAGCGAGTTATTGGTGTTTTAAAACTCCGATTTAGGTGTTTGTTGGACACAATGTCATATGACCCAAAAAAAGCCATACAAATCATAAATATTTGCTGTGCGTTACATAATATATGCAGATACTATAATGTAGATGAACAAGGATTTGGTGCAATTCCAAATGAATACATGGTGGATGAAAATGAACAAGATACCAGTCAAACAGATGACTTGAGATTACTTAATGATGCTACTAGAATTAGAGATGAAATTGCAAGAAATCTTCGTTAATTTAAAGCTTTTATTTTAACCAAATAATGACAGTCTAAAAAAAAAAGATCACAATTCATGTATTTAACAAAAACAATAAACAAAAATAATAAAAGAAAAATAACAAATTTTAAATAATTGAATCCCTTTCCTTAAGGTCTAGTTCCTGCGTTTTAATTCGTCCATTTTTTCTTTACGGTAAAGTTTTTCGTCCTTGCATCTCTGTTCTTGGACCTTTGATAAATGTTCCAAACTTTTCCGCATTTTGTACAAATTTTTGGAAATTTCTTTTTGCTCCTTTAAAACTATTTTTTGGGTATTACACAAATTCTCTAAAATTTTACACATTTTTTCGTTTGTTGTTATTTGTTCATCCATAAAATTCTGTAAAGCTTGTTGTATTGGTTCTGTTCTTCTTTTTTTTTGCGGCGGCTCTTCATTTTCTATATTTTCAGTACCTTCGTCATTTTCATTTAAATCTTGTAAAATTACGTTTACTACATCGCCGGGACTGGTACCGTTTAAGTTTGCCAATTCAGTAAATGAATTTGTGGTTGTTGGTCCTTTGCTAGTCATCCCGAATGATTTAGCTGCTGGGACACCTTCGACTGCAGTATAAAGGCCACAAAGTTTGGCAACTGAATCTTCTTTGGATGATATGTGTTGAATATTGTTGGGTCCTCCACCTGTTGCCGTTACCTCTGCTCTATTTTCGGCCAATTTTTTACGAATGGTAGCCTTCCAATCAGCCCAAGCCTTTTTCCAACCAGTTGCATCTTTTTCTGGAGGTCCTAAGCTGTTTAATGTACTTGATATGTCCTTCCACAACTGGTCGGCAACTGTTTTGTCGCCCCTGTAAAAACCTTTGGCGAAACCAGATTTTTTTTCCATGAATGTTAAAAATGCGGCCTCTTGTTCCGGATTCTTGTGTTTTCCCCTAAAAAATACAAATATTTTTCAGTTAAATAAACGTATATTAAAAACATATCACATTTACTTACATTGTTTGTTTCTTTTTTACTTTTAAGATCAAAAATAATTTTATTTTCTAAAAAGTTTGGTTTTTCACGCAGTTAACTAATAAAGTTTTCCAATTACTGTTTTTGTAGTGAAATTGTTTTCTAGAACACATCAAATCACTCTAATTCCACTAGAAACAAAATGAAAATGAAATTTTTCTTTTCAAATCACTTATGTGGAATTGGGAACACAAATTGAGCGGAAGTTTCACTTTCACTTCATTTTCGGAATGTAGAACCCATGCGATTATCTTCTTTTAGCTTAATACACTTAGTCCAACGTTTCTCCAATTTTTGTATCCCTTCAAAAAAATATGATTTTTCGAGGTCCATAAAATAGGCATTTGGTTGATCAATTATTTCATCCATGGAGCTAAATCTTTTTCCACCGAGCCATTTCTTTATGTTTGTAAATAGAAAATAGTCACTGGGGGCTAAATCCGGAGAATATGGCGGATGAGGTACCAATTCGTAGCCCAATTCATGGAATTTTGCCATTGAGACTGCACACGTGTGCTTCCGTGCATTATCTTGATGAAAAAGAACTTTTTCTTGGTTATATGGGGTCGTTTTTTGTAATCCTCGTTAAATCGGTCCAATAAGTTAGCATAATATTTATCGTTTATTGTTATTCCCTTTTGAAGGTAATCGATGTGGATTATTCGAGTGCATCCCAAAAAACTGTTGCCATCACCTTATTGGCCGACAAATTTAATTGGACTCCTTCGGAGCCGGTTCACCCGGAAAACCCCATTGTTTAGACTGCTGCTTGGTCTCCGGAGAGCTGTAATGGATCCATGTTTCATTCACAGTTACAAAATGCCGCAAAAACTCATTCGAATTGCGGTTAAACAACTCCAAACAATCCTTTGCAGTTGAGTTGAAATTGAGTTGAATTGAGAGCAAACGCGGCACCCATCTTGCAGACAGCTTTCTTAAACCCAACTGATCATTTAAAATCGAAACCACACTGCCATATGAAATGCCTATGGCATCAACAATCTTACGCACTTTTATTCATCGATCGGCCAACACCATATCGTGGATTTTTTCGACATTTTCGGGTGTATTGACCTCATTTGGCCGTCCAGAACGATCAGCGTCATTTGTACTTGTGCGACCACAACGAAAGTCAGTAAACCACTTTTTTACCATTGAAATCGATGGCGTAGAATCCCCATAGTATTTATCAAGCTTTTTCTTGGTTTGATTGACGGTTTCGCAAAAAACAATTTTTAATGAGCACTCGAAATTCTCTTTTTTCCCTTTTTAAAAAAATCCACGGGGTTGTATGTTTTGAACAGCTGTTAAACGCAAAGTAAATGACGGAACTTGCTCAAAATTTGACAGTAGTCTATTAACAGGTTTTACTTGATTGGAGCAGTGTTGCATTTCATATAACTACGAGGGAAGTTCGAAAAGTCACGGACTTATTGATCCGCCTCGTAAGTTATTTTTTAACGAAAATGTTTAAGAGTTATTTATTTAGAGTTATTTCAAAATTTGTACGAAATTTTCATTGGTAGAGGGATTTCTGCTGGAGGTTATAGACATATCTATAAATTCCGATAGAGACAAAAATATATCAGGGTCAAAGTGGGTAAAAATGCTACAGACTGCAATATATTAAAGACTGCAATACAAAACTTCTTAAATAGTTTAATATTTTATAGAATATCAATCATGGAACTGAAGAGTAACGTCGTTGCCTGAGCTATATAAATTTGAATTTGAACAGCAGGTTGTAAAAAATGCAAAATAATCTGTCACAATAAAGTCCAATTTAAACACATAATTTCAAATACATATTTTACCAATCAAGAATAAATATCGTTCGCCAAAGTTATGATTACGTTCATACATAAGACATTGAAATTTCCTTTCTTCAGAGTTTTATATTTTTAAAAGATTATTGTGAAAATATAAATGTTGTTGAAAAAAAAAACACTATTTATGATGACTGATATAATTGTCAGGACTATTCAGTTAACACAAAATATTTTAAGGTTACTACCATATTTTCCTATGATATGAGCTACTTTTTGGGTATAAACTGACAAGCGGAGTCTCTCGATGGATTTTCTCCGATCTTAATGAAATTTGGATATGGGGTAGATGTCGCGGCATGTCCAGATATGGTAGAGACGAAGAAAATGAAACTAAAAAGTACAGTTATTTTAAGACGTATACAAAAATCAACCATGGAAGATTTTTTTATATGTTTTTCATACAAAAGGACACCAACAATGTGTCATTTTGTATGAAATTTAAATTGTAGAGCTAATAAACTCATATTGTGTTGATTCCGGCTTGTCAAAGAAATTAATAATTAATTAAATTAAATTAAAGAAAGAATAAAATATTTAAATTTAATAAAAATAAAATGTGTATTTGTTAACTAAATTTTTATATTGGTAATTTATGGAATGTGGAAACATTTCAAACAAATATACCTTTAGGTAGGCAGACTAAAGCGAAAGAGAAGGACACACATCTTAGGTACTTTTTATTATTTCCTTCTCTATTTGCAAAGAAAAAGTTGTTTATATGTACAGTCAAAGCCCGGTATAACGAATACTCGGTTTAACGAAAACGCGATATAACGAACGACCAAATTCCTCCCATTGACTACATTATATAACGAACGATTCAAAAATTTTATACTCGATATAACGAACGCTTGCAAAAAAAAACATCAATGAACGCAAAAAACTCACAAAAAAATAATGAATTCAAAAACAATAGAAAAGAGAACCAACATCGTTACAATACCTTTAGTTTTTCAATGATTACTCATTCGTTTTTTGCGTATGCACCGCATGCCTTTTAGTGCATTTTTTATCTACTGTTGAGTGAGTGTTGGAGTAAATAAGCATGGAAAACAGAAAAAGAATTTCTTTAAGTGACAAAATTAAAATTTTGGATGATTGTAAAAAAGGTATTAGCCTTAGTGAAATTTAACAGAAATATGGGATTCCGAAGTCTTCAATATACACATTAAAGAAAATGAAAGAAAAAATTGTGTCAAATTTGGAAGCTACTAACTATGGGTCTAAAAATCGCCGATCGCTTAAAGAAGGTGAGTATCCAAGGATGGAGAAGAAGCTTTTCGATTTGTTTATTGACCAAAGGAAGAAATTCGTACCAGTGAATGGAATGGCATTAAAATCGAAAGCCATAGAAATACAAAACAAGTTATACGACCGAGGTTTCCATGCAAGTGATGGTTGGTTAGCCAGATTCAAAAAAAGATTTGGAATAAGACTTCTTAAAGAATCAGGTGAAAATTTATCAACAAGAAAAGATTTAGTGGAGCCATTTAAACAAAAATTACAAAATGTTATAAGAGAGAACGATTTAACACATGATGCAATTTTCAATGCCGATGAAACGGGTCTCTATTGGAAGATGCTTCCAAACAAAACATTTGTACATGCTGGAGAAACTACTGCCCCAGGAAGAAAAATATCAAAAGAAAGAGTTACTGTACTCCTCTGTGCAAATGCATCTGGCACTAACAAAATTAAACCTCTTCTTATTGGAAAAGCAAAAAAGCCACGTTCATTTCGTAACAAAGTTTTACCCTTAAATTATCTTCACTCTAAAAGTGCTTGGATGAATGCTGGAATCTTCAAGGTCTGGTTTTTTTCAAATGTTCGTCCCCTAAGTCAGTATAATGTTCATTTTCAAATGCAGGTTTAAAAACTTTTTTTGCAGGTGGAATCATTTTTGGAATCACAAAACCTACCAATAAAGGCTTTGTTGATTCTTGATAACGCTCCAAGCCACCCTCATGCAGAGGAACTAGTCAAATCTACAAAAGATGGAAAAATATGGACAATTTACATGCCACCAAACGTGACACCTCTTATTCAACCAATGGATCAAAATGCCATTCGCTTAGTGAAATTACAATACAGGAATAGTCTTCTAGCCAAAATTGTGTCGTCTGAACCAGAAAATATTGTTGTTTTCTTAAAAACCTTAACTCTTTATGATGCAACATCTATGATTGCTTTAGCTTGGCATAATTTAATACAAGATACATTAGCAAAGTGCTGGAACAAAATTTTATATCCAGACAACTTGGAGTTTGATGAGGAAGATGAGATACCACTGGCACAAATGATGCAACAAGATGAAATTGTGTGTATGAGACGCGGAATAAGACTATTGAGTTCAGTTTTTCCTAACGTAAGCTATATTTTAAACATTTAACAGTTTCTGAATTTTTTTTAATGCTTTTCAACCTAGGTATCTTTTACAATGGATGACTTAAACAACTCGAATCAAGATGATATAGTGGAACATGTTATAGACGACGATGAAGACGAGGAAAATGATGAAAATTGTGAAATTGTAGACCAAACACTAGCTACTGAAACGAAAATAAGACATATTGATGCAATCAAAAGTTTGGAAACGTGCATTCAGTGGAGTCAACAGAACAACGTAGACTTTTCTAAGTCTTTGGTGTTAAGGGAGCTTCAGGAAGAAGCAGTTCAGAAAAGTCTACATATTGTAACAAAACAATCATCCATAAATTCTTTTTTCAAATCGTATTAATTTTTAAAATACCCAGTACAAAGTGGATTCTATATATACACATGTATTTTTTTAAGTTTTACAACGTTTTTTTTAACGAATATTTATTATATACATAAGATGTTAAATGTTTATAATAATTTTTAAAATATCCAGTACAAAATGGAAGGTTTATGTACAATTTTTTTTTTGTTTGTTTTGTAAATGTTAAATTACAAAAATATTATTAAATAGTAATATAATTTGAATTTTTTTTATGTTGTTGTAATAAATTAAAAAAAAAATTGTTGCGATATAACGAATTATTCGAAATAACGAAAGGGACTGACAATATATCATTCGTTAAACCGGGCTTTGACTGTATGTCATATTTGGTAATTTTTTTCGTTTTGTTTCTAGAATTATCTTCGGCATTTAGCTTTAGTCCAAATTGTCATCATTTAGACAAACAAGGATGTAAAAAGTTTAAATATATTTTTGTTTATGTTTTATATAATTATTTCTATATATTTTCAGATATTAAATTAATTCATGTCGTCAATATATGGACATTTTTATATTTTTTAATAATGTATTGACAATTTTTTTAAAAGAATCACAAAACATTTTTACGATTTTCAGCAAATAAATAAATTAACCAAAGTATATTTTTTGTTACATATTTTTGAGTTTTTTTCAGAGTATGTATTAATATTCAGCAAAATTTTTTTAAATTTTTTGCAAGGATTTTTTAATTTTTAATAAACTAAATGTTAGCAAAACTTTTGCTGGATTTTGCTAATTTTTTGACTGACATTAGCAATTTTTTTAAGCACCCTCTTGACTAAGATTTTGATAACTATGCAAAATGTGTTGCTGGCTTTACTGATTTTTTTGTTTGACTGTAGCAAAGGGCTTTAAAAATTTGCTTGTTTAAGGAACGCAACGAAAAAATTATTGCCACAAAAAGGTAAAACTATCAAAATGTGGAAAAGTTAAAAAATCTCTAAATAAAAAAAAATCTAAAAAAAATAAACCCCTACCCAGTCAGAAACTGCCAGTGGCACAAAAAATCAATCGCTGGTATACCACCAGCTAACCGAGGAATTGTAAATAAACTACTGGCAGAACACTTGTTTAAGAAACTTTACCAGACACTTTACCACTTTACCAGAAAGCGTGTTGTCAGTATTTGTTTTACAATACTTTTAGTAGTCTACAGAAAAAAATCATTGGCAAAGTATTGGCTGAGCCCACAATGCTAACGTTGGCAAAAAGTGTTTTCCCAGTTTTATCCAGTCAGAAATTACCAACGGCTCAAAAGTCTAACCAATGGTAGAGCATTTATATTATAAAATTGATTATGTTGTGCTTAAAAAAGTTTGTAGTCGGAAGGTTCTGAGTTCGAGCTCGGTTTGAGGCAAACATTTTTTTTGTGATTTTTTTATACTTTTTAATTTTTTTTTTTAAACAAAATTTTTTTTTTTTTTGTTTCTGTAAAAGCTCTTTTAAGACCAACTTTTTTTTTGCTTTCCCAACGTTGGCAAGCTGTTTCCATCAAACCTAATGGCAGTGCTGACATATTTTAAGACCAACTTTTTTTTTTTGCTTTCCCAACGTTGGCAAGCTGTTTCCATCAAACCTAATGGCAGTGCTGACATATTTTAAGACCAACTTTTTTTTTGCTTTCCCAACGTTGGCAAGCTGTTTCCATCAAACCTTATAACAGTGCTGCCATATTTAAGCAGCAATCTGTTACCAAGTTGGTATCATTTACTTACGTTTTAAGCTATCAAAAAATATAATTGAACATGATTGCGGACACAAAATCAACATACTATGATCCTAATTATAGGAAGATACATATGATTCTGGTTGATCATATTATGATTACGGAAGATATTATGATTGTTAGACATTGTAATCATAACTTGATGCTCTTAAACTACCATAATATGATGCTCTTTTCTCTGAGTGTGGTTAAAGCTATCGGCTGCCAATCTGGCGGACATGGTTCGAATTCCGGCGAGACCAAAAAAATTATACATGAACTTTTATTTATTTCATTTTGGAAAACAAATTTTTAGACCATCTTTCTCATGGTTTTACCAACATTTTGCCAACGTTAGAAATTTTGTTTCCCCAGTGCTTGTCGGACACTTTTTGAACAGACGGACGGATCTTTTTCTAATGATGTTATTATTTTGGGCTTGGGAAAACACTTGTTGGCAGCACTTGTACCACTTGCTAAAGTGCCTTGACAGCGGTGGTCCGTTTGCCTTTTTCTGACTGGGTAAAATTATAAATTTCAAAATTATTAACGAAATGACTTAGAACGAACCAAGATAAAACAAAACTTACATAAAATCTTCAATATCAACCACTTGTGTAAATTGGCATGGTGGCTGATTACTGTAGGCGCCATAACCATAACAGTACGCATATGTCCAAGGTTGATTACCTTGACAAGGAATCGATGGTGTTCTAGGAACTGATGACTGTTGTTGCAACAACAGTGAATGATTATAATTATTAAGCATACGAAGAGGTGGTTGAAAATTATAGTTTTGTTGACGAGCAGAAGGTGGTGGAGGAGGTTGTAGTTGTGGTGGTGGTGGAGGTGGAGGAGAATGTAAAACAAGTTGTTGTTGTGGATGCTGTTGTTGTTGTTGTATATTAACAAAATTCGGCTTTTGATAAACTAATTGTTGTTGTTGAACAGTTTGATGAAATATGGATTCATCATTGAAACGATAAGGATGATGGCGTGTTTGTTGTTGGTGTTGTTGTTGTTCTTCTCTAGGGTTCAAATTTGTATTATTTGTATAGACATTGTTGTTGTAGTTATTATTTTGAAAAGAACAATAATTTGGTATATTATTCACCACATTTGCTATTAATGACGAAGACGAAGATGAAGAACAATAATTTTGATTAAATTGCTGGTGTTGTTCGTGTTGTTGTTGTTGTTGCAAGTAATTATTATTAAAATTTACACTTTGTTCATTGGTTGGCGAAATATTGCGATAATTATGTGTTGTGGATGAAGTTTCATATAACTGATTAGATGTTATATATTGTTGTTGGTGTTGGGTTTGAAAATGTTCACCACCGCCATTTCCACATCCACCACTGTTAGCACAATCATTATATACATCGTCATAAAATTTAGTTTTATCATTTTGGGGAATATAACAATTATCCCATTCACTACAAGAACTAAACATGATTTCACTATTTATTTTTTCATTTATTATTTTTAAGCAAAATAGGAATGTGCTATATTTTTAAAAGATAAGATTAATATTATTTTTGTATAATTTTTTTTTTTTAATTCAATTGGTCCACATTTGAAAAATAACACTTTTTTCCGAAAAAACCTCGTTTAAAGTTTTTTACCGACTTCCGTAAGAAAAGACTTTTTTATAAAAAAGCACTTCTTCCTGAGAAAAACCTCGTTTGAAATTTTGTTACCGACTTCCGTAACAAAAGACGTCTGTCTATACGCTACGGCTCTACAAATTTCAAATGAGCAAAAATTTCTTTAAAATTATTTAATTAATAATATATTACTACTAAATAAAATATAACAACAATAAAAATCCTACATGAAAAACAACAACAACACGGTACCTAGTACATACGAGTAAATGTGAAATTATTCATATGAACATTTTCTTTAAGGTTACTCGATAAAGTGAGTTACTCGCACGTTTAGTAAAGCTTAACATTCACTAGATAGATAGTCCTATACACAAAAATGTTGATAAAAAAATTGCATAGAATACAGAAAAACAGAAATCAGAAATAGTCGCTCGCTTTTTTTTTTATCAGTAGTTAAAACTAAAAGAGCTAAGAAAAATAATTGTACGAAGCTGATAACAAATTTCAGTTTAGAATGGACGACGAATTTGAAACAACCCTACATAGTTGAATAAAACTAGAAACAAGATGGAATTACGAATCTGATTGAATCAATAAAGAAATTGTTTCAATCAATTACGAAATTTATTGAATCAACTATGAAATTGATTGACAACAATTACGAAAATGATTAATACCCGAGTACAAATGTTTATATACAATCATATCTTATTTAATATGACAGAATATAAAAACATATAGTTTTATATAGCTTAACATGGATAGGGATGTGATGATATATAACTTTATCTTGGATTTGGTTTTTCGAAAAATTTTGATTTTTGGTCTCATACATATTAAAATCTTAATGTATATCGATTGATATAACAATAGATGTAGCATATATTGATTAACATGATTTCATGCATAATTTTATATGGCTTAATACAATGTTACGTATAATAATATATGGTATTATATTCAAATTTACTGTTACATTGAATCTTAAGTGTTTAATGACAGTTTTAAATTGAAAATTAATTTTTTTTTTTGGACATGTTGAACATTACAAATTAAATTGTTGCTTGCAATTGAAAATTAAGAAAATTTTATACGTTTTCATTTGTAATTTTTCTATTTAAAATTTCAGCAGAAAGCTTAATATATTAATCTGATATTTATAATATTACAAACATAATTGGAACTTTGCATTAGAACTTGCAAAAATTATAGATGAAATTGAGAAAATTTTAAGTAAAATGTTTAATATCGCAAAAATGTTAATTTCATATTTACACTATCATTTAAAAATTTAAAAAAAATCCTAAATTAATTTATAACTTCTTTAATTAAACTTTCGAAATTTAAAAAAAAAAAGAATTTTAATTTTCTTTTTTAAAATTAGTATCAACAGTACCCAGCAAAACTACACATTACCAAATCATGGGTAAAGTAATGTATGGCCATAGGGATTCATGCATTACTTTACACGTTACTTCACTGATGAATTATACAGGCGATGAGCCTCAAAGTAACTCATTACCTTGTAGGGGGTAAAGTAACTGGTTACTTATATGGTTACATGGTGGGAAAAAGTAATGTGTCTATAAATAGATTTTCATAAAAAAAATGCATAAAATATTTTTTTTAAATATATTTTTTTTAATTAAATAAATAACTTTTTTTTTTATTAAATAAATAACATTGTCATGCTGGGATTCAAACCTGGGGTCTCTGGTATTTAACAATTAGTTAGGCGAGAACTCTACCAACTGAGCTATCGATACATACAATATTTTATAGCTTAAAATGTAGATGAGTTGTTGTGCTTCGTGTTTTCGTTCGTGATATCAAAAATATACACCTTAACATTATGCTTACAAAAAATCACAAAGTAATGTGTCTATAAATAGATTTTCAAAAATATATATTAATAATTACATTACGTTTATAATTCATGCATTATGTAATTGATGATCGGTAAGTCATTATTTTATGTTTTGAAGTAATGTAAAATGTAATGAGGTCTCATTACAAGGTAATCCATGAGTGTTCAACTATTGGTAACTCATTACTTCTTGTTGGAAAATAATGATACAGGTAAGGAGTACACATTACAAGGTAATGCATTACTTTATCGCACCCATTACCAAAGTTTTGCTGGGTATCTTTAATTTAAAATGAAAAACCAGTTATTTCTAGAAGAAATTTAATTTTTTAATACATATGTAGTTCATTTAAAAAAAAAAAACAAACCACATCAAATTACTGTATTATGATATTACATTCATTTTTTACATTAGTTTTTTTTTTTATTTAAAAAAATAAATGTTTGTTTATTTTTTATTACATACTGGAAAACTGTAGTGGCCGAAGTAGGAGTAATTTCAGTTTGAAAGGGCAAAAAGGGCAAAAAGGTCCCTAGGGACCTTCTCACTCATCGGAGGGTTAACTTTAAATAAAAAAATGAATATGTTACACGAGGAAGATTAAAAATCTGTATTAACTTTAATGAAGTAGATTAATTCGCTATCTAAACTGGCTATAATCCAATAATTATGTTTTGAACTAATCTAAAAACTTATAAAATCAAATAATAAAACATTGTATGAGATTAATTGAAAAATAATAAAAGAATCGAACCCGAGTACCTCGAGTACAACATTAAACTCGATACTCGAGCGCACAGAAAACATTTTTGTAGTTGCAACCGATTTTTTTCACAACCGAATTTTTGTGGTTCCACGTTCTATCACCATTATTCAATTTTAATACTTATTGTAGCAACAAATTTTAATACTATTAAATTTTGAATTTTTATTGTAAAATTTGAATAATTTATGGTTATGGATTGTAGTATTCTATAAATAGACTAACATGAGTTCCACATAATTTATTTTATTAATATAAAAATCTTTTGCCGCGAACTGGGCTCGAGAACCGCCGACCTCTCGTTTGTCAGGCAATTACTTTACTTCAAGCCTAAACCCAATTTGAAATTGTTTTTCGAAATTTCTACCTTGAATATTTTTTGCTTCAAATTTAAATATGTACCTATGTCTAAAAATAGATTTGTATAAACAACAGAAATTCAGTCGCTAATCCCAACATTTTATTAGAAGTAACAAATCTATAGAAAAACTTTATATTATTTTAAAATTGATAAGGAAAACTAATATTTTAGACTGATAGTTTTTTTTTTTGGAGGCGAAACAAATATTTGATTTAACTATTCAAGTGACAAAATCTTTGTTAAGTTGTTGGTTGTTGGTATTAAAAGTATTGTAGAAGATAATAGTTTTTTTCAATATTGATTGGAAAAACCCAAAATTTTGAATGCTGTGATTGTATTTTGGTTATTTTTATTTATTTTCTTTTCACAATACTGCTTAATTACTCTGATGATGAATTTTAAAAATTAAAATTTTTGAATAATGATTCAATTTTGTTGGTTACAAATTATTCTCTGTGTGAGTTGTTCGCGAGTTACTAGGCCTAGAGTAGAGAAAGATAACTTTTTGTTAGTTCGAACTAATGTGAAAGATAAATCTTACAGAAAAGTATACTTTATAAGTATACGAGGGCGGATCAATAAGTCCGTGACTTTTCGAACTTCCCTCGTAGTTATATGAAATGCAACGTTTCATATAACTACGTTTCATATGTTTGCGTTTAACAGCTGTTTAAAACATACAACCTCGTGGATTTTTTTAAAAATTGAAAAAGTGAATTGCGAGTGCTCACTAAACATTATTTTTTGCGGAAAAAAACCGTCAATCAAACCAAGGAAAAGCTTGATAAATACTATGGGGGCTCTGCACAATCGATTTCAATGGTAAAACAGTGGTTTACTGACTTTCGTTGTGGTCGCACAAGTACAAATGATGCTGGACGTTCTGGACGGCCAATTGAGGTCAATACACCCCAAAAATGTCGAACAAATTCACGATATGGTGTTGGCCGATCGAAGAGTAAAAGTGCGTGAGACTGTTGATGCCATAGGCATTTCATATGGCAGTGTGGTTTCGATTTTAAATGATCAGTTGGGTTTAAGAAAGCTGTCTGCAAGATGGGTGCTACGTTTGCTCTCAGGATTGTTTGGAGTTGTTTAACCCCAATTTGAATGAGTTTTTGCGGCGTTTTGTAACTGTGGATGAAACATGGACCCATTACAACACGTTTATACGCAGATGGGTAAGGGTAGGGTAAAATTCCCTATCGTGGAATTTTTCGACATTTTCGGGTGTATTGACCTCAATTGGCCGTCCAGAACGTTCAGCGTCATTTGTACTTGTGCGACCACAACGAAAGTCAGTAAACCACTTCTTTTCCATTGAAATTGATTGGCCGTCCAGAACGTTCAGCGTCATTTGTACGAAAAGTCACAAAGCCACAACGAAAGTCAGTAAACTTTACCATTGAAATCGATTGTGCAGAGTCCCCATAGTATTTATCAAGCTTTTCCTTGGTTTGATTGACGGTTTTTTCGCAAAAAATAATGTTTAATGAGAAATTCACTTTTTTCCATTTTTAAAAAATCCACGAGGTTGTATGTTTTGAACAGCTGTTAAACGCAAAGTAAATGACGAAACTAGCTCAAAAATTGAAAGTAGTCTATTAACAGGTTGTACTTGATGGGAACAGTGTTGAATTTCATATAACTACGAGGGATGTTCGAGAAGTCACGGACTTATTGATCCGCCCTCGTATATTAAACAAGATATGATTGTATATAACCGCTTTTACACCATGCCAAAGGAATATTTTATTGTATGTTTGGTTGTTACTTTGCAGCATTCTTGGTGAAGATATTTGGAACAGAAGTTTAAACCGCAGGAAAACTTTGGTAATGGGTCCGATAAAGTAATGCATTACCATTTAATATATACTGCTGACCTGCATCATTAGTTTCCAACAAAAAGTAATGATTTACCGATAATTAGTTACATAATGCATTACTTTGTAATGAATAATCATTACCCTCAACATTATTTCAAAACATAGAGTTATGAGCTACCATAGTTGGTTACATTGTAATGTATGCTCCTTACTGTCAACATTATTTTGAAATATAAAGTAATGAGTTACCAATATTTGGAAAATCATGGGTTACCTTGTAATGACACACCAATACCTTTTACATTTTTCAAAACATAAAATAATGACTTACCAATCATCAATTACCTAAAGCATGAAATATAAACGTAAAGTAATATTTAAAATATTTTTTTTTTTGAAAACCTATATTTAGACACATTACTTTGTGATTTTTTGTAAGCATGAGGGTAAGGTATATATTTTCAACATCACAAACGAAAACTAGAAGCACAACAATTCATTTACATTTTAAGCAACCCTTTATTATATGTGTGATTGGTAGAGTTCTCGCTTAACAACCAGAGACCCCAGGTTCGAATCTCAGCGTGTTATTTATTAAATTTAAAAAAAAAAATCACATCTCTTTAGAGACACATTACTTTTCCCAACCCGGTAACCATATAAGTAACCAGTTACTTAATCCCCTTCTAGGTAACGAGTCCACGTATTTCTTTAAGGCTCATCGCCTGCAAAATTCATCAGTTGAGTAAGGTGTATTGTAATGCGTGAAGCTCTATGACGATACATTTATCTCTGTGATTAAAATCTACATAATTTTTTGTTCTATATAAGTTGCGCTAACAAGGAAGGTATACGAAGCGGCACCCACAGATTTTCATTAACTCAAATTTGTAGTTGTTATAGTCGATCTAGGCCGAAAATAATTTTAGCAAATAAAATTAGAGCAACTTCTGCAAAATGTCAGGTGTATTATTTTGGGTGTTTGTTTGGCCTTTCAGAATAAGACTTTCACAACGATGTAAATCAGTTAAGGAGTTAAAAGGAAAAATATTAACTTACCAAATAAATCAATTAATTCGTTGGACATTTTAATTTTATAATTCATTGTGCAAAAACCTTACCTGAAAATAAAGAAAAAGAAAAAATTATTCAATAATTTATTTATCACACTGTATTTGAATAACTAGTCAATTTTTATTAACTTGAAAAAAATAATTTAAAATGTGCTTTCCAGCCCGCAACTTCGGAGCGTTCATAAAGAAGATTTTTTAGTGATTTGTAAAAAGTATTATTATTTATTTATACTTACACTGGGTTACACAAAAAAATCACTCTTCAAATTACCTAGTGTAGGTTATAAGTCTAGCCGAGTGTATTACAAAACCGGTTTAACAAGTTGCAATATACCCTCAAATTTTCGAAATAACGGTAAGAGTAATTTTTGCGGCTGGCGCATTTAAACATTTGTGAATTAGTAATTTTTTATCCGATTTTATACTTTTAAACGGTATTTAAAAGAAAATGACCTGGTCTTTCCAAAAATATGTCGGCAATTTTTGCAAAAAAAATGTGTAAGTCTGTGTATTTGTATTTTCTTTAACATTGGTCGAATCATCACCATTTAAATTGCATTGGAATGTTACGGTACTCTACTTTTATACTCCGCATTAGAAGTTTTTCCAGCGCCAAAAAGAATTGCATTTTATATGCAATTAATTTTTAAAATGCATTTTTCTACCATTTGGCCAATCTCGATTTAAAAAAAGAATGCATATTTGCAAAATGTGGAATTTTCACCAAATGAAGAGTGAATGCGCCTCTATTGGGTCCCGGCGCTTAACGGCCTTTAATAATTTTTGGAAAAAAGCTTATAACACTTTTACATTGAAGAAACTGCAATTTGTTATTTTTTTTTATTTTTCAGATTTATTAAGATTAAATTTTAAAATGTAATGTTAAGGAGCCCTTTAACAGTCTCTGATTTAAAAACAATACATTTAATTTTGTGGATTTTTCTGTAAGTGAAAGATAAAAGAATCTACTGATATAATCTGTTTTAAAAATTTTAATTTTTACTCCTTTCCAGCACACGTTTGCCATCGAATATCAGATTTTTAAAGAAAGAAACATGATGTTGAAGGGTTAAAAATTAAATTTTGAAAACTTAATATTTAAGTAGATTCTTTTATCTTTAATGTAGAGAAGAAATCATAAGAGTTAAATGTATAGTTTTTAAAAGAAAGACATTTAAATGGGCCTTAGCTCAACATTTTTAAATTTAATTTTTTTAATTTTAAAAAATTTTTTGTGGGGCGTTGTGGTGTAATGGTTAGCGCGTTGGACTGTTACACAGATGGTCCCGGGTTCGATTCCCGGTGACGACAACATCAGTTTAGAAAAATAATATGTATGAGTTTTCTATCACTTATATGTATCGCTGCGCCCACCTTCGGTGTTCCCATAGCACTTAACCCCACCGAAGTAAAATAATGAATCAGGGCTATGAAACAAAAAGCTTCAATAAATTCGCCAACTCTACATCAGGTGGCGAGCAACAACTGTTCTAAGACTTATCATCTCGCGCAATTACAGTGTTGCCATGTTTGAAGCCCTTCATCTTTCACCACCTTTCATCTCTCCACTATCCCCTTTCCAAAGAAAGCAACACATTAATTAATAGGAAGAATTTCCTGAGTGTTGCTTCTCTTAAAAAAAAAAAAAAAAAAAAACTTTTTTCGGTAAATATTAAGGCTTAATTACTCAAGCGGATACGTTTCGTAAACGGACTGTATCTCCATACAATGTGTAAAAATTGTAATTACATACAATATTTAAAACATAGACAACATATTGAATGTAGGTACTATTTTTACACATTGTATGTAGTAACAGTCCTTTAAATATTATTATAAATCGAAAATGATCAAAAAACTTAACTTTTTTCTTGACTTACGTGGAACAAAGATTTCATTTTTTATGTTAAAGTCTATGCAATAAACATGTGTTTTAGTGATATTTTAAATGTTAAGTATAGCGCAAAAAATATTCGTCCTTAATTATAGATTTTTTGATTGGGTTTTTGTATTTGATAATTATCATCAAGTCGTCTGACAAGTTAAACTATACAAGTTTAAAATGTGCAGTAGGGTGTCCCGAATAAGACACTTTTTCGAATTGGTTAAAGGAATACCAATCAATCGATACATATTAAAGAGCTGAATATGATAAAAATAAGTAAAACATGTTTGAAGCGGATCTTCAGTTCCCTACCAGCGATTGAAGGTTAATGGTTGTGGTACATTTTGACCAAAAAAAAGTATAGATTTTTTTCGAAATAGTGATCTAAATTTTCGTAATTGTTGGCTTATTACTGGAAAAATATTTTCAAATTTTCTGCATAGTAATTATGGTCCCCCAGAGGATTTTTTAATGTAGACCAAGCACAATTTCAATACATTATATTTTTTAAATGTATCTTTAACTTGTTTGTCAAATATTTAGCTCTTTAATACACATCGGTTGAGTGGTATTCCTAATGTTTTTTTTTTTTTCGAGACACGCTAATGTACAGTCATATGTATCATAGCAGTACACATACAAAATCAAAATTATTATTATAATATACATTAGGGTGGCAATAAAATGTAGTTATTTGAATTCCAACGGAACCCAATTGAATTCTTGTGCCATTTGGTCTAAAACTTACATGGTGAAAATTGTAACCAAATCGGATAACGTTAAGCCCTGCACCTTTGAGGTCAAAGTTCAAATTTTGGAAAATTCAGTATATTCCGCTATAATTAACTTAAAACTATCGTTTTTTGCGTGCGTTGATTAAAGTTGACAAAATTGATGTTTCAAGTATCATAAATAATTTCTGAAATATTTGTATTACAATTAACCCATTTGTGCTATGGGGGCTCAAAAGTATCCAATATAATAAATGCATTTCACATCCAAAAATTTTCAATAAAAACATTTATTATTTACCGTGAAAACAGTTTTTGATTAATAAACATTAACTTTTTCATGCTACGATGGTTAAAATACAGAGATGGCACGAAATCATTATCATTAATTTATTTTTACCGTTGTGCAAAAACATTATAATGAAAAATAATTTTGTAGTCACCGTTATAAAGAAAAATGTTATTGAAATTTTATTTCGTTATCACCCAGCAAAAACAATAACTAAACTCATTACCAGACTCTTTACTTGCAATATTACTTCTGTTCGCGAAATCCCAAAAGTAACAGTTACCTAGTACTTTGTGTTTTTTGTATACATTAGTATTGGTATCCAACTATTGTATGTGAATAAAGCGCATCAAAAAACGTGATAATTACTTGTGAAAAAGAGATAGGATTAAGAAGAAGAAACATTCTAGTTGAAAAATTAATTGTGCATTGGTATTAGTATTAGTTAATTCTGTCTCTCCTGATCAAAAAACAATACTTTTGTGTACGTAGTGTAACAAAACTCCACTTAGCCACAGTCATCGCTGTGTCGACCGTGGCTCAACTCTTTAAGAGGTGAGATTACGATGCATAGCTTGATGCTAAGGCAGTGAGTTCGAAAACCAATACGACACCAAAAAAGTAAAAAAAAAAAAAGTTTTTCATATAGAGCAAATTAACAATATAAAATACTTTGTTCAATTGACACATAAATTAACCACTGACGAGTCCCAGGAGGGGGACGAAACTGCGGCAGTCTGGTGTATCCCTTGTGTCCGTAAAGTTTTTCAATAAAAATGTTTTCTTCTTCTTCTTCCTGTAAAGAGACTAACTAAAGTAAATCCATTATGTTATGCCTTTTTTAAGGAATAGGATAATGGGGTACTTGTAATGAAGATATTTTTGAAAGAACATTAAAATGTGCTGAACTTCTATTAATTTTATTAAACAAAACTTATAATAAGAATATAAATAAAAGAACGCTGGCTAGAGTTTATATTAAAAAAGCCTTATTTACTTAAGCATATGTAGTTTTAACAATATTTATTTTGAGAAAATAGGTTATATGACAAAAAAAGGGTTAATGTTTCTATTAAAAAATACGTTTCGTATTTATTTATTAATTTTTGACTAAAACTTTTTTTTAATTTTTACCAAGCAGATTTAAAACTTATTTATAGTCTACGGGTCATTTTGACACCCGTAGCACAAAAGGGTTAATAAAAAAAATGGGTAAACATAAAGGATACTTGCAATATTAAGTAAGCCAAGATTTGGTCAACCTTTGTTAAAAAAATCTATCGTTTTTATTCAATTATAGTTCAGTATACTGAATTTCTAAAAATTTTAACTTTGACCTCAAAGTTGCACAGCTTAGGGTTCAATTTTCACCATGTAAGTTTTAGACTAAGTGGCACAATAATCCGCTCGGGTTTGATCAAAAATCCAAAGTTGATTTTTTATTGCCACCCTAATATGCATATTCAAAGTATCATAGTGATAAGGTGTGTTAACAAAAGTAGACATTATTAAATAACTTTCAAAGAAAAACAAATTCATTGTTTTTAATATATTTTTTTAATCGTCCCGCAATATGTTCAAAATAATAACAAAACATAAATTTCTTTTTTTTTTGAAATATCAAAAAAAAAAAAAAAAAAAATGAACTGTGCTACACAGAAAAATCACTCGTCAAATGACCTAGTGTAGGTTGTGACTGTAGCCAAGTGTATTACAAAACCGGTTTGACAAGTTGCAATATACCCTAAAATAATCGAGATAACAGCAAAAGAGTATTTTTTGCGACTGTGCATTTAAAGCGTTTTAACTGGGTCATTTTTTAGCCGATTTTGAATTTTTAAATAGTTTTTTAATGATAATTCCTTCCTTTATATTACTTTCTAGTGTCTGACCGGACAGTTCGGCCAGAAAATGCATTTGGTCTGTATTCGGTATTTTAAAGCATTATGGACAAATTTGGCGGATGGAAAAATGTTTATTGGGCTGATTAGATGCTATTTTGAGTGTCAAATTTGAAGAAAAGTCTGTAGTTAAGCAATGAATTTACTGTTCGGCCTCAGAAAGTTCGGCCAAATTGAAAATAGTTCGGCGGCCGAACTTTTAACTTTATAGCTAAACTTCGGCTTTTCTCTTAAATTGTATACACAAAATCGAATTAAATCGGCTCAACAAACATGTTTCCAATACCAAAATTAAGTGTAAGCTGGCTTAAGTGTAAGTCCTCAGGGACTTGAGTCGGTTTAGGGAAGTATTTCCCTTCTCCGAATCCTCTTTTAGACCTAACCTAAATACCAAAATTTGTCATCATTGCCTCTAGATATCAAAAAACCGACAAAATATAGGTTTTTGGCCGAACTGTTCGCTCGGACACTATTACTTTCTTTATATTATTAATAGACATATTTAGAGATTTTCTCAATAATAATTAAAATGTTTAGTTTTTTTTAACTATTTCAACTTCTACAAGGATTTTTTGTGAATCTTCTTATAAAACATTTATATTCTTAAAGTCAGTATAAAATTAACCATCATTTCTTAAAATCAATTGAAAATTGACAAAGTTGTGGTACTTTTTGATATACGAGGGAGGCTCAATAAGTCCGTGACTTTTTAAATAAAATACAATTTTTTTTGCAAAAAAAAATTATGTTTAAACATAAACTCCTTTTACAGTTATATTAGTTTTTTGTTTTTATATACATCGAGATTATTTTTATGTTATTTTCAATTATTTAGCTCAATACACTTTGTCCAACGTTTCTCCAATTTTGGTATCCCTTCCAAAAAAATAGGATTTTTCGAGATCCCTAAAATAGGCATTTCTTGGCCATATGGGGTCGTTTTTTTTTAAATCCTCGTTAAATCGGTCCATTAAATTGGCATAATATTCGCCGTTTATTGTTTATCCCTTTTGAAGGTAATCGATGTGGATTATCCCGCGTGCATCCCAAAAAACTGTTGCCATCACCTTATTGGAAACGATTACGTTTATGGTCAATTGAGAGCAAACGCGGCACCCATCTTGCAGACAGCTTTCTTAAACCCAACTTATCATTTAAAATCGAAAGCACACTGCCATATGAAATGCCTATGGCATCAACAATGTCACGCACTTTTACTCTTCGATCGGCCAACACCATATCGTGGATTTTTTCGACATTTTCGAGTGTATTGACCGCAATTGGACGTCCAGAACGTTCAGAGTCATTTGTACTTGTGCGACTACAACGAAAGTCACCCAGCAAAGGTCAATGGTACAGTGTCCTCATAGTATTTATCAAGCTTTTCCTTGATTTGATTGACGGTGTTTAATGAGCACTCTAAATTCACTTTTTTCCATTTTTAAAAAAATCCACGAGGTTGTATGTTTTGAACAGCTGTTAAACGCAAAGTGAATGACGGAACTTGCTCAAAATTTGACAGTAGTCTATTAAGAGGTGGTACTTGATAGGAAAAGTGTGCATATAACTACGAGGGAAGTTCGAAAAGTCACGAACTTATTGATCCGCTTTCATAATTTATATAATTTAAAATTTAGTTAGTTTATTTTTAATATCGTTTGAATAACTAAAAAAATCCGTAAGAACAAAAGAAATAGTAAGTTAAAAATAAATGTTCAAATTTCAACTACAGATCAGTAAAAATAAATGTTCGAGCAAGTTATTTGAAATTTAAATTAAGAAAAACAAAATAATGTTTTATGTTAAGCCACCTTATTTGACTTTGCTAATTATTTATTCAATATTTCAATTTAAAAAATAATGAAAATTATTTCGGATGCATTTCGACTTTTGTCATCCTCAGCGAGTACATTTAAACTAAAAACTCAAAACAATATTCGTATAAATTTGTTAAAAATAGTTTGACAAACAAAAAGACAAAAAATGAAAATAATATATAAATTAAAGTTTTTACGATTTATTTTGAAATAGTTCGATTGTTTTGAATAGAGGTGAGCGTATCGGTGCTTCCATAGTGTTCATTGAAATGCTTCTATTCAAATATATGTAAATGCTCTCGTAGGCATCTAGTTTTTTAGGTTTATTTACTTGTTGTTTCAGTTTAACGTTATCGATATTCCATTGTGTGTGGTCATTCTCAAGTGCGTGTAGAGCGACCGCTGATTTTGTTGTTTGTCGTTTTTGTATATTTGTCAAATGTTCCTTATAGCGTATTTCGACATTTCTTTTTGTTTGGCCAATGTATTTTTCTCCACATACACAAGTTATTTCATAAATTCCAGATTTTTTCAAATTATCGGTTTTGTCTTTTAAACGTACAATAAAATTTTCGATTTTATTGTTGCTACTATGGACAATTTCAAATTTGTGTTTTTTAAACACTTTTTTGAGTTTGTTTGTCATCTCTGGAATGTAAGGGATAGTTATTCTTTGTAAAGGTTCTTTATTTGGTGATAACGATGTTGTTTTTTGTTTTGAAAGTTGTTTTGAATGTAATTTAACTAAATTGTCAACCATTTGTTCTGAATAACCATTGACTATAGCTGCATATTTGATGTATTTTAGTTCATCCATGTAATTTTTTATGCTCAATGGTATTTTACATAAACGGTGAACCATACTATGAAATGCTGCTCGTTTGTGTGATATTGGACAATGTGAGTCAGAAGAAATATAACAAGGTTTGTTCGAAGGTTTTCTGTATATTGAAAATTCTATGTTACCAGTTGATGTTCGATGTATTCGTATATCTAAAAATGGTAATGAAAAATTTTCTTCTTTCTCGACAGTGAACTTGATTGTTTCATATCTTGTGTTCATGTGATTCAAAATTAATTGTTCACTATTTCTTTTTATCACTGCAGCGACATCATCCACATATCTAAACCAAATTCTTGGGAGAAAATTTTCTTCTTTTAATTTCATTTCAAAATGTGACATGAACAAATTTGCTAAGAAAGGGGATAGAGCATTTCCCATTGATGTTCCATTTTTTATTATGTAAAACTTACCATCAAATTGACAAATATTTTGATCCATGCATAGTTTTGTCAATTTTAACAGTAAATTTCTTTTCTTTTCACATGGTTCATGTTTATTAAGCCAATTGTCAAGGATTAATAATGTCTCTGGAATCGGTATGTTTGGAAATAAACTCACTACATCAAAGGACACAAACACTTCATCATCTGATAATTTTTCGTTTTTCATTTTGTCACAAAACTCGAAGCTGTTTTCAACAAATAAACCTTCTGGTTTTGGATAACGACTAAAAATATCGACTAACCATTTCGAGATGTTTTCTGATGTTGCATTGCAATTGGATACGATTGGTCGCATTTTTAAATTTGTTATGTCTTTATGAGTTTTCGGTAAACAATATAATTTTGGTAGAGATGGATTCGGAGTTGATAATTTCCATTTTGTTCTAGCGTCATAAACTGTTTCTATCTCTTTCATGACTAGGGTTGTAGCTCGTATCATTGAAGGTAAAGGGTTTTTATTGATTAATTGATAATTGCACGTATTTATTGTTTCAATTACTTTCTCTTTATATTGTGCTTTGTCCATGATAACGATGTCTCTTCCTTTGTCTGATTTCATATATAAACAGTCTTTTTCTTTCAAAATATTTAAAGTTTTTTCAAATTTTATATTTTTCGGAGATTGATATATTTTAAATGAAGATTTTTTGATGACTGCTTTTGTTGCATCTCTAATTTCTTGTTTAATTGTTTCTTTGCAATATTTGATGCCAGTTTCAATATCTGCTATTAAATTATTTCATTTTTTTGTTTTTGTTTGTTTTTTTAGACACACAACACTACCCAGCCAGAAATTGACAATGTTCATAAAATTCAAGCACTGGTAAAGCACTTTATTTTTAGTACCATTGGCAGAAATTAAAGCACTGGCAAATACCTTACTTACACCGCTTTCCCAACGTTGACAAAATGTACTTTGCCAGTTCTTGATTTACCGTAACCGTAACAAAATTAATGCACTGGCAAAGTTTTAATTAAGAATGCTTTGCCAACGTTAGTAAAATGTGCTTTTAAAGCAATCTTGGGCACAAAGAGAAATGAGTATGTATTAGTTATTTTACAAAAAAATGAGATTGTATTGGTACAATTGCACTGAACAAAATCACTTGGTTTTGTTTGTTTTTTTGTTTGTTTACATTGTTGTATTGTTTTACTATGTCCTTACGTGATAAATTTCAGTTATGAGGCGAATAAAAAAAGAAATATTCATAAGAGGAAATTAATAGGTAATAAAAAATGTTTTTTTTTTAAGAAAATAGTCACATGAGTTCTTTGCCAATAATGTACTGGGCAAACAAATATATATAATAATATGGATTAATAAATTAAAAAAACAAAAAGGAAAAAAAAATATTTTATATTAATTCTTATAAAATACAACAAAATTCAAAATACTTGCGTTGTAATTGTTTTTAATATAAAAAATTATAGTTCAGGGATTTTTAAATTTTTTAACTTATAGATTGTTTTAATATTTTAGGTTTTGTGTGTTAAAATTGAGTTATGAATGAATAAATAAATCAAGATATATTTATGTACGTATATGAATAATAATGATTTAATAAAGAAAAGTGAGTAAATAGAATTTATAGGTAATAAAAAACGTTCTTTAAGAAACAGGTAAATAAGTTATTTTCTCACAATGTATTGCATTAAAATAAAATTATAACTAATGTTATTTATAAATTCATATTAAATAAAAATTATAAAATTCAATTAATTTATAAATTTCTTTGTTGTAACATTTTGTGTCGAAAGTTTGTTCTATGAACCTATTATAAAGTGCTCAAATTTGAATACGAAAAAGGTGTTAATAAATTCAAAAAATATTAAAATTAATCGAAAAAAACATTATTAATTCTTATTAAACAGAAAAAAGTTGCAAAACTCCGCATTGTTTTAATGTTTTTGAAGTTAGATTATTTAAATACTTTTGGTTTTGTGCGTTAAATGTAAGTAATGAATAAATGTATAAAATTATTTATTAATGAATTATTGAATGTATGTATGTGTAAATGAATAAATGAATGAAATAAATAAATTACGATATTTATTGAATAAAGAAATATAAGTAAATATAATTAAAAAAGGTATTTAAGAAGTTTGATAACAAACAAGTTTCAATTTATTTCAATTTTTGGTTACAAACAAGGCACTCTGCTTCATTAAAAATATTCAAGCTAAATAAAAATGCGTTTTCCCAACCAAACTCCCACATAATGAATGAAAAAAAAACATTTAAAAAAAATTATAGTACGCTTGGCTTTATTAATAAATATATCAGTGGTTGTTGTCAAATACTCTCTGTGTACTTATTTTATTAAACAAAGCGACACAAAGCGACATAAACCTACTCCATCCAATGCTGGCAAGCAACTAAACATTTTTTTTTGGTTTTTTTTCGGTTTCTCTTTTTACGTTCGGGTTGTGTGTGTGTGAAAAACGATTAGTCTTCGTTGTTTCAACAAGTGTTTGCCCGACACTGTTTTAAAGCATTCCCAGGTAGGAAAATATAAACGGCAAAGCTTTGGCAAAGCACTGTGTATGGTGATAACGTTCGGTTGGCCGTATGCTTTTTGAAACGTTGGAAAAGCATTGGCAACAATTGTAAAATAAGTGCTTTGTCAACCATGGAATAACAAAAAATAAAATTCATATTCTAAATATTATTCAGTAAATTTAATGATTTCGAATTAAAATTGATAAAATTTTTAGATTTTCTTTTTGATATTTAGAAAGTTTAGGGGGGTAATTATGTAATTTGGTTTGAAATTTTTTTTTCGAATTCGGGAACTTTAAAACTCTTGTAAGATGGTATCCGTACTTAAAAGTCCAACTTTTTTTTTTTTTTTGCACGTTTACTAGATCATAGTCTACACGTTTAAAAAATGTTTACCCATTAAAAAGTACTTTTTATTACTTTAACTATGTTCAGTGTGAAAATTCTGTTCGAATTGAATTTCTTTTCGAATCGATTTACATAATAACCCCGCAGTTAAATATAAACAAATTCAGTTAAAATTTATATATATGAAATGTTTTAAAAAAAAAACTGAAATTTGTATTTTTTGTATAAATTGAGGAAAATTTCTACCAAAATTTTATTTGAAATATATTTTTATGATAAAATGTTTTGTCATAATCAGTTGTAAATTTTGTAAAACAAGTACTTCCAAAGTTGTTTTTGAAAACGGTGGCAAATTACTTTTAGCACTTTTGCCGAATCAATTAAATATTAAAAGAAATTCTTTGAAATCGCATATGTAGGATTTTGAGTTTTTATTTCAAATGCTTTGGACCACTGTGGACCTACTTAGAGTTCTCGTTCCTAAAGTCGGATACCTAAAACGGACGTTCGAAAAATCTTTTTGATATTAAAAAAAAAAATCTTTGAAAGCGCATATGAAGGATGTTAAGTTTTTATTTAAAATTATTTGGCCCACTGTGGCCATACTAAGAATTCTCGGTCCGAAAGTCGTATGTCATTTGCTTCACACTTAAATGCATATTCCAAATATCTAAGATGTTTGTTCGAAAAATAAGCAACTGTTGAATACTATTTTCATAAAACGCAACTCTTTGAAGTAGTCAGCAAAATATAAACACTATATTCTCGTATGTTCATAAATAGGCTTTTAATCTGGAGGCAAAAGAGTCTTGCCACCTTTTTGAGCAAATAATTAGTAAAATCACGTTTTTTTCTACAATTTTCAACATTGGAGGCATTTTATTTTAAGCGTGATAAAGATTTTGCATTGCATTTTTTTTTATTTTTTTTTTTGTTTAATAAAATAACTTCCCAGGTAGAAATTGCCAACCGTACCAAAAAAAATAGTGCTGGTAACCAACTGATACCTAAGTTACAACTAATATTGTACTAGGAAATCACTACTTTGTATGCAAAGCATGCCAGTACCACAGCAAAATTCTTTGCCCAATATTGTTTTTACCATTATTACAACCAATTAGAAGCATTTTTTTTATTTTATTTTAATTTTATTAATTAATTTTATTTTATTTCACACATTTAAATATGATGTATAAGACTATAGAACTGTATTGCTGCTTTTTAAATTTGTTTTATTATACATATTTCTCAAAATTAATTTAAGATATTTTAAAAGCAGCAAATTTTTTGAATTACCAACGTTATGCCAATGGTGGCAAGTTCGCTCAAACCAACGGTTGGCCACTGTTATCAATCGGGTAACAGATCAATACTGTCAAGATTGTTAATCCTACGTTCTGCCAACGCATAACCGACCGACGCCGACGCTTTGCCAACACTGTGCCGATTGTATTTTTCTGCCTGGGTTGTTGTCAATTTCACCAACATTTTTCAAAGAAATCGGACTTGATTTGGCTTTTGTATTGGCAAAAACCGGACGAGGTTATTTCAAAAATGCAAAATTTTTATTGTAAAATGCGCATAACTTATGAACTTTATGAAGAGATAAGCCCCACTTGAGTAAGCATATTAAGTGTGAATAGTTGAGAGCAAAGTTTTTTTTTTTAATTTCAAACATTTTTATAATCTAAAATATAAAGACAATACCAAAACATAATTAAAATAAATTTTACTAACTTGAAGTAAAAAAAATTGTTGATTTTGGCAAATCGTGTTTCATATATTGTTTACTAAAATTTTACTTAATTTTAGAAGAGTTTACTAATTTTTTCTACTCTATTCACTTTATTAATGATCGCAGACACGTTTTACCATAATTTGCTAAACGGTCTGCTGGTTTAGAAATAGAAATTTTTTTGTAAAATACAGGTTTTTCTATTAAAGTTTTACAGATTTTTTATTTGAGCGAAAGTTTGTTTTCTATTTAATTTAATTTTCTAATGTTTTTAAAATGCTAAAACAATCTAAATGTTGAGATATTAATTTAAATACTAAAAAGTTTATTTTAACTAGAATCGTATGTACTTTAATAAGATTCATACTTAATTTAAAAAGGTTGGTAAAAAATAAAATGTTAATTAAAATATGAACTACTAACTGATTTATCCGTGATATTTTTCTCTGTGCACTGGCTGGCTAACAAAGAAGATTTTTTTTGTGTGTGTGGTTAAATACAAATGAAAAAATTAATAAAAAACAAATACTACAAGAAAATAAAGAAAAAAAATACAATATAGTAAAAGCGCAGTTGTATGTGCTCGGTTGATCTATCACGGAATAGGTTTTCGAGGTCAATTAGCTCATTTTTTTCTAGTAACTAAAAATAACAAAACAAAAAAATTAAAATAAATTTAAATTTGTTTTTAAATTAAAAATAAAATTATATTTCATCTGTAAGCTGACAGTGCAATGCTTAACCCACAGCAATGACAAAATAAACGGCGGTATGAAACAACACCCCAATGAGATAAGCCCCAAACCAAAAATGAAATAACGCCCCATTTTTGGGGCTTTATTTCATTATGAAACCATACCCCAAAAAAAAAAATGAAATAAACCCCCAACACCCCAAAACAAAATGAAGTAACGCCCCAATTTTTGGGGCTTTATTTCGTAATGCAGTAAAGCCCCATTTTGAAAATGAAATAAGGCCCCAATAAAAAAAAAAAAAACAAAATTATATATTACTTTGAAATATTTCTTTATTCCTAATTAATACATAGTAAAAAGGCAATTCTTTTTTTCAGCCTTTTTAAAATAAAAAGATTAAGTATTTAGTAAAGATTAATAATATTTAGTATTTAACACAATTTTTTTAAATATTCTTTAGTAGTATATCACAAAATAAAACTAAATTTATAAATCATATCGCCTGCCGCGTTCTACGGAGGAAAAAACCCCTAAGAGCGGCCGAAGGCCGCCACACAGAAACACTTGTTTTTACAAATTACTTGATGTCTTAAACATATAAGATTTCAACGGATTCGACATCTGATTTGAAAAACAAGTTCTTCCGGTCTTAGGGGTTTTTTCCTCCGTAGAACGCGGCAGGCGGCTTCGCGAAATAAAGTTTTTTTCTGCGTGCGACATAAAAGAAACTTCAAAATTACTACACGGTATAATCTCACTTACTAATAGCAAATAACTATTTACATTAATAACTTGATAATTTATGCAGTAATTATAACGGTTATTTGCTTATATTACTTAAGAATTGTGCTTTTTAAGAAAATGAAATAACACCACAAAAATATTATTTGGGGACTTATTTCATTTCTCATATTGGGGCCTTATTTCATTATGAAATAAAGTCCCAAAAAAAAAATATGAAATAAAGTCCCAAAAAATGAAATAACACCCCAATTTTTTTTATCGAAATTTTTGGGGCCTTACTTCATTTTCGGTTTTTGGCCTTATTTCATTGGGGTCTTGTTTCATACCGCCAAAATAAACTAGCATCTGCTTTAAATACTGCTTTAACATGACACGGGGTGGGTCCATTGATGGCAACTGACTCTTAATGACAAATAACACAGTGATGCAAAGAGGAATGAAGTTAAAATAATTGGGAAGCGATACTTTTTTTTGTAAATGTTGTCGAGTACAACATGAAACTATTTCTGAAATCTCCAAAATCTTAAGTTAAGGGTAAAAACCCGGGTTTTCGTACCTTTATGCACTTATAAGCCAGTAACAAAGTTAAATATCATCCGCTTTTAATTTTATCAGTGGATTTAGAAAGAAGAAAGTGACATCTTTTGAATGGTCCTGGAAAAACTTAAGTAATGGGTGCGGTAAAGTAATATTATACATTGTAATGTATACTCCTTAAAATCTAAATATTTATAATAACATTTGATTATATATAGCAACATGCAAATCAGCCTATATAACGATCAAATAGTCGTGATAACATTTGAATATACACAGTAACATGCAAATCAGCCCATATAACGATCATTTAAATATATATGGTAACATGCAAACCGGCTCATATAACCATCACATGGTCGTAATAACATTAGAATATATAAAGTAACATGCAAATCAGGTGATATAACTTCTAAAAATATATTGTAACATTTGAATATCTATAATAAAATTCAGTTAAAAATAGTGATATGCAATTCACAAAATAACATTTAAATATCTTCAGTAAAAGACAAGGAGATATAAAAAAGTGTGATATGCAATAGTAAAATTCAAAATTAAATGAAAGCGTAAATGAGAATTTAAAATGGACTTTAAGAAATTGTAACATGCAGAATCACTAATAGACTGCAAAAAAAAACTCGCTTTGAAATAGATCTTTTTAATAAATCTACCCAAGCAGAAAAATAATATCGTCACAGTGTTGGCAAAGCCTCGGCGGCGGTCGGTTATGCGTTGTCAGAACGTAGGATTAACAATCTCGACTTTATTGTCCTGTTATCCAATTGATAACAGTGGCCAACCGTTGGTTTGAGCGAACTTGACACCGTTGGCATAACGTTGGAAGTTCAAAAAATTTGGTGCTTTTAAAGTACCTCATATGTAATTAGTTTTGAGGAATTTGTATAATAAACCACATTTTAAAAGCAGCAATACGATTCCATCTTATATTAGTCATTAACATCATATTTAAATGTGTAAAGTAAGATAAAATTCAAAAAAAAGAATGTTTCTTATTGGTTGTAATATTAATAAAAACAATATTGGCAAAGAATTTTGCGGGTGGCACTGGCAAAACACATGCTTTGCAAACAAAATAGTGTTATTCTAATACAATATTAGTTGTACCATTGGTAATTTTTAGCACGGTGGGCTTTACAAAAATTGCCAGTACTATATTTTTTTTTTACGGTTAACCATTTCTACCTGTGTATGTACGCTGATTCCAAATCTGGCAAAAGAAAATTTTATCATTTGCAGTTTTTGAAGCATCTCTGTTTTTATATTTACATCATTCTTACGAAATTTTATAGCAAGGCCATGAAATTTTTTATGAATATAAATCTACCCAAAATTATCTTTAATTTGAGTATAATCATGTCGGTGTTTGTGTCTGGATATCGAACTGGTATATTGCAAGGAAGTCGAAAATTTTACTTTTTTAGTTTTTCCTTATAAATGTTAAGCATGTTAAAAAATATTTAAAATTTATCATTGTACATAAACGAGACATACCAAAAAAAAAAAGTTGTATTAAACTTGCAATTCCATTGAAAATGTCCTGAAATATTTGAAAAAGAACTTTAAATTTTAATTAATTTTCCACATGAACCTGAACATGTCTTGGTAATACATATTTTCTATTAGATTTAGGACACTAAGTCTAAATCTTGCAAAAAAAAATTCTCATTTGAAGTTTTTGAAATATCGCGGTTTCTATATTTAAATTGCATGCTTAATTTTTTTATATAAAAATATTTTCTTTTCGAAATATTTCACAATATTTTCAATGTATTTGCAATTTTAATACAAAAATGAGTTAAGTGAAATGTTTTGTTTACGCATAGTGATAAAATTTAAATTTGTTTAGCAAACATAAAAATTATAAGAATAAAACTAAACATCCAAAATTTTCAATTCCTTTTAATGACGATAGGATATCCTGAAACAACCACCGACATGATTATACTCAAATAAAGGATAATTTGTGGAGATTTATATTCTTGAAAAAAATTCTTTATTTTGCGGTTAAATTTCGAATAATTATGCAAAATATACAAAAAAAAAAAGTAAATGAAGCAAATATAAAAACTGCGAAGTATAAAAAAATGCAAATGAAAAAAAAATCGTGACAGATTTGGATGCAGCGTACCTAAATTGTATTAAAAAATTTGTATCTGAAATAGAGGTTCGAAAAATAAGTAAAATTTGTCGAGTAGTGTAATCAAGTGCAAATATTTTTAGTACCATGTAAATCAGATAAATAACTTTCAATAAGAAAATATTTTTTGTATATCAGCTGTAATCAAAAAGAATTTAGGAAGATGTTAATTTGCAAATCAGAAATCATCAAATGTATTTCAGATAAATTTTTGAGTGTTTTATGCAGTTTATTTTTTTTATACCCGTTTAAATAAAAAATTATGTGATGCAACAAATAAATTTATCAAATCTGATAAGGCTACGAGCCTTATATCTAATAGATATATAATTTGATCCGATTTTTTTTTTTTTTTTTTTTTTTTTTTGGCTCGTATTTTATATTAATGTATTATACATTGAGTTTCATACAATGTGATATAAGATAATTTCCTTCTCTACACTGACAGAATTATCTGTATGATATCAATGAATTTTTGCATTACATCTATGAATTGTTACTGAAACTCGTCCATTGAAACTTTTCATTAAGTTAAATATTAATAAAATTTAATTTAAAATTTCATATTAATTATTAAAAATATCATACGCCTAATGAAAAAGTTTCATTAAAAAAACTTTCATTAAAACTATGTAGCTTTTTCATGAAGTTCAGGAAATTTTACATTCGCATGAATAAAATTTCATTAGGTTAGTGAAAATAAATCATTAGAACTTTTCCAAGGAAATCTCTCTGTGTATACAGTTACATATAAAAACACAAATAAATCTGTAAAAATACACTATTTTCACAAAATTTTGTATGTGAGGGAGCATGACTCAAAAATGAGATATTCGAAATTATTTTTATATAGCAGCCATATACTTGAAAAAATATGAAGTTTGCCACCCATATTGCCTTTATGTTGCCATAGAGTGGTTACGCTAAAGGCAAAATATAGTGATTCGGAAAATTTCGTCTAAAATTCAAATGCGCACTAATATCGAAAAATAAGTTAGGACCTCAACCAAATATACCTTCTAGTACAAACCCCTAAAATGAATGTGTTTTTGCAAATACCACGAAAAGTTGAGCATGCGCGGACATGCCGATGATGGGCATATTAAATACCTTTCATTAGATACCAAATTGATATATAGTTTCTTTGGAAGAAATGTAAAAAAAAGGAAAGAAACAGAAAATTGGGTCATATTTGACCCCACTTTTTACCCCTAAATGTAAGATTGGACAGCTAAAAAAAATATGGGTCTCTTAATTTGTGATTCGGACTCTCCTTCTAAGAAAATATTTTTAAAAGAAGTGGGAAGTGTTGTAGAAAAATCGATGTTTCCAATTTTAACAAGACCAATAACCAGATTAAAGACTCTATAATGACATAACAATTGAATTTCAAATAAATGCAAAAGGAAAGAAACACTATTTACAACAATCTCACGATACTTAAAACCTTTCTAATCTACAATAATAAGATAAACTGAAAGATTTCTTTATATTGTTAACATTTTCCAGGTAAAAGATTATAAATATACAGCCAAGTTACATTTTTACAATTTTTTAATTAGAACTATGTATTTAAAAAAAATCATGTTATGCCCCTGTTGTTGTAATTATATATTGAATAGTAGAGTAGAATATATATTTTGTAAACTGTAGTGTATATTATTACGAAAATATAGAAAAAAAATAAAAAAAAAAAAAAAACTTGCAACACAAGTTAACATAGTCACGTAGACCAATAATCAGGCCTATGTAGTTGGTTGGTGGACAATTTAAATGAAAATTTCATTTTAATTAAAATATGCTCATGTCTAAATTAAAAAATAAGGATAGAAACCATTTTTTTATAAAAAAAAAAAATTATGTTTTTAAAGAAAAAATAAAAAAAAATAAATGTAAATTTGTATAATAAATGTATTAAAAACATCTACAGTGGTGTTCTTCAAATTAGCCCACCTAGCATGAAATCTTTTTTGTCATATTACACGTTGCTACAAAAAACAAAAAATTTCAATCACTTTTCAAGTGACCTACTGTAGGTAGTAGGTCTAGATGAGTGTATTACCAACCCGGTTTAAGAAGTTTCAATATACCCTCAAATTTTCGAGAAAAAGAGTAGTTGTTGTTGTAGCCCTTGCTGGATCGGCGGTACGCATGAAATAGAAAAGAAAAGAAACAGAGAAAGAAAAAGAAAAAGAAATTTTTAAAGTTTAGAGAGGGACATCTAGAGATTTAGAAATTTAGGTCCAATTCGAGCAAGCGTGCTACATCTATTGGGTTGGTCCATAGGGATAGTGGGGTGAGGTTTGTGGGATTTGCGGGGCAGGAGAAAAGGTGTCGGGTAATGTGTGGCGACTCGCCACAGTTTAGGCATTTGTCGGCTATCTACGGATTTAGCAGTGAGATGTAGCTGTTCAGGTATCTGGATATACCGGAGCGTAATTGGTGGTGTTCCGCCCAGAACTATGCTACCTGGGTATCCCTCTATAGCCTCTTTGACCATCTCGGTATGTGCCTGCTTTATGGCATTGTCAATGAAAATGAAAAGAGTAGATTTTACGACTGGTGCAACATTTGTAACTCAATCATTTTGAAACCGATTTAGAAATTTTAAACGGTATTTAAAAACAAATTACCTGGTCTTTTGAAATATATATACTTTCAAAAATGTTTTAATTTTTGTGTTAAAAATACAAAAATTATATTTTTTATGTATTTAGTTAGAATATTGTTCTACCTCAAGTCCAAAAATCTACTATGATATTGTCATATTTGTTGCTTTTCAAAAATTTCTATCATTTTCATGACAGACAATACAATCATTTCATTGGCATCACTGACATACAAAGTATATCGACATGTTAAATTATTGTTTTTTCTATTGCAGACATCTGAAGATTTAAGTGATGCCAATGAAACAGTTGTACTGTCTATCATGAAAATTACACGGTGCTACAGTGAAAAAAAAAAACTTGGAAAAATACCTAGCGTGGGTTGTATGTCTTGTTGAGTACATTACAAATTGTGTCAAAAAATTTCAGAAACACCCTCAAATTCAGAAGTTATTCTAAAAAAAACGTTTTCCATGATGTTCGTCAACTTATAGACCTGTAACTCAGTCAGTTTTTGTCCGATTTAAATTTTTTTAGCGGGTTTGGAAAGAAAACGGATTAGGCTTTAAAATGACGTGAATTTTTTTTTAAACATTTGTTAGTTATAAGTATTGTTTTTGTTAAGAATATCTACCAGAAAAAAAGAAAATTATAAACTTTTTTGATTTTAGTAGCTTTTCATTGCTTAGTTTAATATGAAAGCTTATAAAAATTTATATCAACTTATAAAGCAAATTTAGTTCTTAACAAAACATGGTTTTCATTTTTCAAATCGGATGAAAATTGTAAAAGTTATTCAACTTTTCATTAACACCTGTTTTTAACTAAACATTTTAACTAACTTTTAAGCTATTTGTACAGTTTTTAATTTACGTTTGTAAGTCAAGTGGTTTACCAAAAGAAAAGTCTACAAAAGTTACTAAAATTTTTACTTTAAAAAAAGTTTAGTAACTTTTGCAAATATAAACCGATTTTAACAAATAATATCTCGTTTTTTCTATATAAAATTGACTTTAAAATACAGTGCAAAAAAAGTAGGTTTTCATAGAAAAAAAATGAAAATAACTCTTGTTTAACAAGAAAAATTAGGAAAATTAGGAAAAAAAAAATAAAAAAATGAGAAACTTTTGATAAACACTTAATATTTAATGAAAGCTTAATTCTTTGCCTTTCCAAAACTGTATAAAATTTTGAAATCGGTCAAAAAATGTGTGAGTTAGAAGTACTAAAGTGCTACGACCTACCCTAAAACAGTTTTTTGAAAATAACTCAAAGTTTTGAGGGTGTTTTAAAATTTTTGAAAATGGATTTTGTATGTAATCACCTAGGCCTACAACCCCCACTAGGTCGGTTTTCAAGTTCTGACAAAAAGTGTTTTTTAAAATCTAACATGACAATACCATATTAGATTTTTGGACTTGAGGTAGAACAATCTTCTAACTAAATATATAAAAATAAAGAAAGTCCGAAAACAAGACTTTTGTATTTTTAATACAAAAATTAAAACATTTTTGAACAATTCGCATACCACTGCTCTTCTCAACATGCACAGTTTGTTGGGATATATGTATGTATGTTGTTTTTACAAATTGTAATACAACAAACACACCTACATGTACTGACACATACAAAGTATATTGACATGTAAAATTGTTGTTTTTCAAATAGTTTGATTTTATAATTAGGATTACCAGTTCAGGCAGTTTATACACTATGGCAGACAAAAAGATTCCCATAGAGTTTATTTTGTATGTTTTATGTAATATCTCGGTGTGAGTTAAGCCAATTATCTTTTTCTATTGCATACAACTGAAGATTCGGGTGATGTTAATGAAACAATTGAAGGGCTTATTGTAAAAACTTGATAAGCCACATTTATTGTTTTATGGTTTTTTGCTGTTTTCTAGACTTCCCCTGATTAATATATAATGGAAGTCTTGCTTAAACACTTATTGCATTTTTAAACCTTTGAAAGGCGAAAACAAACTAAAAATAAAATGTGGCTTATTGTGTTTTTACAATAAGCCCTTCAATTGTATTGTCTATCATGAAAATGATCAAACTTTTTGAAAAGCAACAAATAAAATCTCATATGACAATATTATATTAGATTTTTGGTCTTGAGGTAAAACAATATTCTAACTAAATCTATAAATATATACTTTCTTTATATTATTCATATAAATAGGTAGAGATTTTCTTAATAAAAATTGAAATTTTTAATTTTATTGTAACTTGTTCAACTTCTACAAGAGTTTTTTTTAATCTTCCTTTAAAACAGCAATATTAATGCTAGTGTTTTCCTGAGTGAAATGAGACTACATTTGTTAAAATCTATTAAAAAGTGACAAAGTTATAGTACTGTTTATATGTATACAGAGCGAATTTAGCTTTTTCTAATGCATTTGTGCGAAGGAGGAAGAAACAAAATTGTTAATGTATATAAAAAGTTATGGTACTTTTGAAAATTTTCCGCCGATTTTGAAAAATAAATGCTCTTTTTACGTAGAAAAACATTAGCTTTAAGAAGAAGTTTTAAAAGATGCAAAAAAACACTGGTATCATTTGAAAAAGTTGTAAAAAAAAACCGAAAATTTAATTATTATATATATGGAAAAAGTACAATAACTTTGTCAATTTTCAGACGATTTTAACAAAAAAAAAACCTTAGTAGAAGTAAAAAAAGTTTAAAAATTTTAATTGTTACTAAAAAAATCTCTACATATTTATAATAATAATACAAAGAACGAATATATTTTTAAAAAGGCCAGGCAATTTTCTTTAAAATACCGTTTAAATATAACAAAAAATACTCTTTTAGCGTTATCTTGAAATTTGAGGATATATTGCAACTTCTCAAACCGGTTTTGTAATACAATCAGCTAGACTTATAACCTACACTAAACTCAAAAAAATAAGTTGGTAGAAAATTTAGTAAACCGTCTTCTGAATCAGGTGTACTATGTTTCAGAAAATATTTTGCTAAAATTACGTTTTCAGCTAAAATTTTCGTTATACATATTCAGCACTTAACTGTTTTGAACTAATGTATTACTAATATGTTACTAATTTATTTTGCTAAAAAATATTGTGCTGAGAAGCACATTATGAGTATGGACGACGACCAGATTGAAAAATATACGCAGAATGATGTAGATATCGCGTCATGTCATTTATGAAATAAAAGACAAAATAAAATATTTAAATTTAATAAAGATTAAATATGTATTTGTACACTAAATGTTAATCCAGATTAATAATGCAGTGTGGTCAAATTGCAAACAGATATACGTTCAGGTAGACAACATAAAGAGAAAGACAAGGATACACATCTTAGGTAGTTTTTTATGTTTCCTTTTTCATATTGCAAATAAAGGCTTATATGTGTCATATTTTGTAATATTTTCGTTTCGTTTCTAGTATTTTCTACGGCATTTGCCTTCCTTTAAAGGATGACATTATTTAGACAACCATTGAGGTAAGTAGTTGAAAGATAATTTTGTTATATATAATTATTTATATTTTTTTAGATATTACATTAATTCGTGTCGTCAATGTGGAAGTATAAACATTTATATATTTTGTAAAGTATTGTAAATTATTTTTAAACGAATCACAAATATATGTTTATGATTTTCAGCAAATAAATTAACTAGAGTAAATTTTTCTACAAACTTTTTGGATTTTTTTTAGTCTACTTATATTCAGCAAAGATTTTGTTAACTTTTAGCTTTTAGTGTTTTTAACTTTTAGTGTTTTTTAATTTTTAATACTCTAAGTGATAGCAAAACTTTTGCTGAATCTACTAAGTTTGTTGCTGAAAATCAGCTAGCTAACATTTGAAGATTTTACTGACACTAGTAATATTTTTGCAAGCACCCTCCTGAATAAAATTTTGTTGACTCACCAAAGTGTTTGCTGACTTTACAAACTTTTTTTAGTGTAGGTCATTTGACGAGCGATTTTTCTGTGTAGCACAGTGTTATTATTTTTTAAACGAGTTTTAATGTACTAATTATACTGCATCACTTGCTCTCATTTCACTTGTCAAAAATTGTTAATTTTGCCCCTTAAAAAAGAATTATTTTCTACTAACTTTGAGGACTCCTAAAGGGTAAGTGGGATCAGATTGAGATTTACCGGCCTCCACATTTTTGTTGTCACAAACCTTTCATTCAAATTACCTTCGGACATATTCACAACTATAAGTGCCTAAAATGCGTGGACAACCATACTTACCAGTGGTCATCACCGGCTTAAAAGTCTAGGTAAAAATAGTATGTAAATTAAGAGAAATATCGGCAATATTGTCTATTATATATATTTCACCAATATAATTTGATTTAGAAAAATTCTAAATTGAGAATTAACTTGAACAAAAATTATGCACGCAGTATGGGCTAATTAGATGACCGCCACTGTATATCAGAAGAGATTGAAACTAACAATCGTACTGGATTCTTTAATAAAGCAACAGGTTTTCAATTTATTGAACTCTAGACAATGAGAAATCAAAACAAATCAAGTAGACACAATTTAACTCGTAAACAGTGTTGCCAGATAAGTAGTAGCTAAAGTTCCGATTCTGCAAGTTAAAATTTTCAAAACTCCCAAACAAATTTTTTTGAATCTCCAAAAATCCATTTTTTAAGAAAAAAAAAATAGATTACCCAGAAAACAAATTTTAGATCGCTCCGAAATTTCATTATTAAATGACTGAAATATAAAGCATTTCACAAAGCTTGAAAATAACACAGGAGGACAATATGTTAATTTTTAAAAATTAATAAAGATCCATTAATTATATATCGGACTTGCTGATTTCAATGGTGTACTTAATTTGTTGATCAATGGTACAGATTTCGAGAAAAATGTCTTTAAAGTTTGCATTTAAAACTTTTCGAATGCAATCAATCGGCTTTTGTTTGGACGGAATTAAATAACGAAACCTGTGTTCATATTTATAGCACATATTTAATGCACAAAACTTTATACCGGGTTATCCATTTCGTGGTTTCAAAAGTATAGGGCTGGAATTCGACATCTGTCAAACTAAGTTGTTAAACAAATTTTTTTCCTTTTCAGCTGGAAGTCTGACATTGACGAAAATGGATCGCTTAACTATCACACAACGCGTAAAAATTATTAAAACCTACTACAAAAATGGTGATTCTGGCACAGCCACATATCGTGCTTTAAGAGGAGATTATGGTTTACATAATCGTCTAACTACGCAAGCAATTGACAAAATTGTGAAGAAATTTGAAGAGACTGGAGCGCTTACAGATATTGTAATTGAAGAGAGGCCATTACATCCACAAAAAGTCACTGTTTGGTGTGCTCTTTGGTCCGAAGGTGTGATTGGACCTTACTTCTTCGAAAACGATGATGGAACGACTGTCACCGTCAATTCGGAGCGTTATGGTCGTATGATAACCGACTTTTTTTTTGCCTGATATTGAAGAATACGACTTGGAGAATAAGTGGTTTCAACAAGATGGTGCCACATGCCACACAACTCGAGCGAATATGGCTTTATTGCAAGAGACAAGATCATGCGATTTGACACCATTAGACTTTTTTTTTGTGGGGCTAAGCGAAAGACCGTGTTTATGCAGATAAACCTTTAACTCTTGAGCACCAAAATTACCTCAAAAGAATCAATGCTTGCAACATTTATCTCATTTATATGATATAGTGTTTCACACATAATGTCAACGTTCAAACTTTATTATAAAAAAGAAATATCATGAAAAAAAATATTTTATATGTGTTTTATTTAAGTTTACTTTTGAAACCGCAAAATGGATAACCCTTTATTTAAACCACTGCTTTACGTTTTATGAAGGTTTTTACATGTTTTTTTTTACAGTTTTAGCGAATATGAACGCTTAATGAACAATTGACCTGAATAAGTGTTAGTTCGTTAAGAAGAGGCAATTAATGTGGGCTGATCATTTGTACTGATTTGGTCAGTACATTTACTAATGTTTGATCATATGTACTGATGAAAAAATCGTGTACTGATTTGTACTGATTTTATAAAATATGTACTGAATGTACTGATTTTGAACATTTCTAGAAAATTAATTTTTTTCCATTTTTTGATCCATTTAAAATATATTTTTCAGATTTTTTCATAATCTGATATTTGTAAAAAAAAAAATATTGCAAACTTTTAGTATTTATGTGAGATTAAATCAAAAGGAAGAGTTTACAATCCGGGAGCTTCAATATTTCAAAATCTTGGATGTTTTAGGAAAACAGATATTCAGGACGCAATATGAAATCGTAGTCAGTCTGCATATTTTTCAAGAGATAGAATAAAAATTTTTAGTTTTTGCGTTACGAAAGCTTCTAAGAATTTGAAATTTTCTTTGAAAAGAAACAGCTGTTGGATTTTATTTTTTTGAAAGGCCTTAACATGTTACACAAAAAGAATTTTTTGGGCAAGTTTGAATAAAATATTTCTTTCAACTAATGCATTTTTTACAAAATGAAATAAAATTTCATCCATTTTATAAAAAAGCTTTATAATTTTTATGAAACTATCTTCAATGAAACTTTGTCTTTGGGCGCATGAACTTTGTAATAAATAAAAAGAAGTTATTCAAATAATTTTATGAAAAACCTTATTAATTTTTTTTTTTGTATGTATTGTTGATCGTTAAAAATTGCATTTTATTTTGAATTGTTAGGTTTGAGAACATAACAACTCTGCGGGAAACGAAGGGTCGATTGATCCAAAGTGACAAATCTGTGATATATGATTTGGGGGCACGTTACGAAACTGGTGAACCAAAATTGTGGTGCACCAAAAAGTGTTAATTTTGGTGAAATGACCAATCACGCGACTATAGTTATGGTGACAAAACATTCACTGGTTGGTACCAGATATATCATGTAACTGGAGAAAAAGTAACATAACATCAAAGTGTACTGAAGCAACTAGGGCCGTTGCAGTTGAAGTTATTACTGGTCATTGAACTGGTTCAAAATCGTTAGCAGTGAATGAAAACATGACAATTAGTGCCAAAGGAGTCAGTCCCTTGACTGCTACACAGCAGACATAACACTGAATGAATTTTATCTGTACCGACTATGTGACAGTAGAAATGAAGACGTAACACTCCACTGTTTTGAAAGAACTGAACACGGAACTGTGACCAGGGCTGCCAGTTATGGCGATTTCTCGCCAAACGTCGCGATCTTAAACTTAGGTTTTTGTTGGGTATAGACAAAATAAGCTAATTGTAAAATTGATTTTTGTTGTGCCTTTTTTAAGGTTTTTTTGATCAGGGGGGTAAGACACACTGTTTTGGAAAAGTGCAGTGATTGGTTCCGGACGGGCTATTTAGCAACTCGTGCATAATATGACATATGCTGAATAAAAACTGACAGGTTACTTGCTAATTATTTTTCGCATGCCCGGTGACATGTACCCCCTAGACCAGTGCAGTGGTACGTTTAAAAACTATTTCAGTCAAACTACCCTTATTACAGAACACATTGCGCTTAATATGTGACTAGTTTTCTTCAAAAATTGTTCTCCAGTTCTAAGATACGTACACCTACACCAGTTACGTGATAATTTTTTTTCCCACTGGTTCTGTTGCATATCACATAAATCCTAAAATAGTCATACTTTGACACTACCTACTTCTAACTTGTCCCGTAGTATATTCATTTCAGTATGTATGGTGATAGGTTACCTTGGTCAAGTTATTCGATACGTCACACAGTGCTCCACAGGTAGCCAATTGTCACCTCCTATGACAAGCCCATGTTAAAAGTACCGGTCACTTTCATATAACAGAACCGAAACTAGGACAGGTTCATACACAAAAAGTTGTAGTCACATGACCATACCAGTGACTGGTCCATTTCCCGCAGGGACAGTACAACACATGATTTTCGGACTCAATTCTGAGAATTGCACGTGAAAGTAGCCCCAAAAATAAGAACTTCTGCATCATTCGTTTTGTCAAGTTGGTTACAGTAATAATTTACTGGCCATACGAATTTTTTTGGCTAAATGCGGATTTTTAGTACCTTTTCCATATTTAACACGGTTATATCTCAGTATACCGTATGGAATATCTCTTTTCTGTCTATTTTGGGATGCACTTTTTTCGGGTAGGATTGTTCCGTATTTTTTTTTTTCTATTCAATATCTACAACTTTGCTTCAGACACAAAAGAGATATTCCGTACGGTATACCGAGGTAAAACCGAGTTAAAATATAGAAAAAGTACTAAATATCCGCCTTAAGACAAAAAATTCGTATGGCCATTAAATTATTACTGTAGCGAACTTGACAAGACGAATGATGCAGAAGTTCTTAATTTTGGGGCTGCTTTGATGTGCAATTCTCAAAATTGAGTAACAAAATCATGTGTTGAATAATGTTCTACTGTGTAATTAAAATGTTACTATTATTACATATAAAAAACACACACGATATGTTATTCTTCTTAACACGTGGTATAAATATCATTGCAAAAAAGCTTAGGCCGGTTTTAGGGTGTCTCAACAATCAGATGGCGTTATTTTCTCATAATTTTTTTATAAATAGGCTATATCTCGGCAACTAAGTAGTCGTCACTAACCAATTATGTTCTATTTATATAAATAAAAAAATATTTTTTCAAAGTTTGTTCTTCGTTATCATCGTTTTTGTATGGAATAATAAATTTTGAATAAAGTTCTTACCGTTTACGAAAATCCTGTTTGAAAACTTTTCAAACACTTCCTTATAAAACAAAAATGTTTCTAAAAGAATTAATTAATTGTTGAAGTGTATGAATAAAAACGTTTTAGAATGTACAGTAAAACCTACACCCAAAAAAAGTTTGCCGTTGGCCAATTAAAAATCGGTTACTACGACTGGATTCGGTTGGTACAACTGAATATTGGTTTTTATAACGAAATTCGGTTAACAAAACTACAAAAATTTGGCTGCAGCACCGAAATATTAGGAAGTCAAATTTGATCATGATTGTGCTAACCAAATTTATTGTTTGTTGCCACCAAAATACACTTTTTTACGAAATTTGACCAACGATATTAACACTTTTTCTATAGACTTGCTACAAAAACCTTAAAATTTCTTAAAAACCAAATATTTTTGTATCTCACATTTATTTGATGTATTTAAATATACATAAATTTCTCTTATTCACTAAATAAATGCGTTTTACTGTAACACTTCAGAATCACATTGACGTATTTGCGCAGGAACACGCCGAAATATAAATTATGTTATATCATTGTCATGAATGAAAATATTTGCATTACGGTTACACTTATTTGGTAACATGACATATTTGGGGTTTGCACCACCTTTTTTTAATTAAAGCTAAATTGGATAATTTAAAACCGGGATTAAAGTTTCGTATTGTTATGAAATTTTAATTTTTTTTTTTTTTTTTATTTTAGATTTTTGAGAATATTTCCTGAATTTTTTCTTATTTTTTTCCAGCTGATAAAAATATTAGGGATAAATAATAGAATTTCGCTTACGACTGGAGTAGACAACTTGTGAATTTTGAGCTTTTTTTTTAATGTTTCAGAATAATCAAAATTGATCTGAAATCTGAAATGTTTAAACAAAAATATGTCGGGCATGAGGATTTCAATGGCGTACTTTAATTTTTGATCTGTGGTGTAGTTTTACCGTATATTTATATAGTTTTAGCGCTGTTTTTTATATACAAAAATTTGCAAATGCTATAAATTTGATTTCTTTCTATGCAAATCTAAGGACAAGACAAGTATTAATATTTATGATACATATTTGATTCCCAAAGTTTAAAATCAAACTCGCTGTGAAGCCTTTTGTTCTAAGTTTTCCCGAATTCTATCGCTAAATAATTAATCGAGCTAATCAAATGTTCAGACAGTGAAAATAGTCATTTAAAAGGGTTATATTGGTAAGAAAAAAATTATTTTGCGTTTTTTAAATAAAATTCACGATTTGTCTAAAATTTTACATAGCACCATAGCTTTCCAGGATGAATACATGTTTAAAGTATGTTTCCAAATTTTCAGCTAAAAATGTTTATTTTTGCAAATGTTTTCTAACAAAAAGTCAAAAGTACGGTTTTTGTTAGAAAATATAAAATTTTTTGGCTGATTTTTTGCATTGTTGCACATATACATTTCGAAGGTATAGGAGTTGGACTCTGGGTTCATCTCGAAAAACTATGGTGCCAAATACAATACAAAACAACACCATATTTTTGACAAATAGCGCTTTTTGCATATGAGGCACCATATTAAAATACTTATTTTCTTGATGAAACACCTCTCCGTAATAAGCTCTTTCTACTGCATGACAATTTGTTAAGGTCAATTGCTAGGTTAGCGATAAAATTTGCTTAAACCATACAAATTTTGAAAATAAGAAAAACCACTAAATAGCGGGTTTAATCAACAGTTTTGTGAATCAAATATGTACCTTAAATAAGAATACAGGGGTTGTCATTCATTTCAACAGAAAGGTGTCAGGTTGATTGCATTTTAAAAACGTTATATGTACAAAACTACATTTACATGCGGCAAACTATAAAGTTATTTTGTGATAAAACTGTACTATAGATCGAAAAATAAAGTACGCCTATGAAATCAGCGTGCTTGAAATATAAATAACTTTAATAATTTTGAAAAGTTATATTTTTGTTATTGAAGAAAAAACGAAAATTTCTAATGGAGCGAATTTTAAATTCAAGATCACTCACAGTGTAAAAAAAATATACTTTTTTAAAAACAATTCGCTGTGATGTTTAGTCGAAATTTCCTCGCTAGTAAGAAAGAATAAAAAAATAGTCTTTGTTCGAAAATTTCGGATTATCGGATGAAAAACGCTATTTAAATTATTGTTCCGATTCGACTGAAGTTTTCCAAAAATAATTTATACATCTATTCACAATTCTACAACTGCTCTAACCAGAATTTCTCTCAAAGTTCAAATTCTATCCATGCTAGAGCACATTTAAAATTGTCATTTCGCTAAATATTTGTCACCCTAATGTACATAGATTGTACACTTTTGAAGGAAGCTACATTTCGTATCGAATATCTCTACACATTGTCAACACGAACACTTGAAGTTTCTAGAGAGATGTTTTATAAAATAAAAGGTCAACGAACTTTGGTAGCAAAACATAAGGGGTTGCAAAGCGAAATATGAAACAAAACAAAATCGACCTTATAAAAACAAACACGAAAAAAGCCGACGAAAATTAAAAACAAAACAAAAAATTCTCAAAAACAACCACAAACTTACAAATACAGCGCAACAGCTAATAGAAGAAAACAACTAATATCAAAATGTTCTGAATGTTGCAGTCGGTTGTATCGAATTTCACTGGTCGTAAAATTTTTTACGCGCAATAATAATTATGTACTGGGTAAAATTTAGTTTTTATATACTTTTGTTTTTAAGCAATAAGATAAAATTTCATTTAGTGTTTTTTTTTTAATAGAACAATAACACTAGTTTGCATGATTTTTGTCCAAATATCTTATGTCCGACGGAAGACTTCGGCCAGAAAATGCTTTTTATCGGTATTTAAAGGCATTATGGACAAATGCCCGTAGCAATGAATTCAATAACACGCAATGAATTCAATAACACTGCACAGTGTAAGATACACCATTTATTGGAGACAAAATTCTATATCTTAGAAAATAATAAAGCTAGACCTGCGAAATTTGGTAGAAGATGTTATGGGACCAAGATGCAGATTTGGCAAAAAAAAAAAAAATAGGTCGAATTGGACAACTGTCACGCCCACTGCCCATACAATTGAAAAAATGTACGTATAATACGATACTTCTTTAAAAACGCTGGATGATTAAAAATAAACTAAAAATAAAAATTATATTCAAAAAATTGGTGTGTTTACCGTCAGAAAAATATTTTGCTGGAAAACTTAACCCTTTACTGCATAGTGTTACATATGTGTATGTGACGAATAATTTTAACCTATAATTAAATAAAACACTTTTGTGTGTGAGTACATTCAAAAAAATAGGTTAGTAGAAAAATTATTAAAACGTCTTGTAGATCAATTATACTATTTCTCAGCAAATTGTTTGCTGGACTTGTGGTTTCAGCTATAATTTTAGTTATAATTAACAATTTTGAACTAATGTTTTACTAATATTTTACTAATGTTTTACTAACGTTTTACCAATTTATTTTGCTAAAAAAAATTATGTTGATACCCACATTAATAGTGTAAACGACAACTAGATATAGTTATACGCAGAATGAAGTAGATGTCGCTGCATGTCAAGATGTAATTGAGACGAGGAAATAGTACTGAAAAGTAAAACTCTTACAAGACATATAAAAAAATCAACCATGGAAGATTTTTGTATATGTTTTTTGTACAAAAGGACGCTAGTAATGTGAATACATATAAATTGTTGATCTAATAAACTCAAATATTGTGTTAATTCCGGCGTGTCAAAGAAATTTATTATTAATTTTTATTTAAGACAAAATAAAATATTTAAATTTAATAAAAACAAAATGTGTATTTGTAAACTTAATTTTTATAGTGGTAATTTATGGAATGTGGGAAAATTGCAAACAAATATAGCTTTAGGTAGACAAACTAAAGCAAAAGAGAAGTACACACATCTTAGGTAATTTTGCATATTTACTAATCTCTATTTGCAAAAAAAGGTTTGTTTATGTGTATGCATTTTTTGTTATTTTTTTGTTTTGTTTCTAGAATTATCTACAACATTTAGCTTCAGTTCAAATTGTCATCATTTAAACCAAGTACTTGAAATATATTTTTGTTTATGTTATATATAATTATTTCCATATATTTTTAGATATTAAATTAATTCATGTCTTCAATGTATGGACATTTTTATATTTTTTAGTGTATTGTTAATTTTTTTAAACAATCACAATTTTTTTTTAGGATTTTAAGCAAATAAATTGACTTAAGTATAATTTTTCAACCAATTTTTTGAGTTTTTTTCAGCCAAGCAAGGATTTTTTGATTTTTAAGCAAAACTTCTGCTGAAGTTACTAATTTTTTTTGTAATACTCAGCTCGCTGATTTTTAGCAAAATATTTTGCTGTCATTAGAAATTTTTTTGCAAGCACCCTCCTGACTAAAATTTTGCTGACTCAGCTAAATTTTTTGCTGATATTACTAACTTTTTTTTCAGTGTACTTTGTTGCATTTCTGTAATGAAGCGAATTTAAAAAAAAAATAATAATAACAAATAAACTCACTGTGTGTTTAAAGTGGCGATTCATTTAAGTTTATAAATCAAGTTTTTATAATTAAATTTGGTATCGGTTAAAAAAAGATAAAATTCTGCATTTCTAGTTGTCAAAATCAATAAAGTAAGTTGTTTTTTTGCAGTGAGCTGTCAAAGTTGCCGTTTTTGAAAAAAGAAATTTTTTTTAATTTAAAAAAATAAAAATAAAATAATGTTTGTTTATTTTTGCTACATATGTGGTTCATTTTTACTTCAATTGTGGTTCATTTTTGAACAGTAGAAAATATATGACAATGTTAGTTGAATTTACTGGAATGTAAGTCGTCCTTTTTTCAAGTGAAATTTCACTTGTTTTTAACTACATTTTAAATAATGCACTAATATAAAGAAATGTATTGCCCATCAAAATTATGCATTATTGCAAATATTTCAAATATCTAAATTTTTTTCATTTACTAGTAAAATTACAGTTATATTTTTGATTTTTATTTTAAAATAATTTTTAAAAGTTGTTTATTGATTTTTTGCCCAGATGCATTCATACATGATTAATATGTGTTCATAAACGATTCATACATGTTCATATGTTGGACCATATATGTTCATGTGTCTGCATTAACGAAAATTAAGGTAATATTTACATGTATGATCATACATGTCCATACATTTCCATACATAATAATATGTGTACATTAACGAAAATTTAGGTAATATTTACATGTATGATCGCATATTAACATTTATGAGCATATATGAAACACATATGGATGGATATGGACATTTATGAACTGGAATATCTTCATATGTAAACATGAATGAGTTCATAGATGTCCATAAATGGATACATATATCGCACTTGATCAACAAGAGGGTATTAACTCAAAATTTTTAAAATATCACTTTTTTCAAGAAATCAACTAACAACATCAACATCTATCTGTTGTAATTTCAACGTATTCCGATTACTCTTTCATCTCGAAAACCACTTTTGATACCATTTTCATGATAATGTAGTGATTACCTTTATTTCAACGAAAAGGTATTATTTCGAGTTAATACAAAAGTTCAAATAGAAATGAATCGTATATTTTCATAAAAAAGGTATTATTTTGATTTGAGCCTTTATTTATGTTAAAAATAATCAAACTGTTTTATTTATATTTGGTTGTATTTTGAGTTGATACTGTTTTGTTGATAAAATTTGTTTTATTCTATAAATTTAAATCGATAAAATTTCAAATAAATGGTATTAACTCGAAAAATTGCTACAACTGCTATTAATGTTTCGGTAACGGTTATACCGATACCGATACGAATTTAATACAAGTACCGATACCAATACCGAAACAAACCAAAAATCGATATCAATACCGATACTGTTATTCGTTTTGGTGCCCAACCTTGAAATATAGCAATTGATGAAATAAGGCCTAATGTTTTGGAAAAAACTTATCTGATTTGTTTTTTCAATACCAATATACAATGCTTTTTGTGAAAAAGCCTTTAGTATTTTAAATCATTTGTATTCCAACGATATGTATAGAATGTCATTTGATCTAATAAAAGCCGAGCTATTAATAAGAATAAATTTTAATGAATATTTCAAGTTTTCAAAACCAGCAGGTGGTACAGAATTAGTAATTAGTGTATCTATACTAATAGAAATGAATAAAACAGTAAAAATAGTAGAAAAAGCTGCTAAAAATGATGTAGTCAAAAATGACGTTGCAGATAAAACTGCTAAAAATTAACATATTTTTTTGCTAAATATTATTAAAATAAGAACAGCAAAAATAAAACTAATAACTTTACAAAATTTTAGTTGTAGTCGAGTTGCATTTTAGCTATTTACTCTGCTAAAATTAGAAAAAACTTTTCTAAATATTTGTAGACTAATGGCCGTAATTTCAAGCAATATATACCTACTGGTGCTTAGATACCTACCGTGTACACGAACAAAATCGGGTAGGTATCTAAGCACCGGTAGGTATCTATTGCTTGAAATTACGGGCATAAAAGCAGCAAATAAAAACTGTAGTATAAACAATATGTTTGCTATACACCATAAGTTTAGTAAAATGCAAATAACAGTTAATGCAAAGTAATTTTTAACTAATTTTTAGTAGTTTTACCAAAAAATGTTTACTAATTAGTTTCTATTGTTGTAAAAACCCTAAATGTATGTGGCAAAACATTTAGTTAATAAATTTATATGTAAATTGATTGAAACCATTGCATATTAAGTGTTATTTTTTGGTTGTTATGTTTTTAATTTATTTTTACTGAATTGTTTTTGTATCATGTTTTTATACTTATACAAATAAACGAAATTAAAGTTCAACTACTAACGTGTTATTGTTTTTAATTGACAAGAATTTTTTCCAAATCTAAGCTGGCAACCCTAGATGTATGTGATTAAGGGTATTTTAAAGACCTTGACAGGATCTTTTTCTTAGCATACAACTATGATTAAAACTTTTCCAAGACACTTCAATACACTAAATACTTTTTGTCAATCTTGAAATTCTGTTCAGTAGAGTTGGCACTGTAGAATTGATGTATTTTTTCACTGCCTTATAAAATAATAAGAAATAAGTATAAAACCAAAATCGAATATGATAAAAATAAATTTATTAATAACAAAATAAGCAATGCCAAAGATCAGAAACAAATGTGTAAGGAAATAAAAGACTTAGTAAAAATAAAAATGTGATACAAACTGTGATATTTAATCAACTAGAATGTAAGGAAAATTACCAAATAGCCAGTCAATTTAATTACTACTTTGTGAATAGTATTAAATCAATTAGAAATTTGATCGAACATGTGCAATATATAAACCAATTACACAGAAAAAACTAAAAACGGGTTTCAATTAAAAAATCTATTGAATCAATTAATATTTTAATTGATTTTGCACCTATCACGGCAATTATACTATCAATTAAACCTTTTATTAAAATTAAGAAGGAAAAAAAAGTTATGAATAACTTCTACAAAAAAAAATATGATACTCACCAAAAAGTGTGTGATCTATACGTTGGTATGTGTGTTTTTGGAAATACTGAGTCTGTTTGTAAGTGTGCTTGTTTTGTTTGTTAACTTCAAATGTATTTGACATTTTATACTGAAAATTTTCTATTTATGCATACAGTGTATGAAAAAATAATATGATAATTGCGTCTAAAATAAAATATGTTTTTATATATTTAGTAGTCAATAAAAATATTTATTGATTCAATTAAATATTTGTTTAGAAACAAATTAAATTCAAATCAAATCTTTAATTAGATATTTTAGGTTGATAATTTTTTCTGTGTACCTGTGATAAACTCTCAATTTAAATTTCGTGCAATAAATATACAAGAACTAAAAATATATGCAAAGATACCTGACTTTAATAACGTATCAATGAAAATAATAATAGTGGACAATTGGAACATTATGGGTAAGACCATGATAAATCTGATAAACGCATCTCTAGAAACGGGAGTATTCCCTGAAAGCTGGAAAGTGTCATCCAATAGAATAAATTACGAAAATAATTAAATGTGAAGAGTTTCGACCAATAAACACGCTAAAAACGTGTAAAAAAATAAATGAAAAATGTAGAAAAAAAACAAAAAACTAATGGCAATCTTTTTAGATTTTAAAAGAGCTTTCGAAACAATTGATAAGGCTATTTTAATACAAAAACTATATATGTATGGAATACAAGGAAATGAGTTAAAATGTTAAATCGTATCTTACAGACCGAAAACAAATGGTGAAAGTAAATAATATTAAATCTGATTATATAAACAATGAATACGGAGTGCCACAGGGCTCAATTTTGGGAGCACTATTCTTTATTATATGTATATATTAACGACATGCCGAACGTTTTACAAAAATGTGAAATAGTTTTATATGCTGATGACACACTAATCTTCACTGAAGGATACACAGATAAACAATGTCAGGACAACATGATGCACGATATTAATAATATAAACAAATGGTTAAAAATGAATAAACTAAAATTAAATGAAAATAAAACAAAAATAATGGAAATAAACATGAACAATGTATCGATATTTGAAATAAATAATGAAGTTATCGAAAAAGTAACTGAAATAAAATATCTTTGTTTTATAATAGATAAACAATTAAAATTCAAATAACATATGGAATATAGGGTCCGCCAAATAAGTTTTTTTTTTTGAAAATTCTATAAAAAAAAAAACTACTGAATATTTTCTCAAATGTCTTTCTTTATTTGAAAGTACAATCCTTCCGGTTAATAATGGAAAATAATTTCATTCAAAGGGCTGCCTCGGCTGGCCATGCAGTAGCCTACACGATCGGTCCAATTTTTAAGCACATTATCGATTGTGTGCAGCTGTATTTCCTCCTCTTCAATTTTTGTGAACAAAAATTCGTTCAACATGGCCCGATAACGATCGCCATTGACTGTAACGGCCACTCCTTGCTCATTTTCGAAGAAAAATGGCCCAATTATGCCTCTGGACCAAAATCTGCACCAAACAGTCACTCGTTTTGGGTGTATCGGCACACATTCTGCAACATTACCATGATTTTCAAAGTAATGTCGCAATATTTCCCAGCGTTGTTCAAGCGTATACACAACCATATTCGTTCAGCGGAAGGATAAAACTAATTATCTGTCAAATCAGACATGAGCTAAATGTTACCATTCACGAAATAAGCACTAGTTGAAAAAAAAACGTTAGATGGCGGACCCTTTATATGCAAAAAGATTGGTAAAAAATCGGATTTTTTAAACGAATACTAAATAAGATATCGAATTCTGTTCAACAATTTTATATACATACATCAAATCTCCCCAGACAAAATCGTGTAGGGCATGGACAAATATTAAGAACTGCGTTTTTAGTTTTTCGCTATCGTTAAAAAAGGTTACGCACCAAACGCGTTAAAGTTTTGAATCAAACAAAGTTAAAAAAAAAAACTTTTTTTGATGCCTCAACGTCTGACCATCACATCTATATAATTAAGGCATGCTGATTTCAATAGTAAAGTCCGTTTTCGAGTCAATGGAATAGTTTTCTTTCAAATTTGCTTACTTACATATGTATAAACCATATATTAAAAAAAATTTAAAAAAATATATTAAAGGCATTTTAGAAATCGCTGTCGGTTTTTTTATGTAAGGTAAGGTTTTTTTATGTAAGGTAAGGTTTTTTTACCAAATTGAACTGAAATAGTTTTTTTTATCATTAATACAATATTTGCCATTAGAAAACCCCTGGGGAGAATGTTATCCAAAAAAAGTTATCACCCTAACCTACATATATAACATGCTTCCAAGCGATACAAATTCTGAAGTAAATGTCTAATGTTTTTAAAACAAAAATTGTATATTTTATAAGAAATAATGAGCTGTTGATAAAAAATTATGCACAAAAATACTATTTTTAAGATTGTAAAGTATTTTAAATACCACTAAATTTTTATAAAAAAAAAAAAAAAAAAAAACAATTCGTATTAAAGACATAAAATTCTTTGTAAAAACTTAAGAAAAATTCCGTGTACAGAAAATTTATTTCTGTAAACTAGTGTAGTTTGATATTCTTGTGTTTTATTTAGCTTTGCACAATATTTAAAAAAGTGAGCGCTAAATAAGCACCTGTATTCTTGCTATTATGTATTTTTTAAATCAGATTCGCTTTTTAATTTTTGATTTGCAGAGCTTCTCAATGGGTCCATAGCGAAGGGGACATATGAGGATCCTGTATAAAATAAAAGTTGTGAAAGAAAACTAATTACAATTAAGAGGAATTTTCTCAATCCAAATATAGCAGCTTATAGACCAACTGTTTGGGCATTATTGGCTATAGTTCTTGTGACAACTTTTATAAAAAAGTTATATACTATTTTTCAAAACAACTCAAAAAGTCCACATAAGCGAACATGTTCGATGGAGCTCAATTAAAAAACTTTCTAAAAGTGTATAAAATTGTAAGAAAATCAAGTAAAATTATATTTATACACTCCAAATTTTAAAGTAAGTCGTTTCCATTGTATTTTCCTTTGGAAAAATTTTGGTCTTTAGGTTTTTTGGTATTTTCGAAAAAACTAAAAAAATTTAGTTTTTGGAATTTAAAACTTATTTTTGCAAAACGTGCTTGATCAAAGATTTTGGTTTTTTTTTCGCAAAATCGTTCCAAACCATTCCAAATATCTACAAGCTGAAAAGAAACGCCCTGCTGGAATTATAAATGCTGGTAATATACTTTTGTTTGAAAAACATTTCCGTTTCCCATGTTTCTAATATAACATGTTTGCATGCAAATATAATTATGTTTGCCTGTAAACATACATATAATTTTTTTAAAATCACTTTCTAGTAACGTTGGCAACGCGTTCTAAATCAGAACTCTGCCAGTGCTTTAATTTTTTTAAGGTTGAAAATTTTATAATTCAAGTACTAGCAAAGCTAATTTTGTCAATGTTGGAAAACCGTTGTAAATAAGGTCTTTCCCAGTGCTTCTTTTTGAATTTCTGCCAATGGTACAAAAAATAAAGTGCTTTACCAGTCCTTTATTTTTCTGACCATCCTCAATTTCTGGCTGGGATAGCTTAGTATCTGGTGTTCGACTTTTGTGTTCAAATGTTTTATTTATGAAAAGATAACGTTTTTCTAGTAAAAACTTGGGTGTTTTATAAAAATTTTTTCTGAAATCTAATTTACGTTTTAAAAAAACAAGCGAAATAATAAATTCAATTCAAATATCAAATTATTTCACCATATTTTCAGTTTTTTTTTAAGATTCTATTAAAGTGCGGTATAATTTTGACACAATACTTTTATAGGTAAGGTGACCTAATTGCAATTTAATTTAAATTCTTAATAAAATTGTGTTTTTAAATGCCAAAAATTATAATTTTCTAATACGTCGTAAACGAAATATTCGAACCACGGATGTTAAAGTTGGTACAATTGTACTTTTTTTGTTACATTTTTACCTTCTAAAGCACCGTGGTACTACCGCGACTCATTTGGTACAATTTAAAAATTTTTAATTTTTACCCTTTTTGAATTTTTATTATAGCAAACAAATTGTTATTGTGTCCATTTTCATTGCATTTATTCGTTTTATGTAATGAGCGCTTAAAATATATGCGACCATATCAGATTTGACGATTTATCATCATTTTGAGGATTTTGTAGAATAAAATTTTCGATTTTTTTTTTAAATATCGCAAATTTGACGATTTTTAACAAAATCTATCTGGCAGACTGGTATTGTGGTGTATAGAGCTCTTACATATATTGACACTTGTTGCAGCCAACTTCACTTTCATTTTGAATTTATTAAAATTCTGAAGAAGTGAAAATTAAATTAAATTATTGTTAAAGAAATGAAAGAAAATGTCACACAATCTTATATAAAATTATGCGAAGTTTTGACAACCAAAGTCAACTTTAATAACGAATTATTAATGTGGTTCCATAAGTTTACTCCAGAAAATGTTATTTCAGGTAAAACAAGTAGTATTGTACATATTCTAGTAAAAATGTTCCCGAATGAAATTGCGAATTTCGATTCAATAAATAATCAATTTAGAGCTTTCGCTGATGTTGAGCAACTGAAGTCGTTAAAAAATTAAAACATTTGTAGTTTTTTGTCGGTAGTAGCTTATTTTGAAAATGAACTGAATTTCAATATGTTTCCAGACATTTCTAGAGTCGTTGCTGGAATTTTATCCATTCCACACTCATCTCAAAATGTGGCAAGAGTTTTTTCTTTTCAAAATATAATAAAAACTAAGGAAAGAAACAGACTACATGTGCATTATCAAGTCTCATACAGACAAAGGATTGGTTAAGATCGACAAATTCGTGCTGCTATGATGTAGAAATTCCAAATAGTTTATGAACTAAACAAATAATTCCATGATTTTGATCTTATATATTCACAAGACTTTTTTGTACCTTATGTTATTGTTAAGTTTTGTTTTTTTTGTGTACAAGTGAATTTTAATGAACTTGTTTTGTTGTTTTAATAAATTAAAAAACAATGGTACCATGAAGGTCCAAAAAGTATAATTTTGAGCAGTGCTTTGTAACTAAATTTTTGTAGATTTATTAGATTTATTTTTGCTATTCTTATTTTACTAATACATATTTACAAAAAAAATCTGCTTATTTTAGCAGGCTCACTACGCTAAAGTGAGCCTTTGAAGTTTATTTAAATATCGTTATATAACTTTTTTATATTGGTAGCCACAAGTAAAATATCTATAGGCAAATATGCTTAAAAAGTTGGCCTATAAGCTGCTGTATTTGGATTTGACATTCCCTTACACTTTTAACGGTTTGTTTTTCTGTTGGGAACAGAATACTACAGTTTAGTAGCTAATGGAACATTGTAAAAATGGAGCATTACAATATTTGTTGTTATTGCGTATGTCTTCTCATTAGAGTCGTTCAAACAATATGACATTTGGGAAGCAATGTCTATTACCCGTATTATACATACATATATTTTTTGTTTTGTTTTAAACAATTACTTTTGTCTTTATCATTTCTATTTTGCTTTTTCCAATTGTATTAGTTAATAATTTATCAAGTATTCAATTTAGCCTTGTTAGTATTTGTTATTCGCTTCCGAATATATATTTTGTATTTTTTTTTTTTTTATTTCCACTCCATTCTCTTTATTTTTAATTTTTTTATATGATTTTGCAGACAAGGTCTCGGTCATTATGACATATTGCATCTTTGGTTATTTTTGGCTTATGAAAGCTTCACATGTTATTGCGAAATTAATATAGCTCTCTAATTTTTGAGCATAACATTTTTTGCATTTGAAAACGTTTTATACAATTTATTTTGATGGAAAAATTAAAATAATATAAACTTTAAATAATTTTTTTGCTAAAATTATGTTTTCAGCTAAAGTTTTAGTTTTACTTATTCAGCACTTAACTGTTTCGAACTAATGTTTTACTAATACTTTACTAATGTTTTACTAATATATTTTGCTAAAAAATTGTGCTGGTAAGCACAACCAGATTAAAAGATATAAGCATAATGAAGTAGATGTCACGGCCAGTAATGCAACCCCCCGGTTGTCAGCCGGTTAGCCGCTGCCATCGACAGGTTTTTTTTTAAGCCGACGCCGCCGCTGATACTGCCGGCTTGAATTGGCTGTAACCTAGCCGGTTTGACATATTCGTCCATAATTAAAAAAAAATTTTTTCCTTGAAAATGCTTTAAATATGATTGAAAAGCAATACGCAAAGAACAACAAATTTTCTGTTTTTGCGTGAATACATGACACACCAGATGCTATGAATTAATCAAATAATAAACGATTACAATTTAAGATTTAAAGATGCAACATAATATGAAATATGATGCAACAATGCTTTGTTTATTTATGAAAAATTAGTTGATTTTATTTTATTTATTTTTCATAAAATATACAAAAAGAACATATCGCACACCTAGTACAAAAGTGACTCAACTCAAAATTTTAATTTTTTTGGTTTTATATGCTTAAACTATGCACAATATACTTGTTTATCTATTAAAAAAATATCACTGTATTTTGTTGTTGTTAACTGTTGCTAAAAAAAAACAGTTATGTCTTTCTTTATGTTTCAATTGGTATGAAGTTGCAAATTTTTTTTTTTTTCGATTTCTGAAAAATTAAAAATTTTGAGTTGAGTCACTTTTGCACTAGGTGTGCGATATGTTCTTTTTGTATATTTTATGGAAAATTCTTTTAAAAACTTTATTTGAAAAAAAATCATTAATAGTATGTCCATTAGGCCGGGCCGATTTTTATGGAGGCAAAACAATTGCTCAACGTTCAAGGAAAATCGTATTCTAGGGATCAAAATAAGAAACTTTGCCGAAGGAACCATACCTCTAAAACGAATTCTGATGTCCCGACTTTTGACCGGTAGGGTCAAATTTTGAAAAAGCCCACTTTGATATTTCAGAAATTAGGAGGAATCTCTCCAAGATTATGGGAGATACTTCTTCTCCGGGAGACGCGCTAGCAGATTAATGCATAAATCATCATTCTAGGGGTTAAAATTTAAGTTAAAAGAGGTCCTTTTTAGCCGTGTTTTTTTAGCAAAATGTACAAATCTCGGGATAGAGATATTTCAGAAAGTAGGAGGAGTCTTTCCAAGATTAGGGTCTCTATTTCTTTTCCGGAAGAAATAGAGTATAAATATATTCGATTGGGTTGGATTCGATTGTGGCACTCTAAATGGGTAAAAGTGGGATTTTTCAAAATTTCACCCTACGGGTCAAAAGTCGGGACATCAGAATTCGTTTTAGAGGTATGGTTCCTTCGGCAAAGTTTCTTATTTTGATCCCTAGAATACGATTTTCCTTAAAGGTTGAGAGATTTTTATATCGACCCGCCCTAACGTCCATACAACTTTCGACTTTCAAATTCCATACAAACTTGAAATGAAATATTAAAAAAAAAACTCATATTTTGGGGTTCAGTATGATATTCAGTATTTGGGAATATTTCACTGGCATTGATATGAAATTGGCATTACTTGCAGTAAATGACAATAATCTTTATTATCATTTCAATATTTTTCTTAAACAAATCATATTGTATAAGATTTTAAGTACAGTAGGAAATTTAAACTTAAACAAATTAAGCAATTTAAAGTTCCTTACTCCTAATTTTTTGTTTTAAATTTTTTATAAAAATGCATACTTCAGTTATAGTTTTCAAAATTTCTGAAAAAATAAAAAATCAAACTTGTTTAAGTCTTGAACATAAATTTCGGCTCTTTAAGTGTTCGCTTTTTTAGCTTTAACAGAAGGGATGTTCCAGAGAAACACATTCAATTAAAATTGAAATTTGCAATGTGTTGTATTCAAATATTATTTTGAATGAAATTTTCTAATTTCGCGAAATCTGCGACTTCGAATTTAATTTGATTTCATACTTGTAATCAGTGGGTATTCATTTGCAGATTTTTCAAGTCTCTAATTTCTACCGAAAAAATCCCTTAAGAATAAGAGATAACATGCATAATTCAACGATAAATGAGAGTCGGTTAAGGAAGTTGAAAAACTAAAATGTTAATAAAATCGTGTTTACAAAAAAAAAAAAACTAAAGTTTAAACAAAAGAAGTTGTTTTTTCTACCGATTTATTTAAGAATAATTAGAAAAACCCTGTTTTTATATTTTTCATTTTCCTATGCCTTCTCTTTCGTGACGGAAATTCACAGCACTCAGTGCCCATACAAATTTCGTGAGCACGAATTTGCAGGAAAATCGTGATCGAGATCTCTTTATCCCATAAACTCATTGTTGTAATGTGCACTTAAATGCATAAAAGATTCGATTTGTCGCAGTCATAATAATTGTATTTAATTTGTTTCTTTTTTAACCTTACGACCTTACACTGATGTATAATACACCCTAACAACACAGAAAAAATTATCAACCTGAAATATCTAATAAAAGATTTGATTAGTATTAAATTTGTTTCTAAATAAATATTTAATTGAATCAATTAATATTTTAATTGACTTGTAAATCTATAAATACATATTTTATTTTAAACATAATTCTCAAATTATTTTTTCATACACTGTAGCTTAAATAGAAAATTTTTAGTATAAAATACCAAATGCATTTGAAGTTTACAAACAAAACAAACACAAACAACCAGACTCAACATTAACAAAAACACACATATTACCGTATCGGTCACACATTTTTTTTTTGAGTATCATAATTTTTTTTTGTAAATAGTTATTTATAGCTTTTTTTTTTAATTTTCAATAAAAGTTTTAATTAATATTATTATTGTCGTGATAGGTGCAAAATCAATTAAAATGTTAATTGATTCAATAAATTTTTTAATTGAAACCCGTTTTTAATTTTTTCTGTGTAATTGGTTTATTTATATATTGCACATGTTCGATCAAATTTCTAATTGATTTAATACTATTCACAAAGTAGTCATTAAATTGACGGGCTATTCGGTAATTTTCCTCACATTCTAGAAATAGGTGTGAGGACGGAAGGTTAATTAATTTAACAAAATATATTGAGTAGAACTTTAAAATTTGTTGGCAGACCAAATTCTTTTACATAAAGTTTCTACTTTCGAGATATCCGCGAGTTAGATTTTAATTTGGAATTCATATTTGAAATATACATAAAATTTGGTTGGACCTCATAAACCTTGATGAGATAACGTTATTTTATCTTTCATATCCAGAGAACACTTCTTTTTTTTTTGCTATTTTTACGACATATTGGCTAAGTAACCACTTGATCCTAGTTTATGACTGCATAAAAGTTTTTCAGCTTGTGCTCAGGGGCTGAACTATGGACAATTTTTAATGGGATATTAAATTTTTACATTTTGTTAATTTCATATGACACTGTGTCACTGTGGTCAAATCTCCAGTGTCATATGAAATTAGCAAAATGTAAAAAATTTCAATATAAGATTTTCAAAATGGCCCATAGTTCGGCCCCTGAGCATAGCCCTGAAAAATGTAGTAATAAACTAGGATCAAGTGGTTATCTAATCCATCTGTTCGGATCTCGTTTCCTCTTCCAAGATGGCCACAGTGTCATATGAAATTAACAAAATGTAAAAAATTTCAATATGTGATATTAAAAATGGCGCATAGCTCGGCCTCTGAGCACAGCCTTGAAAAACTTTGAATGTAGTAATAAACTAGGATCAAGTGGTTACCAAGCCCACCAGGTCGGATCTCATTTTCTCTTCCAAAATGTAAAAATGTCAATATGTGATATTAAAAATGCCCCAATACATATTTATATGCAAAATATGATTAACAAATTTTCTAGTGTTACTCTGCATTTATAATAATATAATATACAATTTTATCCAAAATTAAATTGTGTTTTTTTAAATATGATATAATATCTAAATATATTTTATCTTATGATTTGCAATGTCTAGGTCTAGGTCATTATTAATTGGATTAGTTTTAGAGTATTCTAAATGCAATAAGACGCAACTACATATGACATTATAGTAAAATTTTTGGACGAAATTAATTTTATTTATGAATTTATATAATAATGTCTGGTTAAATACACTGGCAAACAAAAACTTATAAGTGTATATAAAATAATGTATTATAATATGCAAACGGTTTAACTCGGAAATTTAAAAATTTATAACCGTCCAAAAAACTTCTCATCCAGAAATTGCCAATGGTCTGAAAAATCAAGCACTGGCAGAGCACTGTTTGCCAATGATCCAACAAATAAAGTACTGGCAAAACACTGATTTACAATGGTCTGCCAATGTTAGTAAAAAGTGCTTTGCCAGTACTTAATTAACAAAATTTACAACTGTAAAAATAATAAAAGCACTGAATCGACGTAACAACGGCTTGGAATGACAATAAGGTTGTAAATATGGCATCAACAATGGCCGTAGTGAAGCCATATATTTCGGCCGATGGTCAAACGCCCGAGAATGCACCAACCATTGAACGATAAAATAAAAAGAAAAAGGTGATGGAAAGTATTCAATGTCCAAATGTGGTTCATGAATATAACAAATACATGGGCGGTGTTGACCTTTCGGATTCGTCACTCGGTCGTAGTCATATCCGTATAAAGTCACGCAAATGGACAAATCGCTTATTCTACCACATGTGTGATATGGCCATTATCAATGCCTGGATTTTATACAAGCGGCATCATGCAGTGACTAATCAAACGGAGCCACAGAAAGTCTTGCATAAATTTGTGGCTGAAGTTGCCCATTGCTTGACAAAATCTGGTACTGAAATGCGAGTGGGAAAAGGTCGACCAAGTAATCTCGAAGTTGAAATTGTTGCGAAACGCGTGACATTCGCCTATATAACTTGGGCATTTACCAGAATATATCAAAGTAGGGAAGCCGCGATGCAAAAATACGAAATGTACATCCCGTACAAAGTTTCGATGCCAAATTTTTTTTTTTTTTTTTTTTTTTTATTTATTAGTATTCAAAATACTCTATATATAAATTATTTAAAATTTTTGTACATAAACATTGTTTTCAACAAAAATTACACATTTTCTTTTAAATATACTATTATTTCTCTCCGTTTTAATATCATTTGTAAGTTTGTTAAACAAGTAAATCCCTTATAAAAAAGTGATCTTTGCATTGCCGTTGTGGTTATCATATTAAGGTTTGCAAAGCACTTATTTTATCATTAAAAAAGCACTTTCTTGGTTGTTCTCCCAATGATTGGCCAACGTTTTAAAACGTTGGCAATGCTTTGGCAATGTTTTTAAAAAGAAACGGCCAAGCCCTGCCCGGGGTTATTATATTAAGGTTGGCAAAGCACTTATTTTATCATTTAAAAAAGCACTTTATTGATTGTTCTCCCAATGGTTCGCCAACGTTTTAAAATTTTGGTTTTTGGTACTGGCAAAGTGCTTATTGCCAGTGCTTTGGGAAAATTTTAAAAAAGAAACGGCCAAGCCCTGCCCGGGGTTAATATATTGGGTTTGGCAAAGTATATAAATCTTCAGAAGTCCAACGATCTGCCAACGCTCATACCACCGTTGAAAGCACTGGACCAATGCTTTGCCGTTCGTATTTTTCTTGCTGGGTACTTACTATTATTTATTAGTGAACTCAAAAGTTTCAGATTTTGCAGACAAATTAAAAGATTATTATTGTATGGCTTATGTAGTTATATATGGAATAAGAGTTGGAGATATATAATAATATCAAATAGATCAGATGTATTTGTATATAATGATATTTGTGACTTCATTTAAAGTCAGATATTACTTAATCATATTATATATGACTAGATATAACAATTTTCACCCGGGCGCGTTTTTCTGCATTGACAACTTTTTTGCGTTTGCGCAGAAAAAGAGTAAAATGCTACAAAATGCAACTTTCGTATACCGGCAATGGAAAAATGACCGGGAAATAAGAAAATGTTCGGTAAACTTTTGCAGAAGACTTTTGATTAAGCCAAAGTCTATTTTAAGTTTTAGAATAACTTTTGGAAAACATTTTATAACTTACCTTCGTTTCTCTCTAGGTTTGCCACTGGCTGTTAAAGCGACAGTTTTATTAGTTGTCGCTGGTGATGATGTTGAATTGTCGTTGGTGGTTGTTGGTACTTCAGCAACAGTTGTTTTGGCCATTATTGCAGGTGACTCTTGTTGTCGTTGTTGACGGTTAGTAACGGCCGGGACCGTTTCGATTTTATTACTTTTGGTAGTATCCACAATTTTAGATATTGTAACCATTGTCGTCTGCTCAATCAAACATTCAATTATATTTAAACACACAATAACAAAAAATTAATAATTAGAGAGAGAAATTTAGGACGAATTGTTTTAATATTCGAGATATTGTTTTCTTAAGTAAAAAAAAATATCATTTAAATTATAAAATGATTTAGCACAATTATTTCAATTTAATTTAAAAAAATTGGATTTTTTATCTGGTTTTAATTTTTTTTTATCAATTTTTTATGCACACGCGCGTTCTTATAGTTTTTTAATAATAAAACAATACAAAATGCACTTTTTCTTTTTTTTATCTAAAATGTTTTATAAATTCTTTTTGTAATCTTTGAACTTTATAAATTTGCCGGATAAATTTTGTTAAGACAGATTTATTTCGGAATTTTTTCCACTTCTTTTATAACTTTTTTTTTAATAAATTGTTTTGTTTGTATATTTACAAAAACAAAAACAGCACAAAAAAAAATATTACTTAATCACATGGAAAGCGACGAAACTACACGATTTTTAAATACATAAACAATATTTTGATTTTGTATTATTTTTAATTTTTTATTGTACGATTGGTTCGAGGTGGTTATTGGTGTTCTCTGTTTGGATTATTTTATTGGTTGTTGGACTTATAATTTGTTTTCTTTACGAATTTATAAGAAAGCACAAAACTTCCACACACACGACACTGGCGGCTGCTTGTAGTTGAACTTTCTTTTTGTTTAATTTTATTTTTGGCTTTGATATTTTTTTTAATTTATTTTAATTCCAATTGTATTGTGTATCCCGTTTATTACAATGTTGATTTGTATTGGGGTCATTTAAAACACTACGCGTCGACGAGGTCCTTGCCTGTTTTTTGTTCACTTCACAGTTTTTTTATTTTTTCACGTTTGATTAGCACTTTTATACGAATTTGTTTTTATTGAGTAATTAAAAGGCATTTTCTGAAAATTTTCAAATCATTTTTACTGATTTTTAAGATTTTCATTTCAATTTTTTCTTCAATTAATTGATATTTTTTCACATACCAACATTTAGATTTCACGAAAATATGACACGAAATAAGTACTAAAAGGAACGGTCAAAAAGTCAATGTTGTCAAATAGGCGATTTTCTTGTCAGAGCTAACGGTTTTAATTTTTATATGACATATGCTCTTTTTTTCAAGCAACTTAACGTAAGTTTTCTTTAATATGTTTCAAAAAATAAACCGAAAAATTAGAAATTTAAACATTTTTTGAAAAACTCTTCTTTGAAAAAATCGCCTGTCATTTAAACTATATTTAGCAATTTTTGGTCAGAGTTACAAAAGTTTTACACAAAAAAAAGGTATTAGCCATAAATTATTATTTTTCAATGATTTCTCACTTATCGGCTTAGAGTTTAGTTATTTTTTCTAAGTTTTTGCATAATTTGAGAAAAAAAATTGCCTAGAGTTAACACTGATTGATATATCCATTTTGTTCGTTGAATTTTTTATTAGATAAAATACTTCTAATTACTTGGCAACGATTTTTCTGTGTGGATTGAACATTTATTGCACAAGCATTAAAAATACATTCACACTGAACCCCAAAATACGTATTTTCGTTTTTATCAAATTTTCGACTGTCAAATCCCATACAAATTTTAAATCGAAAACTTCAAAAAAAAAAACGAAAATACGTATTTTAGGGTTTAATATGAACGTAGTATTAATAGTAATAATCGGGCTTAAGATTTCGAGGGTATGCGGATAATTTTTAAATTTTATTGCTGCCAATACATATTAAGACTGTTTGAAGAAGAAACCAACTTTGCATTAGTGACTTAAAGCACCGCTTTCCAATAATCTTGCCATAAAACCGCAAAACATTTGCACTGTTTAATACCCAGTAGATATCTGGCGATTTTTCCGTATGTTCAGCCATTTTTTGTAATAGTTGACATCAGTGTAAAAATTATTATTTTCTGGCAAGGTTGATATTTTTAGTATTTTTGTGGAATTACCAACTATAATATTAAGTGCTTCCAAGTTTTTTGTATAAAAGTCAGGGGAGCAAAAACGTATTATTATTATTGTTAAAACTTTTATAGCTCATGTGCACAGCGAAATTAATGTTCTTGATTACATTGTTTTTTACATTTTTTTTAATTTTCTTCGTTTACATATACGTTTTTTTGTAAATTAAAAGAATAACTTTTAACAGTTAGACGTCTAAGTTTTTCGGTTTAAAATACCAATGTGGAGACGATAGCCATCTGGCTCTAGAACATGGAAAATATCTTAATTCCTTATGCCACACGCAGAAAATAACTGCCGTGTGTCACGAACCGTCTGGCTGATGAGGTTTCCGGCAAGCTCTATAGCAACTCTCTCAGGAGGTCCCAACCCTCTCATCAGTTTCGAGTCCGAACATAAACAAAAAAGGTAAGTCAAAAACACTAAATATTCACTTTTCATCTAAACACCATAAAACATACCACATTTAAAGTAAGAGACAGATGGAAGTCTCTGATGGCCCTCCCTTCCTTGACCGTAAATAGTATTCCACAAAACAATTAATTTTTACGATCCCGAACACCACTCGACCATTCCTCCCTCAACTTACCATCATTGCCTTTTACCCTGCTTCAATTTAAGCCAACATATCTTTTTGAATTCTTTTCAAATCATATATAAATTATTCTTTATTACAATAAAATTAACCATTAAATAATATAAATAATAAATTCCTATATAATAACAATAATAATAATCATTATAAATTAATAAAATTTTAAAATATTTAAACAAAAAAAAACGTTGTAGTACATAAAAAAACTAACCTTAGTAAAATATTATTATTATTAAAATATTTTAAAGACAATCTACTAAAAATTTAAACTTGCTTTATTACTTCTATTTAATTTTATCTCAAACGCTATTTTAACTACTTTTCATTATTTTAATTTAATCTTTCTAATTTTTACTAAATTTTTACCAATTTTTTCTAAAAATATTTATCTCTTTATTTTCTCTTCTAGGGGTCACTCATTACTTTTTCCCACAAGGCTACCGGTTTTTATTAACGTTCCTGAAGGAGCTCCCTAAGGCTGTGGTTATACGTGCTATCTACCGAATTTAAATTACGTAAAACATAAATTCTGACGAGATGAACCCTACGCTGATTTTAAAGAGATATATATATATATTATTTTTTTTTAAATTTAAAAACTTCCTATTAAAATTTACTATTAAAAATTTTTTTTTTATATTTTCTTTTATCTTTCTTTTTTTTTAGATTTCCTGCATTTGAGATTAAATTTTTACCGGACGGGCTTTAATTCAGTAACTAAAGGGATTTAAGTGCAACAAAAAAATAATAAAAATGAAATTTAAAAATAATGCATGTTTAAAAAAAAAGAATTAAATTTACACTAAAAATTTTACTAAGTTAATTATACATTAAAATACACTAAAAATAAAAACTAACACAAACGCAATAAATATAAATTTTCCTCACAATTTTCACAAATTTTCCTAATATATATTTGTTTTAATGTTTCTTTTTTTTAAATAATTTGAATTTGATTTTCCCGTAAGTATTGGTTCTCTTTTTTTAAGAATTTAATAAATACAAACAAAAATAACTTTTCTAGCTGATTTTTCTTTTTTTTAAATTAATTTTAGTTAGCTATATATGTAACCTTTATATACTGGTTTCTGCCAAAAACTTTTTTTCTTAACTGATCCTGTTCTTTTTCTTTTTTTTTTTTACACCGTGTATATTAAAATAAAAAAAATAAAAAACTGTTACCTGGCCTCACCCGCTTTGCCTGGAGGAATATCGGCAGCTTTGCTTTTGTCGACGGCACTATCCTCCTCCACAGGACTTATTTAGATCCTTGGTGATGTGGCCAGCTATGACAACAAATTAAAAATTACCAATTGCACTCACTCTCTAACACTATCAAATTTACTCACGTTCAAATCACAGCTTTTTCCGTTAAAATTATAAGTGATTTTCCTCCTCCAAAACTTTTGGATATTTAAAATAGATTGACTATTTTAATAGGTTGTCTTTAGCTTTAGCTTTATTTTTCTTTTTAACTTTTATATATAGTTAAAATATTTCTCACTTCACAGTTTCAAATTAAGTACACACTAACATTTAATTTTGCCGTTTCTATTTGGCTCGACCGAACACTTTCAGTTTGCGCTAACTAATGATCATTTTTCTACTTGAAAACCTACAACTTTATTTTGTTACGGAGTCTTTCCAATAAATAAATATATTTTGCAGTATTTATGTATACAGCCATTATGTATTTATTTAAAAATTCCCTCCAAAACCTCCATCTTTTTTCATAAAAATTGTTTACTTCTTTTCTAGAAAACTTGTTTACTTTTTCTAGAACAAAAATTGTTTGTTTTTTTCTAGAAAATATTCCCTAACCTTATTTTCATCTTCAATCCTTCGTTTCATCCTCTTTCCCTACGTCCTATCTTGAGAAAACCGCCAAATGTATCCCTAACAATACCAGGCTCACATGAAAAATAACATCTAATTTTTATCCATTCAACATTAAACTTTTTACAAATTATTTTTTTAAACGTAACGTAAAAATAGTTAATGTTGAATGAAATTTACAACTACTCGTAGTACTATCTTATTGTACAACTTCTTTACATTACCCTTTTTACGCAAAACAATAACAATAAACCCTACCTTGTCAAGCAAGTTACAAATACTAATGTTCTTCTTATAAGAAACAAAAAAAATCAAAACAAGTAAAACACAAGAAAAAAAAAATGTCACTAATACTGACACATTCTCACATAACTTTCATATGAAAAAATATCTTCTACGGAACACATGGTAAGTATTTTCTTCTTTCTTTTACAATATTGTTTTACAGCAGATTTAATAAAATTATTTAATTTATTTCTTTTCAGATATACAATTTATTCTTGAACTAGAGGATTCTGGTGGCCATGGAGTGGGGCGATGGTTAATTATTGTATCGTTCCAATAATTATAACATTTTTACTAATTTTTCTCCTTTTTCTATTTTCAGCATTTATCTATTTTCAGCGTTTATCAAGTGTGTCTTTGGGAAACCGGGGTTTGACCAGCCTCATGCGCATACGTTTCCCAATCATGCCTAATATGGTTCCACTGCGGTCCGGCCATCCGCATAAGCAAGGTGGACCATAATGTTAAAACTGAAAATGACAAAGGTGGGACTCGGGGAATGAGTATACCCCCTCCCACACCATTAATTCCCAGGTCGTCGCCACGAAAAAATTTTTCCGTGCCGCCGCCGATATGTGGCCGCCGCCAAAATGCGTGCCCGCCGCCAATGTTTTATATATTTTTTTTTTTAAATATGTAGAAAACACCCCGCAACAAAACTCCGGTGTCTACACGCAGTGGAAGGGAACGGTGTGCGGGTAAGGTGGCGTTAAATATGCACAACTAGCCCAACGTGGGGAACACCACACCCTGAAAAAGAGTCTCGACGCTCTACTGACACAAGCCGGGCTATTATAGAATCTATTTTCTTCATACCAGTTGGAATATTGGGTAAGTGAAAATTAAAATCCTTTCTCTGTGATGTATAAAAATAAATTTTCCTACTGTTACTCCTTCATATTTTTCTTAGGAAACCGAAATCAACTGCTCGTGTAAATACTTGTAATACCAATCAATAACTCTAGGTAGATCTATCTCATGGACCATGTTGGAATACCCGCCGACTTCTGCATTCTTCTCGGTAAGAAGAAGCATAGTGGCAACCCACTTGCTTTAACGATCTGTATTTTTAAGTTCTTGGAATCGGTTTTCAAACCAATTAGTGCACTTATAGTGCTAAATTTTATTCGAACGCCCTTTGAGGCAAATTTATATTTTATTATAAATTCATAAATTAATAATTTATAGTCAATTTCATTATCTCGATATTTTATAACATTTAAATTTTTTCATTGGACTTATCCCGGTCGTTCATTCAAAAGTTATTTCCAAAATTTATATATCCCGGTTTTTTTTTCCAAATTTCTTAAAAATCGAAATCATTTTATTATTAGATTTTGATTTGCAGAGAATTGAAATAATTAATATTGCTTGTCCTTCATACTTAAAAAAAATATTTTTTATTTTTATCAATATTTAAATTTTCCTGTTTATTTTTAGATCATAATTCGGGTCACGCCGCTATACTCATCCTACTTGGGAATTCGGGTTCTTAAAATTTTGGTCTGAATCTCTAGGGTACTTTTAATCCTAAAAGACTCCGAGATTCTCAGAAATAGATCATTAAAATTATCAATTTATTACGGGAAGTATCCTATTACTCAACCCTGTTAAGCAAAACTTTTACTTTGTGAAACATTCCCTTTTTATTTTCAGAAATTTTTCACAAAATTATATTATGCTCTTATCATCAGGATCCTACTCAACATTAAAATGTAGGCGGATCTTTGTCGCTATCACAGAGTTTTAAATTACACCTAAAAAAAACGGGACATCACACAGTAAAAATAAAAATATCACAGAGTTTTCCGGTAATCACATCTCCTTCTAACGGATTTCAAATTATCATTTCCTAATCCTACGGTATGTATTAAATAATATCATCGTATAACCATCTAAAAACTATCAGGTACAAAAAAAAAGGATATCACAGATATTAGGTCGGATCGCAAATACAATATATTGCACAGTTTAGAACTCACTTTCGTAAAATAACCGTCTTTATTATTTTGCTTTAAAAAAAATAAATCACAGTTATTAAAAAAATGTATCTTAGCTCCATTATCAAACGTTGACAACAAAAAAAAAATTCTAAGCTTTAATATCTTTAACGTGATATATTCCGATTGATTTTCCCTGCAAAGTTTCTAGTTCGTAGCTATTGTTTCCAACAGGTCGGACCACTCTACACTTTAGGAATTTTTTACAAAATTTTGCGTTTCTGTTCTTTTCAAAACTGCTTAAAACCATGTTCCTTCGGTAGACTTCCTGTCCGGGTATGAATTTTACGATTCGGGCTCTTTTATTGTATCTTTCCGCGCTTTTTTCATAGGCTTTTTGCATATTCTGCTTGATTTCTTCTCTGATATTTTCCATTCTTTCGTTCGGTTCCATTAGTATTTGATGATCGGTTAAGGATTGCAATTTTCTCGCCAATTTATAATCAGCACCGCTTGAATACATATGGTAACCGAAAAGTGCAAAGAAAGGTGTATAACCAATTGCTGTGTGTATCGAATTTCTCAGCGAACATTCAATTTCCGACAGGTATAAATCCCAGTCTCTTTGGTCTTCCTTTAGGTAGGCTCTTATTGCTGCTAGCACCGATTGGTTTACTCTTTCAGAAGCATTGCTGCTCGGAGAATATACAGCTGTTTTTATGTGTTGTATTTTGTATGTTTTTAAAAGATTTTCAAAACTTTTAGAAATAAACTGTGATCCATTATCACTATGAATTATCTCTGGTACGCCAAATTTATGAAATATTTCATGTACCAGAAATTCTATTACATTTCCAGTTGTGGCTTCTTTCATGGCTTTTAAAAAAGTAAATTTAGTGAAGTGATCAAGAACTATGAATACGTAACAATTTCCGTTTTTTGATCTTGGATATTTTCCTAGAAAATCCAAATATAGTTTTTGAAACGGCCGATCCGTAACGACCTGTTTTCCAATTTCTGGTCTAAGATTTTGGTTGGACGGTTTTGTTTCTTTACATATTTGACAATTTGTTATATACGTTTTTACTTGGGCTGACATTTTAGGCCAGTAAAAGAAACGCCTTAGCCTTTCAAGGGTTTTTGCTACCCCTCCGTGGGCTGTTTCTAAAGAATCGTGGGCCTTTTCGATTACAGTCTGGGTTATGTTAGGCGGTATCCACAATTTCCATTTATTGTAATTTTGATCACCTCGATCATATTCAATTCTCTTAAATACCATATCATCTTCAACTTTTAAGTCAGGCAGTATTTTCTGATTTTTCATAATATTGTTTTTTAAATCATTGTACTCTTCGCTATTAAACTCCGTAGTTTCAAAATCAAATAGATCATCTATAGAAATTTCTTCAATATCGGCTTCGATTGGCAATCTTGACAACATGTCGGCAACTATATTTTCGGAACCTTTTCTGTGTTGGATCTCAAAGTCAAAAGCCTGTAATTGCAGTGACCATCGAGCAAGTCTTCCACTCAGATCTTTTAACGTCATTAGCCATTTTAAACTGGCGTGGTCTGTCACTATCGTAAAGGGCATCATTTCGACAAAAGGTCTGAATTTTTTCACTGCCATTACAGCTGCTAAACATTCCTTTTCCGTAACACTATAATTTTTCTGACATGCGTTTAATTTCTGAGAGTAAAATGCTATTGGTTGTTCCTCGTTTTGGTCATTAAGCTGATAAAGCACTGCACCAATCCCATAATCACAGGCATCGCATTGTATCCAAAAGCGTCTTGAAAAATCTGCATGTCTGAGAACTGGTGCCGTTGTAAGAGCAATTTTTAATTGTTCAAAAGCAGATATTGCGTCAGGTGTCATTATAAACTTTTTTGCTTTTTTAAGTGTATCTGTTAAAGGAGCTGATATTGTGGCAAAGTCCTTGACAAATCGGCGATACCAGCCCGCTGTGCCTAAAAAGCTTCGTACTTCTCGCTGGGTCTTTGGTATTTTGATCGATCGTATCGCTGCGATTTTATCAGGGTCGGTTTTCAGCATTCCTCCGCCTATAATGAAACCTAGGTATTTTAATTGCTTGAAACAAAACTGGGATTTTTTTAAACCAATAGTTAAGTTTGCGTTCTTTAAACATTGTGCTACCTCTTTTAAAAGTTGTAAATGTCTTTCAAAATTATCTGAAATAACTAAAAGATCATCCAGATATATAAAAACGTTTCCTTTTAGTTTCTGTGGGATAACCTTATCCATAAGTCTACAGAGTCTTTGAGCTGCGTTACAGAGACCAAAAGGCATTACGCGAAATTGGTAGAGTGGCCGACCTGCAATAGTAAACGCCGTACATTGTTTACTTTCCTCATCTAGTTCTATTTGCCAGAATGCGAATTTTAAATCAACGCTACTTATATAATAAGTCTCGTCGATCCGGCTCAAAATGCCGTCAATATTCTGTAACGGATACGCATCCTTAATAGTAATTTTATTTAATTTCCTAGCATCTAGACAAAATCTATTTTTTTCAGGTTTCCTAACTACAGTCGTCCTATTACTCCACGGGCTTTCGCTTTCCTCTATAACATTAAGCTCTAACATATTATCAATCTCTTTATAGACAATTTCCTGAACTGCGGGTGAGATGGGATAATATCGATCTTTAATTGGTTCCGCACCTTCTATCAATTTTATACTGTGTTTTTCTAACGATGTACATCCTAAACCTGATTTTTCAAAAGATGGGAACAATTCTATCACCTCATCTAGCTGTTGTCGTTGTTCTGCTGTTAAAACATGTGGATTCGATTTGTGGTCTTCGACTTTGTATTCTTCCTGTATTTTATGAATATTTAATTCTGAAACACCGAATATATCAGGAGCCAGTTCAAAAATTTTCCAGAAATCTACACCAAGATATGCTGGTTGTTCTAAATCCGGACACAGGTAAAATACAATATTTCTCAATTTATCTTTAAATTTTACTTCCAAAACAATTTTTCCTAATAATCTGTGCTCTTGTCCACCAGCAGTCGATACTATGGAGAAAATTGGAACAATTGGAATACCTAATTTATCAACGAACTCTCTACATCCTTTACCTAATAAGCTAACCGAAGCGCCTGTATCAAGAAGACCTCTAATTTTAAATTCGCTGATTTCTATATCCGCAAAAGGTCTAGGATCTTTAGTTTTCCTATCAGCTGATCTTATGGCTTCTATAACCATTATCCTGACACGTTTTTTATCAGCAAATTTTTGTCTAACTTTTTTAATTCTGTTTGAAATTGGTTTCATTGTACTGACTGCTTCGTTAAATATCCGGTTCCGTACGTGTTCATAATTCGATTTTCTCTGTTCATATGTATATTGATGTTTCCATACTGGGTTAATTTTATTAAATTGTTTGGTTTTTTCTAAAATGTTAATGATGATTTTTGTTTTCTCTATTGCAGGTTTGTTTGCGGGTTCTGGTTGGAACGATGGTTGCCCGCGTTTCCCTCGCTCCGCTGCAAGTTTTTCGCTTGGCAATTTGGGCATGTTGGGCAAACTACATCAGGCTTTCCACAGCGATAGCAAAATATAGATTTTTGAGTGCTTGGACAGTCCATAAAAGTATGACCGTTTATTTTACAATTCCAGCAAATTAGTGGGTTTCTTTGTGGCTGGTTATTGTTGATTCTCATGGCCGCTACTTCTTCATAATTTACTTCCGGGTACTGATACTGCTCATCATAATCATCTACTATTTCATTAACATGCTTTGAAAACCTGTTCATCGGCATTTGTGGTTGTGGTCTTACATCTTTACGCAGGAAAGTCTTCTCAGCTTCTATACACTCAATTCTGAGCTGTTCAACGGATGAAATTTGCATTGGGTAAATAATTTTGGCTATACTTTCTTTTAAATTTCTTTTTATTAATTTAATCATTTCGTACTCAGGCATGGGCATACCAAGACGAGATCTGAGGGTATTCATTGTATGGAAAAATGCATCTATGGATTCTCCTGGAAGCTGTTTTCTTTCTACCATATCCCTCATTAACTCGTAACTGGATCTGGTAGATTGATACCGTTTCATCAAAGCCATCCTTAATATGGGCCATTTATCCTCGCTGGTTACATCAGTTGATTGGGCTAAAAGCCAGTACCACTTTTTCCCTTCGCCTGTCACTAATAAGTGAAAATCACGGAGTACTTCGATCCATGGAATGTTGTACTGTCTTTGTAGTGTTTCGAGACGAAAAATAAAATCTTCCACGGCTAAATGATTGGTGTTACCATCAAATTGTAAGCCCCATTTGTCAATGCGGATTTTATTATTGTCCATGACGTTATTAGCCATGTTACCATTTAGTGATGATGCTCTCGATGATGTATTTGACTGAGGTAAAATTCCGGATATATTCATCGGTAAAACTGGAGTGGAAAAATTCGATGCGGGTGGTAAGTTTGCATTAGCTAATCTTCTGTTTTCCCTCTGAGTTTCTTCTACTGCCATATTCAATCTACCTACTGCAGCTGTTAATTCTAATATCGAACTTCTCATATCTAGAAACTGAGGTCCTACTCCCTGTTCAATCATTCTCATAACCGAGCTTTCTAAACCTGCTAAATTTACGGGTGGTGGTATATTAGATTCGGGCATTCTATTACTTGGAATTCCAGGTGGTTGTATATGTATGCCCTGCACTGTGTTCACCGGAAGTACAGGTGGCTGTCCACTACCTGCCTGTTCCATAATATCATTTGGTACGCTTTCGTTCACTGGCGGATTCTGTGGTCCTCTGTTTATAATTGAGGCAGATTTATCTTGGAATTGCGGGGCTTCTGCTCCCTGTTGTGGCATTTTCAAATTTTTGTTAGATTTGGGCCTTCCGGGTCCTTTGTTTGAGTCTTGTGCCTGCGGTGTATTGGGTTTTAAAATCTTTTCTGCGATCTGAGGAGTTGAACGATTTAGGTCAAAATGTACCTGACGATTTCTTTTCCTTTGCCTAGTACTTTTCCTTATCATATCCTACAGAGTATTGCCTTTCAATATTAAAATGCTTACTAACAAGCTCAACCAAAAAAAAACTCTCAAAAGTAACAAAAATCAGAATTTCCAAATCCAAACTCAAAATTAAAAAATTTGCTAACAATAATTAGCGATTCGCAATAGATGTTCAATTAAAATCAAATTTCAAAAATAATTAAAACAAATGTAATTATAATATCAAAGCAAACAAATAGGCTCAAATTTTGCAAGTGACACTAAAACTTTTCTAAACTAGATTTAAAAATATTTAAATACTTAGTTGCATAAAATTTTTCTATAATATACCTAAAAACATAAAGATTATAAAATTTTCTACAATACAAATACTCTTTACTACTCCTAAACCAAAATATTTAAATAAAAAAAAATCAAATAAAGTTTAAATAAATTTTTAATAAACTAAATACTTAGTAAATTTTCATAAACATATACCTATAAAAAAATCTAAAACCAATACTTAATTATAAAACTTTAGCGGTAAGAAAAATTTAATTGATTTGGTATATAAAATTATAAAATGATTTTCAATAAAAAAAATGATTTTACTAATTTTATTAGGCCAAACAAAATTTTCCTTATCATAAATTGTTATCCCTTCTAAACTTTAATTACTAATATTTAATGATACTTTATTTTTATTTTGTTATATCTAATAATGTTTTTCTTTTTCTTTTCCGATATATATGATTTTATATGCTGGGTGTTGGCAATGATGGTCGTGGTGGAGATCAAAGCGGATAAATTTAAAAATAACTAAAAATGTGGTATTCAGACAACTTTACTTTAATCTTGGAACATTCGTGGTGTGTCCGAGTCGTACATCACGTCACTCTTACTCATCAAGTACGCGAGCTTACGATCGGCAGAATAAAATTTCTGATACATCTAACCTCGTGATTCACCTAATTTCACGAGAGGCTATCATAAATTCTCATCAATTTGCACACAACTATTTTCCTTTAAAACTGCATCTAAAAATTAAACTTTTAACTACAAACTTGGATACTATTCGCAATACAATAAAAAAAACATCTCCAACGAGTTTTCTAAGCTATTGCTCATACTATCCCTAGAACTCTGGCCGATTCATCGCTTAACTGACATCTAAGATTCTACTTCATACACTACACTAGAACGATCTATGCTCCAAGCGGCTGTAAAAACTAAAATCCAACGATTCAGAATAGCAACTACTCGTCTAAACTATTTCCAAAACTATCGGGCTATTATTACATGTATCGCTGACACTACATGTTACGTCACCATAGCTTGAACAACTTTTCCACAAATGGTAAAGTATTCCAAGTTATACCATTCTTTTGGGCGCCATTATGTCACGAACCGTCTGGCTGATGAGGTTTCCGGCAAGCTCTATAGCAACTCTCTCAGGAGGTCCCAACCCTCTCATCAGTTTCGAGTCCGAACATAAACAAAAAAGGTAAGTCAAAAACACTAAATATTCACTTTTCATCTAAACACCATAAAACATACCACATTTAAAGTAAGAGACAGATGGAAGTCTCTGATGGCCCTCCCTTCCTTGACCGTAAATAGTATTCCACAAAACAATTAATTTTTACGATCCCGAACACCACTCGACCATTCCTCCCTCAACTTACCATCATTGCCTTTTACCCTGCTTCAATTTAAGCCAACATATCTTTTTGAATTCTTTTCAAATCATATATAAATTATTCTTTATTACAATAAAATTAACCATTAAATAATATAAATAATAAATTCCTATATAATAACAATAATAATAATCATTATAAATTAATAAAATTTTAAAATATTTAAACAAAAAAAAACGTTGTAGTACATAAAAAAACTAACCTTAGTAAAATATTATTATTATTAAAATATTTTAAAGACAATCTACTAAAAATTTAAACTTGCTTTATTACTTCTATTTAATTTTATCTCAAACGCTATTTTAACTACTTTTCATTATTTTAATTTAATCTTTCTAATTTTTACTAAATTTTTACCAATTTTTTCTAAAAATATTTATCTCTTTATTTTCTCTTCTAGGGGTCACTCATTACTTTTTCCCACAAGGCTACCGGTTTTTATTAACGTTCCTGAAGGAGCTCCCTAAGGCTGTGGTTATACGTGCTATCTACCGAATTTAAATTACGTAAAACATAAATTCTGACGAGATGAACCCTACGCTGATTTTAAAGAGATATATATATATATTATTTTTTTTTTAAATTTAAAAACTTCCTATTAAAATTTACTATTAAAAATTTTTTTTTTATATTTTCTTTTATCTTTCTTTTTTTTTAGATTTCCTGCATTTGAGATTAAATTTTTACCGGACGGGCTTTAATTCAGTAACTAAAGGGATTTAAGTGCAACAAAAAAATAATAAAAATGAAATTTAAAAATAATGCATGTTTAAAAAAAAAGAATTAAATTTACACTAAAAATTTTACTAAGTTAATTATACATTAAAATACACTAAAAATAAAAACTAACACAAACGCAATAAATATAAATTTTCCTCACAATTTTCACAAATTTTCCTAATATATATTTGTTTTAATGTTTCTTTTTTTAAATAATTTGAATTTGATTTTCCCGTAAGTATTGGTTCTCTTTTTTTAAGAATTTAATAAATACAAACAAAAAATAACTTTTCTAGCTGATTTTTCTTTTTTTTAAATTAATTTTAGTTAGCTATATATGTAACCTTTATATACTGGTTTCTGCCAAAAACTTTTTTTCTTAACTGATCCTGTTCTTTTTCTTTTTTTTTTTTACACCGTGTATATTAAAATAAAAAAAATAAAAAACTGTTACCTGGCCTCACCCGCTTTGCCTGGAGGAATATCGGCAGCTTTGCTTTTGTCGACGGCACTATCCTCCTCCACAGGACTTATTTAGATCCTTGGTGATGTGGCCAGCTATGACAACAAATTAAAAATTACCAATTGCACTCACTCTCTAACACTATCAAATTTACTCACGTTCAAATCACAGCTTTTTCCGTTAAAATTATAAGTGATTTTCCTCCTCCAAAACTTTTGGATATTTAAAATAGATTGACTATTTTAATAGGTTGTCTTTAGCTTTAGCTTTATTTTTCTTTTTAACTTTTATATATAGTTAAAATATTTCTCACTTCACAGTTTCAAATTAAGTACACACTAACATTTAATTTTGCCGTTTCTATTTGGCTCGACCGAACACTTTCAGTTTGCGCTAACTAATGATCATTTTTCTACTTGAAAACCTACAACTTTATTTTGTTACGGAGTCTTTCCAATAAATAAATATATTTTGCAGTATTTATGTATACAGCCATTATGTATTTATTTAAAAATTCCCTCCAAAACCTCCATCTTTTTTCATAAAAATTGTTTACTTCTTTTCTAGAAAACTTGTTTACTTTTTCTAGAACAAAAATTGTTTGTTTTTTTCTAGAAAATATTCCCTAACCTTATTTTCATCTTCAATCCTTCGTTTCATCCTCTTTCCCTACGTCCTATCTTGAGAAAACCGCCAAATGTATCCCTAACAATACCAGGCTCACATGAAAAATAACATCTAATTTTTATCCATTCAACATTAAACTTTTTACAAATTATTTTTTTAAACGTAACGTAAAAATAGTTAATGTTGAATGAAATTTACAACTACTCGTAGTACTATCTTATTGTACAACTTCTTTACATTACCCTTTTTACGCAAAACAATAACAATAAACCCTACCTTGTCAAGCAAGTTACAAATACTAATGTTCTTCTTATAAGAAACAAAAAAAATCAAAACAAGTAAAACACAAGAAAAAAAAAATGTCACTAATACTGACACATTCTCACATAACTTTCATATGAAAAAATATCTTCTACGGAACACATGGTAAGTATTTTCTTCTTTCTTTTACAATATTGTTTTACAGCAGATTTAATAAAATTATTTAATTTATTTCTTTTCAGATATACAATTTATTCTTGAACTAGAGGATTCTGGTGGCCATGGAGTGGGGCGATGGTTAATTATTGTATCGTTCCAATAATTATAACATTTTTACTAATTTTTCTCCTTTTTCTATTTTCAGCATTTATCTATTTTCAGCGTTTATCAAGTGTGTCTTTGGGAAACCGGGGTTTGACCAGCCTCATGCGCATACGTTTCCCAATCATGCCTAATATGGTTCCACTGCGGTCCGGCCATCCGCATAAGCAAGGTGGACCATAATGTTAAAACTGAAAATGACAAAGGTGGGACTCGGGGAATGAGTATACCCCCTCCCACACCATTAATTCCCAGGTCGTCGCCACGAAAAAATTTTTCCGTGCCGCCGCCGATATGTGGCCGCCGCCAAAATGCGTGCCCGCCGCCAATGTTTTATATATTTTTTTTTTAAATATGTAGAAAACACCCCGCAACACGTGTTTTCCTTGCAAAATTTACTTAGTCCCGGTTCACACACGGCAATTTTACTTGCGCAAGTCTTGAGTTTATAGAAGAGGGAGGAAAAGAGAATGGTAGGGGATACACAGTTGCCCGTACTCCAATACCGTTTTGTTTTGTCATCCGCAATTTTCAACACGAACTAAAGAATACGAAAATTGCTGAAACAAACTTTTCCTGTGTGAACACAAAAGCAAGTTCAAAGGAGAATTGAAGAAAATTTGCACAACTAAAATTGCCGTGTGTGAACTGGGTCTTAGTATTGAAATAACTTGTTCGCAGCTTGGGTAATATGCTAAACTGTTTTTTTTTTTAAATTTCACAAGTTTTATTTTGTAATTTATTCAAGTTTATGCTATGGAAAATTTACATTGATAATCCTTGATACAAAACATGCTATATAAAATATACAATGATGAAATTTGGATAATAACATAAGCTACAAGAATATTTTTCTAATAAAAATGATAACTTACAAAAAACACTTGGAATTTAGTTTGACATACAAAATCAATGTGGCAATATTTATTAGATATGGGAATAAAACCATAATGGAGGTAGAGTTTCTTAAGCATTTTATTTCAGGTGTAATTTAATTAAATAAAAATAATGTAAAAATGTAAAATTGGCTGTGAAAAAACAAAAAGTTATAAAGAACGTAGTAATAGCTTATATAAAAACATAAAAATGTAAATACTAATTGTATTGTTTTTTTTTCAGATACAATATGTTGGCTTTATTACCACGCAAAATTTGGAATCTTCTCAAGACATTGGGCATGATTAACTGCATCTAGGTATTTATTTTAAAAAGTGAGATATGTTGTTAAATAAATTATTAATTTTAATAAAAATATTATTTGAAATATAATTTATTTACAAAAATAAATAGTTGATTAAACCTGGAAAACGTTGCAATATTATACAAAAAACTTCGGCTTATTTACATAGGGGATTTTCCAAATAGCCTCTGGAATCACTGGTTTTGTGTCCAGCGCTGCTAGACTTGTGCAATCAATTTTCTTCGTCAATTTCGTTCAATTTTTCGTTTGCTTGATATTTTTTAATCGAAATTTTCATATTAGACACTTCTTTTTAACATTAAAAAACATTGAGCTGGCAACATTGAAAAAACGGAAGACCTGAAGAGTGCGAACTAGCATACTAGTTTAAAGTAATGACTAGTTAAATTGAACTAGGTCGTTCACAAACTACACAACTCTAAGCGCCGCATTTCGTCCGCTGGTGAATAAAAATCCCGCAAGAAAAAAAAATTAGTGAATTTTTTTTTTAATAAAGTCTAGAAATATTAAATTTCTGTAAACACTTTTATTTAATCGAAAAAATGGTAAAAGAGAAGAAACAATTCAATATTGGAGATTTGGTATTTGCCAAAGTTAAAGGCTATCCAGCATGGCCAGCTAAAATTACAAGATACAACAATAAAAAGTATAATGTATACTTCTATGGAACTGGGGAAACGGCAAATATTAAAGTGGAGGATCTGTTCCATTATGCCGAAAACAAAGAAAAGTTTGCCACAGACAAGAATATGAAACGGAATAACTTCCGCGAAGCGATTAATCAAATTGAGGCTGCATTAAATGGCGAAGATTCGGCCCCAATAGATTTACCAGTTCTTGCCACTGAAGCTATAGAAGGTGCGGCCAATCTTTCACAAGCCGAAGAGGCCATGGATAGTACTATGGACGAAAGTGCTATCAACACGACGGCAGCCGATGATTCCCAAATGGAGGTAGTTGAAGAAGTAGAACCTGTTGCCGCAAAGGAAGAAGAAATGGTCGAAAAATCTAAAAAGTTGGAAACTTCTAAGGTAATTTCTGCTAAGAAGGATAAGCTCGAAAAGGAAAAGTTGGATAAAGAGGAAAAAGTAGATGAAGCCAGTGTACCGGCAATAGTCGGTAACGAAAATGAACCTGTCAGTCGAAGTGGCCGTAAAATTAAAGTCAAACGTTATATTGATGACGTTGGTGATTCTTCAAATTCAATTAATGCTCCTCCATTAAAGAAAAAAGTTCCAACTGATGGTATGTTTAATACAATATTTTTTTTATTTTAGCATATATTTAGTAGTATTTTTTAACTAAAATCTTAAATATTAGTCCTTACAAGTCCAGGATTGCAAACATTTTTTTATTGCGTGCCAAAAAAAGCCAAAATTTGCTTCGTGCCACCTTAAAAGGTTTTTCTTTGAAAGTCTTTATAAAATTTTTAAAACTTTTGTTATTACATGTTTACATATTTTAACTTTTTAAAGATTCGACTTTTTTTTATAAAATTTGATTAAGGATTGTTTTCCACGTTTACCCAATTTTCTGTCTGAATTATTTTTTTTATTATTAATTAATAATCATTTCAATTCAATTCAATGGTGTTTCTTTATTTAACATTTTCTTTTTTACGTGCAAGTACAATTCTATGACAATGTTTTCAGAGTTTAGGAAACTATTTTTCCTTTTCTACTAAGAAATTATATAACAATTTAATAATATTCATGTATGATTTCAATATGTATTAAAGTAGGGTAAAAATTTTCAAAAAACCCTCTGTGAACGTTTTTTTTTTGTAATTTTCCAATTTAGATAAAACTTGGCATAAATTCGGTTTACCGACACCTCACCAAAATAAATGAAATTTTGTCCTTTAATAGAAGAGACCACGCTGAGTCGAAATAAAAAAAATTTTTGCGTCGCTCACGCCCCCTTTTCAGTGGGCGGGGCTCCAAAGTTTGAAATGAAATTGCAAATAACTTCAAAACTACTTGTCCGATCTTAACAAAATTGGCGTCGTTGGAAAGGTCTCGAAAATATCTTTCCAATGAGGTATATAATGTCCCAAAATATTAACCCCTTGCTGCCCAAATAAAGCATTTTTGTTTTTTTTTATGATTTTTTTTTTTAAACGCTCTTTTTGTTAAATAACGCCTATATAAGTACATAAAAAGTGTATAAAAAGGGAAAGTCTGTTTTATAAGCTTTCATAAAAGGTGCAACATGACCCCATAGGTCTTGAAATGAAGTAGTTATTAAGGGTTAAAGTTGACCATTAATAGGCAAAACTATGATTTTTGCAAGATTTTGAAAATTAGATTTTGTTGTATGGTATGGTTTAAGATTTTGTATGCAAAAGAAAACTTGTAAATATGCCAAAATTTCTGCGGCCCGGGGCGAAGCCTCAGCGAAGCCGGTGGGAGGACTGGTGGGAGGAGAAAACCCCTAAGCCCGGCCGAAGGCCGGCTATGCAGAAAAACTTTATTCTACAAACATAGTTTAACATAGCCCACACATGAATAAATTACAAAAAAAAGCTTGTGTTATTTATACAAAACTTGTATAAACCGGAAATTAGAAATTAGAAAATTAGATTTTGTTGTGTGGTATGGTTTAAGATTTTGTATACAAAAGGAAACTTGTAAATATGCCAAAATTTCTGCGGCCCGGGGCGAAGCCTCAGCGAAGCCGGTGGGAGGACTGATGGGAGGAGAAAACCCCTAAGCCCGGCCGAAGGCCGGTTACGCAGAAAAACTATTTTGCAAAGACCCATATATGGTCACGTCGATATATGGTTCAAAATTTGAAAAAGGGTGTGTAAAAAAAATCATTATGCTTTTTTTGGGCAGTAAAGGGTTAATATTTTAGGACATTATATACACCATTGGAAAGATATTTTTGAGATCTTTCCGCCTGAGAAATATGGTCACGTCGATATATGGCTCAAATTTTGAAAAAAGGACGTTTTAAAAAAAAAAAAAATATAAAAAAAACAAAAATTGTTTTATTTGGGCAGCAAAGGGTTAATATTTTAGGACATTTTATACTCCATTAGAAAGATATTTTCAAGACCTTTCCAACGACACCAGTTTTGTTAAGATCAGATAAGTAGTTTTGAAGTTATTTTGGATTTCATTTCAAACTTTGGAGCCCCGCCCACTGAAAAGGGGGCGTGAGCGACGCAAAAAAATTTTTTTTTGGACTCTGTGGGGTCAAATGTTCAAGGTAAAAAAATTTCAAAAAATTCTGAGAGGTGTCGGTAAACTGAATTTGTTCCTAAAACTTAAGTGTACGGGATAAAATTACAATGAGAGTAACTCATTAATATGCTCGAAGTCAGAATTGCGGCATCTGTTTAGAAAGTTCGTGGTGAGTCTTTGGGTTCGGCTGTTAACAGATTCAACGTTTGCAAGGGTATGTAGCCGTTGAGTGGAGTAGTGCCAGGGCAGATTGTATATCATCTTTAATAGTCTATTTTGTGCTGTTTGTAGTTTCTTCAGATGGCATTGGGCCGAGATTGACCAAAGGGGGGCGGCGTAGTACATTATAGCCTGGAAAATTGATTGAAAAATTACTTTTTTATTATCAATGCTGAGTTTAGAATTCCTGTTGATTAGTGGGTAGAGCAGTCTTATCGTTTTGTTTATTTTGTCAATAACATATGGTATGTGGTCTTTAAATTTGATTTTTGGGTCTAATATCACCCCCAAATATTTTACATTACTTGTCCAAGAGATTTGGTAGTTGTTGAATTGTATTCCTTGTTGAGGAAGAAAGCAGGGTTTTCGTCTTCTTGAAAAATAAATTGCCTGAGTCTTGTCAGAATTAACCAGAATTTTCCATTTATTAAAATATGCTTGGACTTGCATCAGTGCATTCTGTAGATTGTAAATAACATCGACCGCGTTGATATTAGACGATAAAATTGCTGTGTCGTCGGCAAAAATAGATGAGGTACAATTGTGTAGAGTTGGGAAATCTGAAGTGTAAATAATATATAAAATTGGCGACAAACAGGAGCCTTGAGGGCAACCAGCTGATATTTCCGTTTTTTCTGAGTGTTCATGTCCCATATGAACTTCAAAGAAACGGTCTGTGAGAAAACTTTGTATTAGTCTGATTAGTTGTACCGGAAAATTGTAATTCATCATCTTATAAATGAGTCCATTGTGCCATACCGAATCGAAAGCAACTTTAATATCCAATAGCACCATACCTGTAGATTTTCCGTCTTTGAAATTAGATGTTATAAGATTACGAATACGGATGAGCGGTTGGACTGTATTATGTTGTTGACGGAAACCGAATTGTTGTGGTGGAAGAATTTGGTGATCATCAATAAAACGACTGATATAGTTTTTAATAACCTTCTCGAATATTTTGCTTAACGAGCTCAGAAGACTAATAGGCCTGTAGGAGTTTGGGCTATCAGGCGGTTTACTAGGTTTTTTTATTGGAATAACCTTGGATAATTTCCATTTTTTGGGAAAATACCACTTTTTAAGGCAGGCGTTTAAAATATTAGTAATATATTTAAGTCCATTTTTTGGCAAGGCCTTTAAGCATTTGTTATTTATACCATCGAGTCCAGGAGATTTTTTAGATTTTAGAAGTTTAATTATATTTTTGACTTTATCCACAGAGACAACCATATTATTAGAAGGGTTACTTTCAATATATTGTAAATTATTAACAGTAGTGTTGACCAAGGAAATAGTTGATGGGTTACTAAGGTTTGATGAAATTGAATGGTTTTCGCTGAATATTTGACTTAGCAATTCACATTTGCTTTGTTGTGTGTAATAATTTGAGTTGTTATGCTTCAATACTGGTATATTGTTTGCTTTTTTCTTTAGTAGTTTGGTGATGTTCCAAAATGGGGCAGACGCCTTTTCTAATGTAGCGAGTTTGGTACTCCAAGTATTGTTTTTCCAACTTATAAGTTCGTTTTTTATACGAATGTTAAATTGTTTGAAAGATGAATGATCTGTGGGGTCTCTGAATCGTTTCCAATTTCTCCTATAAACATTTCTGATTTGGATTAAGTGCTTTATGTGTTCTGGTAAAGCTGACTTGTAAGGTTTGATTTCTTTGAGTGGAATACTATGAGTAATTGCGGCGTTGATAGTATTGTCAAAATTTGTAATTTCAGAATCAATTTGGTCCGTATTTGAATTTATATCTATTGAAGATGCTAAATTTCTTTTAATGAATGACGAAAATTTAGGCCAGTTTGCTTTGCTATAGTCATAATAATATCTTTTAATTGTTTGGATGTTTTCATCCAGCACTAAACTTATCGGGAGGTGATCCGAACCCAGATCATTAATTACTCTTACTGCTGATAGACCATTGGTGATGTTTGTGATAAATAGATCAAGTGTAGACGGTTGCCTATGGGGGTCCGAAGGAATATACGTAGGGTTATTTGGGTATAGCACACGTAGGCTTTCTGTATTTAATATTTCAAGTAGTATATTACCCCAACAGTTTGATCTTCGGCACCCCCATAGACTATGCCTGCTATTAAAATCACCACCGATTAAGAATTTTGTATTACTTCTAGATAATTTGAGAATGTCTGATTTAAATTTCTGTTTTTTGATATTGTCGTTACCTGGAGTACCTCCTGGGAAATAACAGGAATAAATGCTTACGTAGTTATTGTTCGGCGTAAGAACTTTGACTCCAATGTTTTCTATAATCTCCGTTTGTAAAGATGGTATTAATGTATGAGGAATATTTTTGTTTATTAATAAAGCAACACCACCTCCTTTGTTCGTTTTTCGATCGTATCTATAACAATAGAAGTTATTTATTTTTATAGCAATTTTATTATTTAACCATGTTTCCGAAACCAGGCAGATGTGTATGTTATTTCCCGTTAGGAAATTGGAAAGTTCGTCTTTTTTATTACGGAGGCCTCTGGCGTTCCATGATGCAATATTTATTTTGGTGATCATTTGTATAGAAATTTACACGCAAGTGAAGTGATAACTTCAAATTGATCTTCTTTTGATTTACAATGTTTTAATTTGGAAATTAACTCCATTGTTAAATTTTTGATTTCATCGAACGAAAACAAATTATTATTAGGTTGTTGACTCCAACCATGGTTAATATTGGTACTACCCTGATTCAAAGAATTTGGGAAGTATTTATTATAGTTACCATTACTGTTAAATTGATGATGCATACGAGGCCTGCTGGATCTAGGCTGAGCTCGTTGTCTAATTGATTGGTAACTCTTCCTATTTTCACAATCAGGAGAGGTCGATTTGTGGTTTCCTTTGCAATTTGCACATAATACTGCAGTTGACTTGCATTCTGCTGTGAGGTGAGCACCAGCGCAGTTGGCACAATGAGTTTTAACCTTACATTGCTTTGCGCCGTGACCCAACATCTGGCAATTGTAACACTGTGTTATTTTTGACGATCTGCGTTTCTGGAAATCCCATTTGACTTTAACGTAGTCCATCACTGAATAGTTTTGTCTCAGTTCTTTGAGCGTAATTGACTTCCTTTGGAAGTAAACTATGTAAATACACTGCTCCTTACTAGTTCCAGTCGATTTGGTAAACAGTTTAACATCTAAACAGGAAAGACCCAACTCAATTAAGTTGTTTTTAATAATAGCAGGATCTAATTTTTCAAGTCCGAGTAAGACAGCTTTGTACGGCCTTTCATCTTTGGTGCAGTACTTGAAATATTCAAATTTGCCATCAAGACTTTTGCAAATCCGGTTAAAATCATCCTTACTACTACAAAATAATTTTATGCCAATCGAAATTTTACGCATTGAAAAATTTTTTATGAGAAGTTGGTCGCACAACTCCTTTAACTGACTACTATTACACTTCAATACGGTTATTGGAGAAACATGAACTTTAGCAGTTTTTTCAACTATAATATCATCATCGTCGTCATCATCCACTGTTTGTAGAGGATGAAAATAGTTGGCGCTAACAGCCATGTTGTTGTTGTTTTTTCTAATTTTTTTAAGATTATTTATGCCATGCCCTGTGGCATTAACATCATCATCACGAAACCGTTTTATGTTTTTTTTTTTTTTTTGTATTAATCCTCTTGTTTGTAACCAAGTGTTAATACATATGTATAACAACAATGTTAAATTGTTGTATTTTTATTTATTTTTTTTTTTTTATTTTGTTTCAACTGTTGTGAGTGAAGAATTTACGCACAGAATACGTCTAGTTTTGATCGCAGTTAATCATAGACTGATAATAATCATTTAATTACAAATTATATACTATTACCCTAACCGAGCACTAGCTATTATGGCTTTTGGCGCGTTGTAGCGAAAACAGGCCTCTGGTAGGAATCGAACCCACGACCCCCGCACTGATAAGCCAACACGCTACCAACTAGCCTACCGGAGCGCACTCTGCCTGAATTAATTTTTCCGAATATGCCCAACTTTTGTCCTTCGATATTTTTAATACGATCGATATTTTTTATACGATCGATATTTTTAATAGTAAAAAATGTATTAAAAACTTTTAATGGTTGTGCTTCACTATTTTCATTATTTTTAAAGGCAGTTTACAATAATTAAGAAAATTTTCACATGTATCGGTTTAAACAGCACTTTTTTTATCCGAACAAATATTTAACCCTCTAACGGGTAAGGCTGCATCAGGGCAGTCTTAATAAAATTTACCACAAATGCGTCAAATGAGCGTTTTATACTTAGAAAATAATATATTCCGATAGAAAACTAAATTTGCTAAATATTTTGCGAAGAAATTTTTTGTGTGCCATCCACGGTTTGGAAGTTAGAAAGCTTCAAAATTAAAATTTTGTAAAACTTCAAAAAATAATTATTTAAAAAAAAAAAAAATAGTTTTCAAAAATCTAAAAAACCAATTTAAGTTGACTTTATAATAAAATATAAGTAAGATTGAAGCTTTATATTTTTAATAATAAGTCCTTACTTTAGTGCAAGGACTCACAGGATTTTATCAGGATTCCTCTAAAAGACATCGTCTTAACTTGTAAACTAATAGACGGATTTTTATGAAATTTTGCAGAAAGAAGACATTAAGTATTAATAGCAAAGCGTTGAAGTTTGAACAATATAAATTAAAGTTTAGATACTTTTTCGCCTAATTTCACTTGTTCCAAAAAGCCAAAATCATGATATCTTCTTAAATAGGGGCATACAAAAAAATTGGTTTTCGAGTGTGGTTATATCTTGGTAAGAGAAATAATTTTTGTCCCAAACTTCTCTTTTATATGCTTTAGTTTCCAAAATGTAATCTAAAATATTTTGGCTCATATCGCTTTAATTAGACAACGATAAACAATTTTGTTGAAGAACTTATTATTTGATTTTCGATTGAAGCGCATGGTATGAATTTCGTTGCAAAACATCGTTTGCCAGATAGATGGTTAAGCGTCTTAACAATTTTTTTACATAATTTATCACAGGTAAAAAAACTCAATATTTTTTAATATTTAACATAACATCGCGTGTCACCGAAATTTCGCTCGTGTTCCGTAATTTTGCCAGTACTTTTATAGATTATGGCGCTATTTTTATAATTTGCTTCGTTTGCATTATAATTGTGGTTGGAAATATTTAAATAGTCAAGCTTTAAGTCTTTGATTTCTTTAAATTTAAATTAACAGACATTTGGCTATTTGAAAATCTTATATACTCCATTATTAAATGCGTTTTAGGCTGAGGTTTTAGGTTGTCTGTTTAACTTACAATTGAGGTTTCCTCACCCGGACCCTAAAATCCTAATGAAATTGAAATATAAATTTCATGATTAAGTTCGTTCTATTTAAAAAAAAATATATAGACAAATTCGGTGTCAAATGAAAGCTTTTTGGAAGACACATTTGCTGGTGTATAAAATATGTATAACAACTTTTATGTTTTGTTATTTGAGAATGCATTTTGGCTTGTAGGCTTATTGTATTACGAATAAATAAATTTCCCGTACCGGTATTCCCGAGAAACTAAGCATTTAGCTGTATCCGTAATCCTAGTAATTTGGTTCGTGAATCCCGGGGCATTTTAAAAATACATTTGCCAACAAAAAGAGTTACATTTTCTACATTTTTAATGCAGCAATTAGCAATTTAAACAAATTTTTAATGGAAAAAATTATAATAACTTCTCCGCTACAGTTAACTTTACCGTTAATGTTAGACTTTAACGTTAATTTAGACATTTAGGCCTAGTTTGTGGGATGTAGATTATCTTTAAACTTAGATTAACGAAGTTTTGTAAATGGAATATCGCTTCTGAAATGTGGTTTATTTTATTGTGTTATAATAAAGGCCAAAATTTCAAACGAAATGAAGTGGTTCCGACAATTTGTTATTAACAAGTTTGGACATAGCAGACAAAATTCGATCTTGGTTTAACTAAACCGAGATTAACTGACATCCCAAAAAACTCGGCCTTAAAGCAGTGACTCGCAAACACTTGTTGAAACAACGAAGACTAATCGTTTTTCACACACACACAACCCGAACGTAAATAAAAATAAAAAGAGAAACAGAAACAGAAAAAAACCAAAAAAAAATTGTTTAGTTGCTTGCCAGCATTGGATGTAGTTTTATGTCGCTTTGTTTAATAAAATAAGTACACAGATAATATTTGACAACAACCAATGATATTTTAATTAATAAAGCCAAAAATTATATCAAACTTCTTAAATACCTTTTCTAATTACATATATTTACTTATATTTCTTTATTCATTAAATATCGTAATTTATTTCATTCATTAATTCATTTACAGATACATACATACATTTCTTTTTTTATTCGCCTCATAGCTGAAATTTATCAATATTTTAACAATGCAACAGTAATTTAACAATACAACAATGTGAACAAACAAACAAAAAAAAAAAAAAAACAAAAAAAAAACCAAGTGATTTTGTTCAGTGCAATAGTACCAACACAATCTCATTTTTTTGTAAAATAACTAATACATTCTTATTTCTCTTTGTGCCCAAGATTGCCTTAAAGTCACTAGATTGCAGATCAGGGGCCGAATTACGGCATTCGTGATCGTAATTTTACGATCGAAATTAATTTTCTATTTTCGAAAGTAAAACATTTTAACGGAAGTTTTTTCATCAGGGATGTTGTTGTTCGGTCTTTGATTAGAAATAAATTTAAAACTTTGTGTTTTCATTATTAGTATTTTTGGAGTTACTCATTAAAAGAACAGTGTTCGAACGATTTCACTTGATCACGAATGCCCTAATTCGGCCGCAGATTTCTTTATTAAAATTTCATGTTACATTTCAATAATTACGCGGCATGACATAGAAAAAATCAATAGAGATCTGACCATTAATTATATATATGTATATCAGGCATGCTGATTTCAATTCCGTACTTAATTTGTTGGTCAATGGCAGTCTGCCCATATTAAATGTACAAAACTTTATATTTAAACCACTGCTTTACGTTTTAAGCTTGATACTTGATTTTCTCCCATAAGAACAAATTGCTTGCCAAACCAGGTTCTTTTTTTTTTTTGGAAATTTGGACTTCATTTTCTGTTTCCATTGATCTGGAGCATCTGGATCGTGCAATGTACCGGAAATTAGCAAAGCAATATGTTTCATCGTCCATTATCACGCAATATTTTGTTAATTGTTTTTCGTAAAGACGTCGACTGCGTGTTTTTTTTTTTTTATTGTATCTTTATTTACAATCTATTTTACAATATTAAGTAAATTATATAAAAAGAGGGCAATTAACTTACGTTACTAGGTTTCAGTAAACCTTATACCTTATAAAATGTGAACTATTTACATTATTTACATATTTACAATATTATTTTCTGTATGGCAAATCTAATACATGAAATCTTTTTAGTCTTTTAATCTCTTCTGAATCGTTCAATAATGTAATAGCTAGAGTATTTGGATGGTTAATAAGCCTTTCTAGGTAACGAGAACTAAATCTGTTTATTTCGTTTTTTATGGTTGGAATTAGGAGATCCTTATGAATATGGTGATTTGTTATATACCAAGGTGCTTTAACAATTTGTCGTAGTATTTTAGATTGGTATCGTTGTAAATTTTCTACGTTAGAGTTACTTGTAGTGCCCCATAACTGTATACCATATGTTCAAACAGGTTTCAATATAGCGTTATAGATGTTGATTTTGTTCTCAAGCCTGAGTTCAGACTTTGTTCCTAACAGCCAATACAACTTTTTCGTTTTTATATTTAAATGTTCTCTTTATTTTGATGTGATCTTTCCATGTTTTGCATTCCTGTCTGGACATACCTGAGCTTTATAACACTTTGAGTCCATTATGCTTTTTGACATTCTGAACAAAATTTTGGGATTTCTTGATTTTACTCGCGACTGCTCGAGTTGAAATGGTAGGATCCTTTTTAAAAGCTTCTATTACCTTTTCCGCTGCTTTTTGATCCCTTTGGCCATGCTTTCACTTTGACCATGCTTTCACTTGCGAAAATCTTCTCTCTTCATACGGAATTACCTCATTCCATAAACTTACCACTTTCACCACAAATGACCTAACCATAGTGAGAGTTGAATGCATTGGATAAACAATCGAACTTGACCTTGTGGAAATTCCGAAGACAAATTTGTCAGCTAAGTATGAAGGGCAATTGTACTTAATAATTTTAAAAAATAAAATGATATGACGAGAGCTTATGTAATCATCAAAGTCATATCCTAATAGTTGCATTCTAAAAGCCGATACATGATCCCGTATTTTAAGCCCAAAAATGTATCTAACTACTCTGTTAAAACATACTTGAAGTCTCGCTATATTATCCCTAGAAGTACAGCTATACATTTCTAAACCATATAAAAACAAGGGAAGACAAAGAGCTACTCCTACTCGCCGCTTTACCATAGGTGGCAAATAGCAACTCATGTTATATAACCTTCGTAATGTCCAAGACACCTTGGATATAACGGAGTTAATATGCCGGGAAAAATCTAATTTGTTATAAGTATAGAACCGACTCAATACGCTCCCCATTTCAGAAAATATTAAGTTGACAAAATATGTGTCCCGAAAAGAACATAACTTTACATTTTGCGGGATTAAGGTCCAAGAAATTTTCGCGAGACCAGTTAAAAACTTTATTTAAATCAGTATTAATATTCCTCTCAAACGCCACTAAATTATGAGATTGAGAGCTTCCTAATAACTGAATGTCATCAGCGTAAGTATAACACTTTAAAATAGAAAAAATAGTAAATATAATAATATAATATAATAGTAAAATTTCCAAAATTTGTGGCCGTAAATTGGCAAGAACGCGGCGAATGTTGTCCTCCAAGTCAATCGTTTCGGGCTTATCGGCGTAGACTAGCGACTTCGCACGGGTCCGAAACGTGAAACTATGCGGTTACCAAACGTTTCGTTCAATAAATCAATTGTGGCACGAGCTGTGTGACATGTTGCGCAGTCTTGATGAAACCACAGCTTCTGCACATTTGGAGTCTTCCTCTACGTTACGCTCTACATCAGCAATGACTTCTTCTGTACGCTTTGTACGACGTCTCCGTAGATGCATATTATCATTTAGAGTAAACGTGGTGCGAAAACGTTCCATAGTTAATCGAATTAATTGCTCTGATGGACGATTATGTTGACCGTAAAATGGACGTAGTGCGCGATACGTATTTCGAACAGAACCATGATTTTCAAAATACATTTGTCTATTCGTGTTGAAATGCCAAACCAAACTAAACAAAAATCACTTGACAGCTGGCAAAATGGCCGCCAGTTACAAAAGTGTTGCCAACTTAAAGTTATATAACTGTATAAAAAAATCCCTTTTATAGTTACAGCGATTTTATTTTTCAGATTTTGTCAGATTATTTCGGTAACGATAATTTAGCGATAACTTATTTTAGTTATTTCGGCAACGGTATTTTAGGGATATTGGTATTTCGTTTATATCAGTAAGGGTATTTTAGCGATAACGGTATTTTAATTATATCGGTAACGGTTATTTATTTATTTATTTATTTTTCAGCTACATTACCCGAAAAAAATCATTATATTATAACTTTTGCAAATGGAAACTTTTTTGCTTCAATTTTTGCAACAACATTTTTTAGATGTGCCCACATATTATACCAAAAGTATGATTTCGGGGTCGTCAACTTGAAAAGCTATGCTGCCATATACAATTTTTGAAAGATCGCGAATTAATGTTATAAGTCGATATATGCAAATACATTTTTTTGTCAAAATATTTAAAATTAATTGTCCCTTTTTTAAAGAACTAACACTTATTCAAGTTAATTGTTCATAAAACGTGAAGCAGTGGTTTAAATATAAAGATTTGTGCATTAAAAATGAGGCATAATTATGAACACAGGTCTTGTAATTTTATTCCGTCCAAATAAAAGCAGATTGATTGCATTCAAAAAGTTTTAAATGCAAAAAAAAAAAACTGAATGCAGAACCTCCAAACTTTAAAGACATTTTTATCGAAAACAGTACCATTGATTAAAAAATTATGTAGACCATTGAAATCAGCATGTCCGATATATATATATAATTGATGGTCAGATCTTTATTTATTTATTAAAAGAAGTAATATTTTGTCCTCTTGTGTTATTATCATTTCAGGAATATCTACACCCGAAACAAAACAAAAATCTGGTAAGAAACCTACATCTAATGCAAAACCAGTAGCCGCAATACAGCCAACTGTTAAATCGGGCAATAAAGCTGAAGTACAAAACAATCTTCTTTTGGCCTTTGTACCACCTTCAAAATGTGTTGGCATCAAATTGGATTATCAAAAACCGGAAATTTTCGAATCACCCGAAGCCAAACGTTTGTGGGAAGAACAGGCACAAAAAGATGCAGAGGAACTTAAAGCCAAGCTTGAAATGGGTTCTATAAAATTGCAATCGGTTAAAGATCGTGTTGTTATTAATCCACCTACGTCAAAAATTCATCGTGATGCCGCTAATCGTTTTACTCAAGAAATGATTGAACAGGAGGATGCCATCTTTATTGAAAGGGACTTTTTTAAACTATCGCAACAATTGCGAGAATGTTTAGGTCTTAAGAAGGCAGATGTTGAGCGTTGTTTGGATATACTTAAGCAGTATAAACAATTGGAATTGACCAAGTTAATGCTATTACGTAACCCGGATTGTGTTGATAGTATACGCCGTCTAAGACGCTATATTGGTAATTTAAAATTGTGGAATTTAACCGAAGAACAAGAACAAGAGTTTAAAATTAAAGCCGAAGTTATACGTGCTGAAGCCGTTTTGATTTATAATAATTTCAAGAAAATATTTGGACCCCATACCGCTATTCCTTTTTGGGAAGAGTTTTGCAATCAAGTTCAGGCCTATAAGGAATCGAATAAACATATTAACGATCAAAATCGTTTGATATTGACCGAAAAGATTTACAAAGCATTATCTAATAAATATTCAAAAACTAACATTTTGGACAAAAACATAGAGGGCGATACTAAATCTCTTAGGGAAGACGAAGAGGAAGATGAACCAGTAGCAGTAGCAGAAGAAGAACAAGTAGAAGATAAACCGGAATCAGAGGCAATAAAAGAGAAAACTGCCGAAATAAAAACAATTGCTGCTGCTGCTGAAGACGCTACAGAACCATTAGCATTCAATGATGAAGTTGCCCCCATTGAAAACCCCACAAATAATGAAATGGCTGTAGAGGCTAATTAGAGCCAATGCAATTATAAGTTTTAAAATATTTAGTTTTTAGTTGTAAACAATAATTGGTTCTTACCTCCCATACACATTGAGTTAATGTAAGTTTCTTTGGCAATCTTATTGGCTTTCTTTAAGCACTAACATCGGAAGAAAAGAAAAAAAAAAACACTTGCAAAACTTAAAAAAAAGAAACACTTTTTAAAGAAAGCAAAACTTTATTATAAGTTATTTTAGAAAATTCAATATTGATATTTAATATTTTTGAAAACACATTTTACGCTATGATAACGTAACATTTAAATCACTACAAATTTTACAAAATAATTTATATGAATTTAAATTTGTTTATTTTAAAAACTCTTCTTAATTATTAAACTTTCTCTATGAGAACAATTTTAAATATAACGATAGCCATATTCATAACTAATAAGTAAAAACGTTGCACTTTTCACCTCTATTTAGGGTAATCACTTTATTATGAATATGGCTGTAAATTTATTGAAAAATAATTGTTTAAAACTTTAATAAAATACCGTGACTCAAAAATTTTGTTTCAAGATTATTTTTTTTTTTATTATTTTAAATGTCAACCTACTTTAAATATATACTATTACAATAAAAATCTTACAAAAACAAAAAAACTACTGTATAGCACGAATTTTAATAATCTTAAGTTTTTTTATACCCTCCACTAGAGTTTGTCATATCAAATATTCGGGCCTGTTAAAATTACTGTTAAATAACACTGCACCAAATACCACAACAAAACCCCGGGACACGTAAACTTAATTTTGGTTCTTAGAATCCCGTTGGTATATACTCCATTTTAAAAGATTAGGTCAAAATAAAGAGATATTTCATTTTTAAGTTTGTCTTTTATTCAAGCGATTTTTTTGATATTTTAAGTAAAATACATTTTACCCGACCCGAGTAAAAAAATAATGTTGTGGCATATCTAATAGGATCCAATAACTAATCAGATACAATATAATCCAAAAAGTGGTGAATACAATTAAAGAGGTGACCCGATTAAGGGCTTAGGAGACGATAGGAAATGATCAAAACTTGCTATTTTTAAAAATATTTTTGGAATATCTATAGTTATAGAATACTACATCCATCAATATGCAAAATCGTGTATAAAAAACTAACAGCGTTATTCATAAGTTAAAACGAGTGTCTAACATCGAGTGCACAACTTTCCCTTATGGGAGTTTGTGTTTAAAAAATGTTAAGAACACAATGTTAGTCACTCGTTTTAACTTTTGAATACAGCTGTAAGTGGAAGTTGCAAAAACTTAAACTTAAAACATTAGCAAACTATGATAAAAGGGCCCGGATCAAAATAGTTATATCTAGTCCTATATAATATGACTAAGCCATATCTAACTTTGAATGGAGTTACATTACGGCTTATATAATTTTATACAAATACATCTGATAATTTTTATTGAGAGCATATTTTATATGGTACTTGATATATTATATGTCTCCAAATCTTACTCCATATGTAACTACATAAACCATTTAATAATAATCCAAATATATTTAGTGATCGATATGATTATATATGGTTATTCTTATTCAACTATATGTGACGTCATATTGAAAATATTTTCCTTGTAATTATATATAGCATTACACAGTACAACACATTATTTTGGGACTCAATTTTGGGAATTGCACATCAAAGTAGCCCAAAAATTAAGAACTTCTGCATCATTCGTTTTTATCAAGTTGGCTGCAGTAATAATTTAATGGCCATACGAATTTTTTGGCTCAAGGTGGATTTTTAGCACTTTTTCTATATTTTAACACGGTTATCTCGATAATACCACACGGAATATCTCTTTTGTGTCTGAAGCAAAGTTGTAGATATTGAATAGGAGAAAAATTAATGCGGAATAATCCTACCCGAAAAAAGTGCATCCGGTGCCTTAAAAATCGCAAAAATGTCCATTCTTCTATTCCAACTCTTATAAAGGACGATCAATCATTCACCGACCCGGTTGATAAGGACAACCTCTTCGCTGAACTTTTTGCAAGAAATTGTTTCTTGCCGGAAAGCGATCAACCACTGCCAGTTCTTGAAAGTGTATCCTATACTATGCCTTTGATTTTCTAGATGGAGTCTCATCAAGTTTCAGCTAAATTCAGGGGTACCGCAAGGTTCTGTTCTTTCTCCTACCCTTTTTCTTTTTTTTATTAATAACGTTCTTGGTCGGACCTTCAATCCTATCTACTTTTTTGCAGATGACAGCAACATTTGTCATTCATTTTCCCTGTTCGGGAAGTCCACCGGAGGTCTTCCACCGAAGTCTAAGGTCAAGATCATATGATCCGATATTACCTCGAGAATATTACCCTGATCAAGCAGTCCTACTTCGTACAATATTTTTGTGTGATCATCCCGCCTAGGTCTTACCAACGCAGACTCGTAGAGCCTAAATAAGTTCCTAGCAGCCGCACTCCTCACATAATGTTCAATTGGGGACAGATGCAGTATGATATCCAACGCTGCCTCTGGAGTGCTTCTCCTCTCACCTGTAATAACAAGAGATGCACTCCTTTGGGCCTTGTTAAGCATCTTCCTACAGTTATCCACTCTCAATGCATCCCACCAGACAGTACATCCATAAGTGAGAATAGGTCTATCTACCGACGTGTAAATCCATTTTACCATATCCGGTCTTAGTCCCCAATTCTTACCGATCGAGTTTCTGCATGTGTAACAGGCATTGAGTCCCCTTTTCATCCTTTCCTGAGTATTTCTCTTCCAAGACAATTTGCTGTCTAGGAAGCAACCCAAATACTTAGCACCCGACCCCATCTAACACTGGCCTCCTAAACTCCTCTATTTTATACTTCCTGGTAAAAAGCACCAGTTCAGTCTTGTTAGGGTTTATACCCAGTCCCCTATCTTTCGCCCAGCCTCACCTGCATAATGTCGCTGATCGTGGGTAAAAATTTCCCCCTGACCAGCAGCACTATGTCATCCGCGTAGGCAACGACTTGTCCACCCCTGGAATCAAATGTCCTGAGAATTCCGTTAACCGCTAGCAGCCACAGAAGAGGCGATAGAACTCCCCCCTGAGGCATCCCTCTGGTAACCCTTCTCCTTACGTTAAGATCCCCCTGGCTCGGGGATCATAACGTAAGGAGAGATATAATTATATTAGACTTCAGAGCCCAGTAGATATGAGCGATTTTTTAATACCGGTGATTTAATCACCGTGATTGAAAAATCACTGTTAACAGTAGTAATCGAATATTTGAAGCAGCAGTTACTCTAAATGTTACTCTTTTATTATTTTAGTATACTCAAAAAAAAAGTTAGTAAAGTCACTAAAAACTTTTGCTGAGTCAGCAAAATTTCAGTCAGGAGGGTGCTTGCAATAAAATTGCTAAATGTCAGCAAAATCTTGATGAAAATCAACTAGCTTTTTGTTTAAAAAAAAAAACAAAATAGGGCTTCAAAGCTTTTTTGCCATTTAGCTCATCCCAGCAAAACCTCGGTAATAGGTTGGTATTACGGAACATGTTACCTGGTAATAAGTTAAACTACATACCCTTGCATTATTTCGCAACTTTTGGTATTACTGACTACCCATTAGCAATACCAAATTCACATGTTTAAATGTTTTTATGGTATAATTAGTTCGTTTCTATACAAAATTTAATATAATTAAATTTCTACAACAAATTTAACAATTTTAAAATAATATTAGATTTAGGCCCGATTACTGAGTGTCTAGTTAAAATTTAACAAACATTTAAATTGGAAATTTATATGGAAAACAACTTCAAATGTATCAGTTAAAGTCCCAAGTTAAAGGGACATTGTGAAAATGAGGCTTAAAAATTAAAGATTTAAATAAAAAGTTTTTGATAGCTCTTTACCTGCAAGTGAGGAGTAACATTTTACCGATGTAAATAGTTGTTATGGACATGCGCTTATTAAAATAATAGCGTCTAAGAAAATTTACAATGTTTTAGGAAACTCTAATGCCGAGTTTTTAGGTTGTAGAAATGGTGGACAAAATTCGTTGTCGGTTTAGCTAAACGAAGTTTAACTGACATTCCAAAAACTAGGCCTAAAAAAATAATTTTCGAAAATTTTAGTAAACGAAATTAAAATTACAGATAACACTCCCTATTTTCTCATAAATTTATTCTGGTTCATTGCCAAATAGGGATGTTTCAGATGTAGAGAACACAATAGGATTACATATGTCTCAGATTCCAAATTCTATGTATACTTTCAATGATCATTTTTCTTCCTCAAATGTTCAAAATTATACCAAATTGACTGATGCCAGTCAACTTGAGCTAATTAAAAAACAAAAAAAATTAAATAATAAAAAATCGTCTGATTTAGATGGCATCTCCAACTTTATCATCAGAAAACTTTCAATAAAAGCTTTTAAGTTTTTAGCAATTATTTTCAATAATTGTATAAACAATGTTTACATCATATAAACAATGTTTACATCCCATAGGCTTGGAAAGTGCCTAAAATTTGTCCAATCCCGAAAAAACCGAATAATTGTGAATTGAAAAATGTTAGACCAATATCTCTTATTAAATTTAGGGAAGCTTTTTGAGAATTTAATTCAAATACAGATGGATGGAAATTTGAAAACTATATACAGTAGTGGTCAAAACATTTGCAACTCTCATTATTCTTACTCTCAACGAAACAATTTATACTAACAAATGTTAGGATATAACGGCAATCGCATTCCTTTTTAATATGACATTCAGGCCGTTACATTTTTTAAACAAATTTATTATAATTATTGTTCTTTAATAATTGTAACAAGATGTTGGAAGCATAAACAAATAATTTTTGTAAAAAATAGCAGGAAATAAATACAATTCTGATTGTAAATCAAAAGTTTTAAATGATTTTCAAAATAGACTTTCCCAAAAAGAAATTTCCATAAAGTACTCCGTTCCAAAATCAACGATTTGCCGCATTGTTAATAGTGGTAACATCCACACAACTCATAAAGGTGGAATACCCCGTTTTACAACTGTAAGAGAAGATCGGAAAATCAAGAATTTCCCAAAGTGAAATATCCCAAAGCAGTTCCGAGAGAAGCTAAAACTGAACTTTTAATAGATGCCAGTCTTCCCACCATTAAAAGAAGAGCCCGAGAATATAGTCTTAGAAGTTATAGATGTACAAAATACCGTTTGTGTCGGAAAAAAACGAAAAGCTCGGCTTGACTTTGCACGCACCCATTTGAACTGGACTCAACAGCAATGGAAAAATATATTGTGGTCAGATGAGTCTAAGTTCAACCTCCGGGGATCAGATGGAAGAGTCAATGTTCGAAGACCACGAGGCGAAAAGTTTAATCCCAGATACACAACCGCAACAGTGAAGCACGGAGGTGGAAACATTATGGTGAGGGGGTGTTTTTCAGGAAATGCGATTGGCCCAATTCACCGCATTACTAGCACAATGACGACCACAATCTATAGAGATCTTTTGAGTTCAGTTATGCTTCCGTATGCTGAATGGGAAATGCCACTCTCATGGACTTTCCAGCACGACAACGACCCAAAACACACGGCGGGGGTTGTAAAAGTTTGGCTGCAGGAAAATTAAATTAATATCATGTCGTGGCCGGCTCAATCTCCCGATCTCAACCCGATTGAGAACATGTGGATGATTGTAAAACGGAATATCGGCAATAAAGTACTCCGAAATGCTGATGAACTTTTCGTCGAGGTGGAGAAGGAGTGGAATGAAATTTCTGACGATTATGCTAAAAAAAGCTCATTGCCTCAATGCCTAAGAGGTGTTCAGAAGTTATAAAAAATAATGGCTACGCTACAAAATACTGAGCGTTAAAATCATTGTTTGTATTTCCTGCTAATTACTTTAAGAGTTGCAAATGTTTTGCACACTGCACTATCGACTTATTTTGTTAAAATTACTTTTTTTTTATTTTTGAGAAGTTATGAAAAGTTTTTATGTATTTGTAAAATAATATGCTATAATTGAATTTAATAAAAAAAAAAACAAAAACTTATACCACAAATCTTTTTGATCAAAAAAATTATAATTACCTAAACCATGATTTCAGTTGCAAATGTTTTGAACACCACTGTATAAGTATTCCACATGATCACGCTTGACTGAAATTTTAAAATTATTTATGTAATTTAAGGGAATGATTTATGTAATTTATTAATTTAGGGGAAAACAGGTGTACATGTTGCAGTGTCTCTTGACATAGAAAAATCCTTCGATCATTATTTATAAGATGATTAATATTGGCTTTGCACCCTTCATAGTAAAATTTGTTAAAGGTTTCTTTGGCAACAGAACGAATATTTTAATTATTTAATTTTAATTTAATTTATTTCAAAAAAACCAACCGAGCCCTTCGGGCCATATATAGTTGGTAGACCAACATTAACAATCAACTTCATTATGTAACTTAAAACTATAAAACCTTAAATATCCTATTTTCTAACAATATAAAACAGTTTGTATATAGCAAGTTTAACTTACAAAAATTTAAGAAAAAAGTTTAAAAGAATTATTAAAGAATAAAGAATATGGCATAAATTCACATGACAAAAAGTATTGCAGTTTAGAGAATTTTGAAAATTTTTGGGAATTTTTAAAAATTTTTGGGAATTTCTGAAAATTTTGGCACATCAAATATCATTTACAGAAGCATATTCTACAAGTTTACACTTGAATGTTTTTAAAGATAGATCAAAAGATCTAAGTGGTAAGGGTAAATGGTTCCAACACTTAGCTACACGAACATGAAATGATCGTTCATGAATAATATAATTTCTAATGGGATATAAAAGTTGAGGGTTTCTTTCAGTGTTCAAGAGAATAAAATGTCTATGTACATATTCAGGGCAATTAGAGAGCATGACTTTATGATAGAATAATAGCAATCGAATTCGAACAAAATTTTTAAAACTGCATCCCAAAAAATCAGAAATATGCCTCGAAACATGATCATATGGCTTCAATTTGTAAACAAAACGTATTATTTTATTAAACAGTAAATTACATTTATTGAAGTCATCGACACTACACCCAGAAAAAACTTCAATACAGTATAATAAGTTGGACATTAATAATGAATGTGCTATGCGTTTTCTAATAGAAAGTGGCAAATAAAGATTTAGGGCATATAATCTACGCAGGGTAAAATTTATTTTGGAACTTAACCAGGTTATATGTCGACCGAACTCTAGATTGTTATCTATTAAAACACCTAGACATCTCATAACTTCAACGAATTCAATAAGCTCGCCATTAATCGTAATAGATACATCCACTTCAGAGTTATGTGGTTTAAAAAGCATAGCTTTTGTCTTGGTAGAGTTTATATTCAAATTACAATTTAACATCCAGGCAGAAATATTAGATAAAAGCAAATTTATGTCATATTCGAAAACATCAATGAGCTGAAGATGGCCCGAAAAAAGAAGTTGTATATCATCCGCAAAGACATAAGCATCACACTCAAAACCATGAAGTACGTTAAAAAAGTCGTTCATATATAACATAAAAAGTAAAGGCCCTATAACTGAGCCCTGTGGTACTCCACTGGTTACATCTAAACACTCCGAATTCGAGTCAATATTCTGATATAGATGATATAAGATGCAGAGTACCCCATGGTTCAAAATTGGCTCCACATTTATACAATATATTTATTCATGATTTTCAGCATGAATTTGGAAAGACCACGGGAATTCTCTATGAGGATTCTTTGCTTTAGGCGCAAGTTATTTCTAAATAGACATTTAAATGTTGTTAATATTTACTATTTGCATTGGGGTATAAAGAAAGATAAATGTTCCCAAAAGCAAAGCTATTTGTTTAAGGAATGCTTCCGGTAGGGACTTGATGTATAATGACGTTGTTTGTGCCTCTGCCATATCCAAAAAAATTAAATTTAAAGCATACGATTTGAAACATTAGACACTTTTTCTTTTTTTATATAATCCTGTTTTAGGGATATATTTTTTTTTATGTATATACGGCTATTTACATATAACATAAGAAATTTTGTAAATATTTATATGAATTTGTACAATGTATTAACAATGCACTTTGGCCTAAGTGGCTTATTGCATTGCAAATAAATAAATAAAAAAAAAAAATAAATGCAAAGGTTTGCTTTGGTAGATTGCTGAATAGTAAATATTTGTCGGAAAGGACAAAGTTACTAATATACTTTCTCCTTTCCGGCATAAGCCCAGTTCTTCTTTAAGCATTTTTTATTTGGTGTTTATTTTCACCAACGTAAAGATATAATGCTTTGTGTTAATAAGCACTTTCAGAAGGTTAATAAAAGGATTTCAAATGAATTTATTTATGATGTGGCAAAAATTACAACTTTAGCTACAAAAAAAAATTCAAAACCAAAAGTTTATTTTTCGATCATTTATCATAAATTATGATGTGAGCAAGATTATTAAAGTTCAAGATCAATTTTCTGTTAAACATAAAACCGTACAATGTTTATTTATTAATTAAAAAATTGCTTCATCCGCTAATTTAATGCAGACTTTATCTACTGACTGGTTTTTACATGTTTCATTTCGGGTCACCGAAAATCTTCAGAGGATCACTGTAGAAGGGGTAGAATATTTATTTATTTTATTTATTTATTTTATTTTTTTTATTTTTATTCATTCAACAATAATACAAAAGCCATTAAGGCCAAAAACTGCATTATAAAGAAAAAAAAGAAATCCTGAGCAAGAATACTTAAAAATAATTAATATATATAAACAAAATCTTAAATACAATAAAAATATTAAATATAAAACTAGTACACTCATTGTCCTAACATATTGGCTCCGCAGCCGAAATAAACACGCAAAATAAGATAATATCACCAGTAGAAATATAAAAAGTAAGAAGTTAAAATAAGCCGAAAATAGTGACAAACGGGTATATAAATATCTATATCCTCAAATCTAGTAATCCAACTTGATAAATATGCATAGACAACTAATCAATAGTCAAATATAAAAGAAAATAAAATGCTAAGAGAAGCCACTAGCTACACAAATGTTGAAGAATTTTCAACCGAAAGACATTATTAGAATGCGAAAAGACAAATTTACCCAAATTTTGAAGGAAAAAGATCAACGCTTAACCCGTATTGTTTTATTTACCCGATGAGAAGTAATTAACAAAATTGGAAGAATTGAACTACCCTCCTTCTACCCCTTCTGCATTGATCCTCTGAAGATTTTCGGTCAAGCAAAATGAACACCAGTGGAAACGTATCCCTGGGGAAGACTGAGTAAAAATAAATTATTCTAATAAAATTATTGGGTCTGCTTGCTCGGAGACTTTTTTTTTTAAAAATATACTTTGTGAAAGTTTAAAAATAATTCATCAGTTAGACCTGGTTCACACACGGCAATTTTACTTGCGCAATTCTTGAGTTTATAAAGGGTACGCCATCTAACTTTTTTTTTCAACTAGTGCTTATTTCGTGAATTTTAACACTTAGCTCATGTCTGATTTGACAGATAATTAGTTTTATACTTCCGCTGAACGAATATGGTTGTGTATACGCTTGAACAACGCTGGGAAATATTGCAACATTACTTTGAAAATCATGGTAATGCTGCAGAATGTGTGCGAAAATTGCGTACGGCGATCAATGGGGTCAATGGCGATCGTTATCGGGCCTTGTTGAACGTATTTTTGTTCACAAAAATTGAAATGGAGGATATTGGCAACATTTGGTTTCAACAGGACGGCGCTACGTGCCACACAGCCGAAGCTACACTCGATGTTTTGCGCCCTGTTTTTGAAGATCGCATTATCAAAAAAAAAATTGGACCGATCTTGTAGGCTACTGCATGGCCAGCCGAGGCAGCCATTTAAATGAAATTATTTTCCATTATTAACCGGAAGGATTGTACTTTCAAATAAAAAAAGAAATTTGAGAAAATATTCAGTAGTTTTTTTTTGTAGCATTTTCAAAAAAAAAAAAAGTTATTTGGCGGACCCTTTAGAAGGAGGGAGGGAAAGAGAATGATAGGGGTACAGACTTGCCCGTACTCCAATTCCGTTTTGTTTTGTCATCCGCAATTTTCAACACTGCAGGTTGGTATACGAAAATTGCTGAAACAAACTTTTCCTGTGTGAACACAAAAGCAATTTCAAAGGAGAATTGAAGAAAAATTGCGCAATTATAATTGCCGTGTGTGAACCAGGACTTATCAAATCTACGTCTGTCATTATTTTAAACTACATTTTTTAAATTTGACTTTGTCATCCATCGCTTCTATTTCCTCAATAGTTTTTCCTTGCAATATTAAATCAAACTTTTTTCTTTCCTGATTATTTTTCCTATATCGTTCTTTGGCTTTATCTCGATAATACGCATTATAAGCACGGCGTTCTTCTGCTGTCTTTTTAGCCATACACTTTCTAAATGATTCGCGTCTTCTTTCTCTGCATCTTACAATATCCTCAGGTGTTTTAAAAACTTTTCGACGTAGTTTCGCCAAACGGACTTTAAGATTTGATTCACTTTCGACTTCCAGTTTCTCTTCCGGTTTTCCAATTAACTTTTGTTTCATACGGCGTTGTCTTGTTCGTTCGGTGTTTTGTTTTTTAATGTTTTCTGAATACTCATCATTATCGAAATTCTTTAATCTTTGTAGGAGTCGCATTTTCATGGTACCTATACGTTGGCGAAATTTTCGAGCATCACGTTCTTCCTCGGTTTCGCGAGCTCTTCTTTTGCGCATTCTAATTTTGGACTTTTCATTTTCGGATAAGCCAATAGTGCTAAATTTCTTTCTAACTGAAATTTTTGAAGGTACACACTTTTTAGCTGGTAGTAAACGCTGACGTTCCGTATAGATAAGTTTTTCTAGTTCAGTCATCTTTTCGAAATCTGGCTGCGCGTCATCATCTTTATATAAAGGGTCCTTTGGAATAATGATAGGCAGTGAGCTGTTTGCTCGGTATGTTGTTTCAGTAAGAGATTCCGTAGTTATACATTTTGTAATTGCATCTTCAACATTTTCAAGTTTTAAAGGAGTTTCTTCTAATTCAATGGGAACAATGTCCATTTTTTCTTTTGTTTATTTTTAGCAAAATCAAAAGGATCAGTTTGGGATTAGTGTTGGTAAATTCGGTTACTTTTCGATACTCGTAGTTTTTAATTTTGATACTCGATACGTTTAACGGGTATTAAATTTAATTTTTACTTTTATTGAAATTGTAAATATTTTTAAACTTTGTTATAAACTATTAAATTTTTTCTGTAATTTCTTTAAATTTTTTTTCTTTTAGTAGAGTTGTATTTTAGTACTAATTATTTAAACATAGTTGTATTATTTTTGAGTGCAAAGTACAACCCCGTAAACATCGAGTAGTTACTTTTGCCCAAAAAGGGCAAATTCTCGTTACCCATTACTTTTCTTTTACCAGCACTATTTGGGATTGTTTTTACTTTCAACACAGACCTTTTCCACTAAACGTACTCTACGTATGAAAAACATACATTAGTGATGCCAACTTTTTGATTTCAATTTCATCATCCAAAGATAAATTAACAAGTAGGGGTTTTGTCCCTGGAATTACCGGTACAGGATTCCCGGTAATCCAGCTATTTTCTCAATCCCGGGAGTTGTTTTTATCAATTTACAGAATTTGTAGCATTAACATTTTTAGATGTTTTAATTGAAACAGAAACATCATTATTTGATTTTTTTCCGATTATTGTATATAAAAAATATTTAAAATAAAAGAAAAACTGTTGTAAATTAGTTAAAAGTTTTGTTAAAGAAATTATTTATTTATTATTTGAAATTCAAGTACCATTATTATATTAGTAATTTTAATTGTTCGATCAAATATTCCGGTGCATCTCCAATTTTTATTTTTTGAATAAAACTTATTGTATTTAGTTTAGTTATAACGAGAAAGATTTAGGTGTCATTTCATTGTCGTGTATCTTAAAAAAAGATACATAATAGATACCCAGTTTAAACTAGATTTCGAAATCCAGTTCATGAATCATATACACTACCATATGATCGAAATCTATTTTAAACTGGGTGTCGATGGTGAATGCAAATGCAGCTTAAAACATCTAAATGATACTTATTTTTGCATATACATATATTTTTTTCAAATTGCTATAATTGAATTTAATAATTACGATTTTTTTTTTGCAAGTTGCAAATTTAACATTAAATTATAGCAACTTAACAAATTAAATTTTTGGCCAAGCAAAATAATTTTTTTTTCATTTGATTATGTGTTTGGTTCAAAAATTTGTAGTTTATAATATATTTTGTTAAAATTGTTTTATAAATGAAGTTTAATTAATTTAAAATTGTTTCCAATCTTTGTTGGAGTACAAAAATGACTATCATTTTAATATGTTTCAGATGTAAATTTAAATTTTACAATTTAAAAATCAACTATCGAAATATAAAAAAATGTGCAAAATTTGCATAATTTGTTAAAAAAAAATACATTATGCACATTATTTTTTAATTAATTTGCTTAATTTAATAATTGAAAATTAATTTATGTAAAGTTACAAAAAATTAATGTAAAGTTACAAAATTCTTGTACCCAATAGCTTAATTGAGCTACTGAAAATTTTTAGTTTAAACTCAAATTTGAAAATAACCGATTTAGAAAACTGGATTTTTTGTAAAGTGCTTCTAAGACAGTGGAAAATATTGTTATAGATGACAAGTATACTAGAATAAGCATATTTAAACCATTTAAAACGTACAAAAAAAAACTCAAAATTTTAAAAATTAAAACAAATTTGTGTGAATATCAAAACGAAAATTTCCCGTTGTCCCGGGAAATGAAAAAGTGCAGGAAAACAAATCCCCCACCATACAAGGGATTTATTCAGACCCGGACCTGCAAATCTTAGTGAACTTCAGATATGTTTTGGAGAATAAAAATTTAAGTGACACGCATTTTTTAGCTGTCCAATCTCATGTTTAGGAGTTTCTAAAGTAGCTTACATTGATATCTCGAAAACTAAAAGAGCTAACAAGTGTTTACACCACTGCATATCCTGCATCATAAGATACGTTATTGTGCAAGGAATCGATTTTCTAAATTTTTATAAATTTTTTAAATTTGAGCGATTTTTAATTTTTGCGATTTTTCAGACTTTGGTGATTTTTATAACTTTTATATTTTACGTTTTTTTTTTAAATTTGGTGATTTTTTCAATTAGCAATTTTTTTTAAATTTTGTTAGTTTTTGAAAAAAAAAAAAACTAATCTAAAATATAGGCCAGCCAAGTCATAATTTAGAACCGACATTAAGGGTGAGTTGTGACTAGTATTAAAATATTTTCTCTAGCGCTTTTAGTTTACAAGATTCAAGTTTTATTTAAAAAAAAAACCTTTCCCAGATTTAGGTTACGAAAAACGCTATCAAAGTGTAGAGCCAATCTTTTAGGACCAGTGTTAGGGTAGGTTTTAAAAAACAAAAATTCTTTAGCTCAAGTCCCAATTAGTAGGTAAGTTAAAATAATTATACTTTAATGACCAACTTTATTGAAAGCAAAAGTGTAATGCTATATATTTAAAATTTCTAACGGAGATGCCAAGAAGCGCATCTGCTTTACTCTGATGATAATTTCGACCAAACAACTAAATTAGTAAATTTTATATGGATAAATATTAATAATAATAAACAAAGAGAAATTGAACCTAAACTCATTCTTAAGCTACAAAAAATACTACAAACTACAAAAAAAAAGAAAAAGAAATGCAAAAATTTCGCATTCAACGCAACTATTTATTCCTTAGCATCACCAATACCATCGGGTTGTATGGAAAACATAGCCTCTGATTCAGGTAGACAAGGTGAGTCATAAATTTTACATATACGAGTATCACCACGACCTTTGCGCAACGATAAACGCGTCGTTGAAGCATGAGCAATAATATTGCCACCAATAGGCTTTTTCGCATCAGCTTGAAACATGGCACCACCATCAACTTGCGCCACTACTTGATTGGTTATAACAACAGCAACACCAAATTCATCGGCTAAGCGTAAAAGTAAACGCATAAAACGAGCTAAATGCATTTGTCGAGCAGCCAATTCACCACGTCCCGCATAATCGGTACGATATAAAGCAGTGGCACTATCCACTATGATCAGAGCATATCTAAAGAAAGGTATTCGATACTGCTTGATAGATTCCTATAAATGATTTTAAAACAATTACCTGGATTCTGCCATCATGGCGGCTCCCTGCATAAGCAATTGTGTTTGATGATCTGAATTGAAAGCACGAGCACAAGCAACATTATCTAAAACATCATCTTTTACCAATTTGTAACGATCAGCTATAGCCACTAAACGTTCTGGCCGAAATGTACCCTCTGAGTCAACGTATAGACATTTGCCTTCGCCACCATTCTGGCTAATGGGCAATTGACAAGTTACGGCCAATGTATGACACAATTGTGTTTTTCCTGAACGAAATTCACCAAACAATTCTGTAATGGAGCCTGTTTCGATGCCACCACCTAACAGTTTATCCAGTTCCTTGGAACCTGTTGTCAACATTATAATTTCGGAACGTTTTTGATAGAAAAACAGCGCCGAAGTAAAACCCATGGGTACTAAACTGGATGCATGAGCCAAAAGTTTGTCAACTTTATTGTCCGAAAAGCCTTTAATGACTAATAGCTCCTTTTTTGGTGAAAAGGCTACAGATTCCACTGTATGATAGCCGGCATCTTTTAAACGTTGTATATCGTTGCTGGTTATGCCATTTACTTCCAATTTGGTAACTGGCAGCGGCCCGAATTCTTCGTCTTCACAATCTGTTGTGGTAGCAGTAGCCAAGGACCTATCTTTTTCTTGGCAGTTCATTGTTGAATTATTTTGTGATAAAACACTAATTTTTGACAATTTTATTAACTTTAATATTGTTTCTTGTCGATTTTAATCAATTTCTTCAAAACTCCCGCTAGTATGACGTATTTCAATGATTTTCACAACAAAAGTTTACTGAACATACTCTTTTAAATTTTTTTACGGAACATACACACGTATATTTTTATCGCCATGATAGTTCTGGAAGTTATCGATAACAAGTAATCGTGTTGAAAAGAATTGCCAATTTATAAAAAAAAACAATTTCAACACTGCTGCCAACGTTGTTTGATATAAACCTGATCCTAAAAAAATCGCTGGACATTACGAAAATAAAAATGTTCAACCCTTGAAACACATTTACTAAAACTTTGTGAAACTTACTTGAACCTTATGTAGTTGTATAATTACTAAGCACTATGATAATATTCCCCCAATTTTTTCTGGATGTATACTTTTCTAGCCATTGTTTAGAATATTAGCATGTTTTAGGAAAAATATAGGAAAAAATACATATCCATTGAACCAGCTAATCAACCTATTTTAACCATGTCGAATAATTATTTGAGTTTTAAATTATTCGAAATGGAAACACTACTAAAAAGCAAGGTTGCCAAATCTTAAATGAAAAAAAGGCTAGATTAACGAGAAAAAATAGCTAGAAATGGCTTAATTTGGAAAATAACACTATAACTTAAAAATTTGAATGTAAATTATTAATAGTAAAGAGTTTTAAGACGAATTTAACAAAAGTACCATTTCACCTTAAATGTTTTTCTAATTTTTAAAATATTTTTGGTAAATTTTAATAAAATGAACATATTTGTGTGAAATTAACTGCAAAGCGTGTAAGAAAAAAATGGCTAAATCTTCCGGCTAGATACATTCTAGCCATTTTGTTATAGCTATATAAAAATAAAATGGCTAGATCTAGCCGGAAAATGGCAAAACCCTGCTAAAAATTGATGTTATTTTGTCTTCAGCGAAAAATACTCTTTTTTGCGCTGTTTATAAATTTTGTTGTGATTATTACTCTTAAAAAGTTAGCATCACTGGTGAAAAGTTAGCTCCCATTATTTTAGACTGGGCAATCTAGGTCGATGAGTGAGCGCTCTTGCTAGTTCGATTGATCCAAGATATATTTATATAGGTAGTCTTACTAGAACAACAACTACAAACAATACAAAACAACAGGCATTTTGTTGTTGAGTACAGTACAGTGTCAAAACCATGTAAGAAATGTCAAAACCAGGGAAGAGGAAGATAAACAGCTGGGCTACTAAGACTACTTATATAAATATATCTTGGATTGATCTTAATCGATCTTTAACAATTTCGTTCAATTGTTCGTTAGATCGTCTGTTTGATAGTTTTTAAGCGATTTATTCATATTAGACAACCTTTGTTAACATTAAAAAAAAAATTGAGTTGGCAACATTAAAAAAAAAAACGAAATTAAACTCAAAAGCAACATAAAGAAAATATACCAAAAAAGAGCGAAAGACCTAAAAGAGCTGAAGATTGCGAACTAGCCACTAGTTCAAAGTAAAGACTTGTTCAAATGAACTAGGTTGTGCACGAACTACACAACTCTACATTGTTATTAAAATCTTAACCTAACAAAAAAATTACATAAAATAAATTTAATGGAAAGTTTATATTTACTTAATTTCTTTTTAAACTAAAAACTAATTAAAGTTGCATTAAAGCAACCAAGTTATGAACAATAATTATTATTATTTGGATGTGGAATTGTAAGTTTGTCATTTAATATGATGTGTTAACAAAACTAATGATGAAATTGTTTTCCATTCCCGCATGTTAATGCCGCCTCAAAATCGATTTCTAATCACTTTAATAAAGAAAACTTAGAGAAGATACTTCTGCCGTTATAACACCAGCCTATTTCCAAGGTAGTATTGAGTCATCTTTATTAGATTTCTTTGGTGAAATCGGTGGTCAGACTGAAGTGGAGTTAGTAAAATTTGATACAATCCAAAAACGAGGTATTTTAAAAGTACCCCAAGAGTTTTCTACACAAACAAGAGCTGCCATAACTTTAATTGGTCGTTATCAAGATATACCCTGCCATTTTCAAGTTTTGAAAACTTCAAGACAACCTTTGAATTTTGATTAACACCGTAAAACTACAACAAAATGTCTATAACAAAATCATTTGGCAAAGACACGGTTATATTTGCCACCAAAGAAGATCATGCTATCCCATCGACCATAGAATTGCCTCCACCCGAACCTGCTCAGGGTTTAATAACACAAGATGGTGAAATCAACTGGAGCTGCCCCTGTTTAGGTGGTATGGCAACTGGTCCTTGTGGTGTTGAATTTCGTGAAGCCTTCTCCTGTTTCCATTATAGTGAGGCTGAACCTAAAGGATCAGATTGTTATGAAGCTTTTCGTACTATGCAGGATTGTTTCACACAATATCCTACAGTTTACAATAAATCTGGTGGTAGCGGAGATGATGATGACGTTGGCCTAGATATGGCTTCGTTGGAAGATATGAAGGAAGATGAAAAAGTAGCAACAGAACCTAGCTCCAGCCAGCCGGTTGCTAAAAAATAAGGCAGTTGTATTGGAATTTGCTGATGTTAATGTTTGTATTCCTGTTTATAGTTTAAGATTGGTCGAGAAATTATTTTTTGTTATTCCAAATAGCAAAACAAAAGTTAAATGTTAATAAAAAAATAACTTGTATTTTATAATAAAATACTTGTGAAATGAAATTTTTCTGAAATTAAACAATTTTAGCATGACCTATTGTAATTACTAAGCACTGTCGTTTGCGATGTTGCTCAGAGCAATGTCATTTCAAAATTTAATAACGTTGGCATAATCGTTCACTATACTAATTGAATTAACTAAACATACATTTAAGTCTTTTAAACCGCAACGACGAAGTGTTGTTGATCTTTGATTTGAATTTAGCAAATAAAACATTAACAAGCTTTGGCATCGAGAGTTTTTATTCAATTTCCTCTATGAACCAAAACACACTAAAGGTATTCACAAGGTGTACTAAGTGTTGTATTTGTTGTTTTTTTTAGGTTGTATCGCACTATTATCTATTGTACATTTTTATATAAAACTTTACTGTCTTTATTTTTGATACAACATGGCCAAACTCTTAAAGCATGAATCAATCTATATTTAGTACAGTTGTAGGAAACATTCATTTTCATTTATTAATTCAAAAACCAAGCCCATATGACCAAATATGGTTCGTATTCTACAATAAATTTTTACAAAAAATAAATTTATAATTTAAAGAAATGCCTAAAATAAATAAAATTATAATTTAAGTTTAACGGACCAAAATGTAGCAATAAGATTATCAAATTAAGTAGACAATTAAAAAATAAAACAAAATATATAAAAAAATATGAAAAATTATCGTAAATTATCAAAATTATAGTGAGTGATTAAAAAACTGCCTTAGTTTACGTTTAAACGTAGCACTTGCAACAACAAAGCTTTTAAGAAATCTATAGGTAATGAATTCCAGACTCTAAAGGATTAAAGGATCTCTCGAATATAGAAGAGTTTATACGTTGAAAAACTATCTGAGGGTTTTTACTCGATCTTGTAAATCTAAAGTTGTCAACAATGTAACCAGGATAGTTCGCTCTTATTAGCTTCTAAAACAATAACAAGATTCTAAGTTTTATAAAATTCTCAAAAGAAAAAACCAAGAAAATCCAACACAAACGGGAAGACATGTTCTCTTATCCTCAATCTATAAACATATCTCACTATACGGTTAAATGTAAGATGAAGACGTCTAAGAATATTACTGCTAGTACCCGTAAATACCTCCAAAGCATAAATTAGCTGGGGCATAAGAAGAGCACTAGCTACACGTTTCCTTACATGTAGAGCCAAACAAAGATCAAGAGACCATAATCGTCTCAACGTATCATTCACTCGAGCACACACGTAATCAACGTGTTTCGAAACACGTAACTTATCATCTACAAGAACACCCAAACACTTCATTTCAGAAACAAAGTTTATACTAAAGCCTCTTAATGATACACTTAAATCACGGGAATCGAAGCCGAAGCACATAGCCTTCGTTTTGGTAGGATTTCTGTCTAACCCATTTGTGTCCATCCACCGTGCAATCTGAACAAGGTAAAATTCTATGTTTGCCTCCAAAACATCAAAGAATTGTTTTTCTCCAGAAAATAAAATCTGTACATCATCTGCATATACAAAAGTTTCAAAACAGTTATTATCTATTACATCAATAAAATCATTCAAATAAATCATAAATAAAATAGGACCAATTACCGATCCCTGCGGAACACCACTGGTAACCTCCAAAGTACAAGAGTTCCTATCTCCAATCGAGACGAACTGCGACCTATTTTCAAGATATGAGCTTCGTTCAATATATGTAGTAATAATATATTTTTAATAAGTCGATAACCTTAATGTGGCTGATAGAGGATATTGCATAAAAAAATATATTTTATGGTTGATAAAAAAATGACAAATATTATAAAAAAGTACTAAAACTGATTTTGCTGTCTAAAATTTTGTCAGAGATAAATAAAGCTATCATCAATGTATAGTATTCCGCGAAAAAGTGATTTTAAAGAAATTGGTTTTTAGAGGGTATTGTATATAAGGTCTCGATATATATTAGAACTTCTAAACTTTTGTGTGAATTCAATTCATTTATACAGACCAAAATGTTATTTTTCAGTGGCGGATCCAGGATTAATTCAAGGGGGCTAACTATTTTTTTTTGTTCTTGTACGATAGCTCTATTTGTAGATATTATTTCACTAGAAATTTATAGAAAGCCAAAAAAATTAAAAAAATTGTTAATTCTAAAAATCATAAAAAAATAATCATAGATAAAGTATTTATTATTTAAAGCCGCAATAACCGTGCTTTCTTAACAATTCTTTTACAACTGAGCAAGTCTGTGCAAACCCATAAACAAAATGCATGCCAAACTTCTTGACTAGAAAATGTCCATTTTTCAAAATTTTTCGACAGACCACCGAACAAAAATGTTTCAAAAATGGACAGTTACCACGTTTTTATTCACTAATAATCGGAGATGGCACTTAAAAAATATGACTTCAACCTGAGTTTTTAATTCTTTACACTAATAGAAAAAAATTAGTTATAATTTTTGCTAATATTACCTACGTTCCTATTGAGCCCCAAAATACGCATTTTCGTTTTTTTTTTTCTTCAAGTTTTCGATATAAAATTTGTATGGAATGTGATAGTCAAAAATTTTAAAAAAGAGAAAATACTTATTTTGGGGTTCAGTGTGACTGTTGTTTCAGACTACTAAAATTAGTTTAAAATGACGTTACAGGGATACTGCTACAGTTAGTTATCAGATTTTTTGCTAAATATTGGTAATACAACACTTGTCAAATTCCATACAAATTTGAAATCAAAAACTAAAATTTTTCAAAAACTACTTACTAGTTTTGATGAGATATATATGTATATGATAAGAATAGCAAAAATAAAAATGTTGAATCGAAGAAAATGTTATATATTAGCTAAATTTAATTCAATTAATAGTAGAGATGAGCACGTGAGTGAATTTTGACTCACACTCACGCATTTGTCATTCCACTCACGCACAAGCATTTGTGCGCTACTCACATTCACTCACTCACGTGAGTAAATTCAGATTTTACTCACACTCACGAGTGATTCACGTGAATCACGCAAATTCACGAAGTAAATTTCTACCAGAAAAAATATAATGTAAAAATTAAGATAAATTGCTAATATTTAATTCAAAATTTCTCTGAATATGTAGGCGAAATCGGCGAAAAAATAAATAAAATATTTATTTAAAAAGAAATGTTTTTTTTTAAATTGAAATTAGTTTTCAAGTAAAAATTAATCTGCTAAAATATAAGTAGACAAAAAATGCAAATTTTTAAAGTTTTTTTTTAAGATTTTTTTTGCAAATAAAAATCTGAGCTTCTGAAAACTTCAGTCTACAATTTTTGACAAGTATTACTGTTGATTTTAGCAAAATATTCTGCTATATGCATTCAATTTAATTTAAGATAAATATAGCAAATATTTTGTTAATATAACAGATTTTGCTTGCTGTTTTTTTTTTTTGTCTACAAAAAGTAGAAACGTTTTTACTGATTTTAGAAGAGTAAATGGGTGTTTTCAGTTATAAAAAATTCAACTCCAATATAACTAAAATTTTGTTAATTTACCGGTTTTATTTTTGCTGTTCTTATATTACTAATATTTAGCAAAAAATCGCTTTTTCTGCTATTTTTACATTTTTATTCCTATGAGTGTATTAAATATTTAACCCTTTAATGAATGAAACTACAGATCTTAATGAAAGTTGCATATTTTAAAAGTAAATAAAAAATAAGTGAATACCTAATTTAGGTGTTTTTGCGATATTTTACTTTATACGATTTTGTTAGTAAAACACCAAAAAAAAAAGAGTCAAAATTTCGGATCACCCAATAACCAAAAATAAAGCGTTTCCCCTGAACGTTTTTTAAAATTAAATTTGTTTTGTACATGTTTTCCCATTAACCGTGTCACTGCCAACTATACTAAACGCAATACCTATAAGCATTTTGTTATATACAAAATCTTTACAAGAGGAAAAAATCTATTAACAACTTGTTCATCGAATTGCATGAATGCCTATAAATTGAATATTTTTTATTAAATTACACATATTTTTTCTCCTTCAGACAAGCCACATGGTTTAATATAATTTTAATTTATTTCAAAAAACCAACCGAGCCCTTCGGGCCATATATAGTTGGTAGACCAACATTAACAATCAACTTCATTATGTCACTTAAAACTATAAAACCTTAAATATCCTATTTTCTAACAATATAAAACAGTTTGTATATAGCAAGTTTAACTTAAAAAAATTTAAGAAAAAAGTTTAAAAGAATTATTAAATAATAAAGAATATGGCATAAACTCACATGACAAAAAGTATTGCAGTTTAGAGAATTTTGAAAATTTTTGGGAATTTTTGAAAATTTTGCACATCAAATATCATGATCGTTCATGAATAATATAATTTCTAATGGGATATAAAAGTTGAGGGTTTCTTTCAGTGTTCAAGAGTATAAAATGTCTATGTACATATTCAGGGCAATTAGAGAGCATGACTTTATGATAGAATAATAGCAATCGAACTCGAACAAAATTTTTAAAATTGCATCCCAAAAAATCAGAAATATGCCTCGAAACATGATCATATGGCTTCAATTTGTAAACAAAACGTATTATTTTATTAAACAGTAAATTACATTTATTGAAGTCATCGACACTACACCCAGAAAAAAAAACTTCAATACAGTATAATAAGTTGGACATTAATAATGAATGTGCTATGCGTTTTCTAATAGAAAGTGGCAAATAAAGATTTAGGGCATATCATCTACGCAGGGAACTTAACCAGGTTATATGTCGACCGAATTCTAGATTGTTATCTATTAAAACACCTAGACATCTCATAACTTCAACGAATTCAATAAGCTCGCCATTAATCGTAATAGATACATCCACTTCAGAGTTATGTGGTTTTAAAAGCATAGAATTTGTCTTGGTAGAGTTTATATTCAAATTACAATTTAACATCCAGGCAGAAATATTAGATAAAAGCAAATTTATGTCATATTCGAAAACATCAATAAGCTGAAGATGGCCCGAAAAAAGAAGTTGTATATCATCCGCAAAGACAAAAGCACCACACTCAAAACCATGAAGTACGTTAAAAAAGTCGTTCATATATAACATAAATCGTAAAGGCCCTATAACTGAGCCCTATGGTACTCCACTGGTTACATCTAAACACTCCGAATTCGAGTCATTACAATGAACAAACTGACGTCGTCCAGACAAATAAGAAAAAATTAATTTGCAAGAAGAATAAGAGAAACCGAAATAATTGCATAGCTTATGTATTAAGATCGCATGACTAATGCTATCAAAGGCTTTAGACAAATCTAGAGATAACAACACTCCCACATTATCCTTATCCACTATACGTCTAATAGAGTACGTGAGTCAAATTAAAAGCGAAGTCGTGCTATATCCTGTACGAAAACCTGATTGTAAAGAATTAAGCAAGTTATTCTCGTCCAAAAACATCATAACCTGATCCTTAATAACGTGCTCAACAATTTTAGACAGGACTAGAATAATTAAATTGTATTATATTTTACTGGAACAAATAATAAATTTCAAAAAAAAATTGTTTATTCCATCAAAAACATGTAAGTGGAAACGTAGTATAAATTTTAATTATTAAAAAATTATAAAAATAGTGCAGATTACAACAAATAAGGAAAAATGATTGGAGAGTACAAAACGACTTAGAAAAAGTTAACACACACATAAAAATAATTGAGTACAAAAGTCTGTTAAATGGGTTCCAATCAGGGACCGCAATCATTATGAGTTTTATAATAAAAAATTACACAATAATGATTATATTATGAGTTTTAAGGATTTTCTTCAATGGTAATGATTATTTTTGAGTAATATAAATAAAAATCAGCCATAATCATTATTGTTGAGCAAAAAAAAAAAAAAATACAACTCAAAAATAAACATTATTTATGATTTTTATTTTTTTCGCTCAAAATAAAACTCACTTTCATAGAATTTTTAAGGTGCCTTTCACAAAAACCCTCGAACTTTTGGAGTGTGTTCAACATATGATATGTTGAATTCCAACTATATAATAATATTTATTATTATTATTAATTGTGAGATTTTATTTGTTCGGTTTTAGATCATGACAAATTTTTCTCTGAATTAACAGAAAAATTATAATTTTTATATGATAATATTAGAAAAAAAACACAGAAAAAGTTATTAGACACTAGCATGAATGGAATGCATTTTCTGACCCACTACGGTCTTCATCAACATTCTTCGTGCCATTTAGTGTTAATCGTAAATATCTTCTATTTAACTCACACGTTAAAGGAATTGGGTGACTTTAAATCCCACATTACTCTGTGTGTTGAGTTAGAATGAAATTTACCACGAACGATTTCTATAGTGTGTTTGTTTTTTCTCTAGTCATTATCATAGTTGCCAGTTTAACTTTCAGTTAAAACTTTTTTAAATGGCAGTTCTTTTCTCTAATGTCATCATATACTATCCTTCTACATAAGCAAAGCATATCAACAAACATTAAAGATTTTTTGTTAATACATATGTCGAGCATATACATTAAACGATTTTTAATAAAAAATAAAATCACATAAATTTATAGATCAACGATAAAATTTATTTATTTTATTTATTTTATTTTATTTATTCAACAGGTAATACAAGAAGCCTTCATGGCCAAAATAAAGTATTACAAAGTAAATACATTTTAAGCAAATAACTATGTCATATATTTACATCCTTATTTCTAAAAATATCACCTACATATTTATCTACATTTATACATGGTTCCCTACAACATCCTCTCTAATATTTATTTTATTTAAAATTCAATAATAGGAAATTAAATGGTCCTAGCTAGAGGTTTAGATACGTTAATAATTTTTTCTTATAAATGCTAATAGAAGTCGAAAAGTATCGCAGTTCTAACGGCAAATAATTCCATTTTCTAGCTATTCTAATCAAAAAGGAACGAGCAAAAATTTCATAACGGATAAGAGGTTCATCAATCTGTAAAATTCTAGTGGAAGGTAGAAAGTTAAAGTTATTACATAAATCAAATGGTACACCATATTTTAATACTTTGAAAAAACATAACAAAGTACGTAAAACAACATAATTATCAAATGTACAACCTAAAAAGTCAATTGCAGAATTAGTAACATGATCACGAAGTCGAAGGGTGTAAACAAACCTTAAAATTCTATTAAATATCCTTTCAAGTTTATCAAGATTACCACGTGGTGAACCTGCAAAAACTTCTATACCATAATTTATATTTGACATAAGAAGAGCATAAGCTACTCGACGTTTTATATGCCTTGGCATGTAATAGCTAAGAGAATACAGCCTTCTAAGTATAATAAAAACCTTACTAGAAATATGATTAATATGACGTTCAAAGGAAAGATATTGATCCAAATAAATGCCAAGGCATTTTAAATGATCAACAAATTGAATAGATTCGCCCGATATAAAAATATTGGGATGTTGAATCTCATGATCGCTTAGAACAAATTGGATGGCTTTCGTTTTAGTTGGATTTATCAACAGGTTATTAGTTGACATCCAATTCGAAATTGTCTGCAAATGGTCATTTATAGTTGTCTCAAATAAATCAATAGAATCATTACTATGAAACAGCAGCTGGACATCGTCAGCGAAAACAAAAGATTTACAAATGTCATTAGACATAATTTCAATGCATTCATTAAAAAATATTATAAAAAGTAGGGGCCCCAAACCGAGCCTTGCGGCACCCCTGATGTAGCAGCACCAATACTAGAGGCAACATTCTTTAACGAAGTATATTGATACCGGTCATTTAGGTACGAAAATATAAGCCGGCAAGCAGTAGTAGAAAATTTAAACTTATCCCTTAACTTACAAAGCAAAAAATAATGATCAATACGATCGAAAGCCTTACTTAGGTCTAAAGAAACCATTATAGAATGCTTACGTCCATTTAGGTACATTCTAACAGAATCTGTTAAAGAAAGCAACAATGAAGTGGTATTATAATTTCTACGGAAAGCGAATTGATTTGGATTGCAACAGATTAGACTCATTAGTATAACATAAAATTTGGTCTTTAACCAAATTTTCGACAATTTTAGATATTGAAGGCAATATACTTATTGGTCTTAGGTTGTCAATGTCAAAACCTCCACTTTTTGGAATTGGTGTAATCCTAGCCAATTTCCACAATTTAGGAAAAACTGAAGAAGTAAAGATTGTGTTAACAATGTGCAATAATATATCAGATATAAGTGGGTATAAAAGTTTAATGAACTTTATGGGAATCATGTCATGTCCAGTGGCATTAGTTTTAATCCGAGTTATCGCGAGAACCAATTCGTCCTCTGTTACGTTACGAAAAGAAAAAGATTCAAGTCTGTCATTATTACCCAAAAAATCAAACTCATTTATCCTACTTTGAGTAAATCCATCTAAAAATTTATCATTCAAAGATTCTACATCTATTAAATCCAGTTGACTACCTTCTTCACCAGCACAACCAAGATTCTTCAGTTTCCTCCAGATTTCCTTACTATCCGATGTATTAAACAAACGTATGCCAAATTTCTTTCTTTCCTTCCTAATAATAGCCTTAGCTTTATTTCTATATTTACAATAAACTTTCCAATTTGAATCAGAAGCACATTCACAATAAGCCTGAAATGCCAAGTCCCTTAACGATCTCGCATGTATGACATTTCTTGATTTCATAAAATCTATATCTTTACGCCTACAATTAATTCTAGAAATTGGAACTTTCTCATGTAGCTCATTAATCAACAAGTGAAAATATTCCAATTGATCGTCAACATCACCTGCGTTATATATACGAGAAATGTCAAACTGGCAAATATGTGAGACAAAATCATCATAATCAATTCTGTTGTAATCCTTAAACTCAACAACACTATTACTTAAAGAGGTTTTCACTTTATACGACAGATATATGAAACTGTGATGTGAGTTAAAAAACGGACATAAAAATTGGCCAGTATTTGCAACTAAAGAAGTATTGCTCACCAGAAAAAAATCAATAAGTGAGGTTGTACCAAAACGTACGTCTAAATGAGTGGGCATACTATTATGAACAGTACTCAGTCCAATTCTCAGACACATCAGACGGAAATTTTCAGACGACGATCGATTAAATAAATTACAATTAAAGTCTCCCATAATAATAATATTAGAATATTCTTCAAATATATCACTATGTAAACGTTCAAAGGTAGAAATAGAGCCACCAGGCAAATAAACTACACCAACTAAAATAGGCAAATTGCCACTTCCCATTATTTCAACAAACAATGATTTGCAAATTCCAAACTCTTTACCCCGAAATATAATTCTATACTTTAAGAAGCTGGAGAGATATAAACAGACTCCTCCGCCCCTCCGTAAGGTACGTTCATTTTCAACACGACGCTCACTATCTATCATACGATCATTTCTTACAACGCTATATCCAGAAACAGCTACAGCCTGAGACAAAGTCCCCTTAACAAACCAACTTTCAGAAACTCCAACAATATCAATTCCAGAATCATAAATTAAATTTTTAAATTCATCTAACTTTGTTGATCCAACTGAGGGGTTAATACTCTGGGCATTAATATGCCCCAGATTAAGATTATCATGATTATCAGTAAACGATGCTCTTAGTATGGAATTGTCTCTAGCTATAGGACCCAAGTTATTGTTATGGTACATCAAAGTTATGAAGAGAATCAGTTGTTAGAGGGAACCATGTATAAAAAAAAAGAAAAAACATAATTAGCTTAAAGAATATAAAAAAAATATATAAATACAATTTAAATTTGGAATACAGAAAATTTAAATTAACAAAATCAATTTTATCAAATACTGATAATTGGAAAATAAAATTTTAAAGTTAAGATTTTATAATACAATATCTGCATAGAAAACTTTACGTTAATTAACAAATTTATGACACTTTTCACAAATAAAAAGAAAAAAAAAAGATATTTAAGGATCGCAAAAAAACGTCATAAATATGGAAAATGAAGCAGCATTGAATAAATACTCATCTTAGGCAGGTTCACCAAAACGATCAAGACATTGCTGAAGATTAAAAAGTTGGTCATTATCCCTAGCGAGTACTTTAATTTTACATTTAGGTATAGCTCTGTTCATCATTTTAAAACTATAAATTTTTTATCTTTAATCAAAGACCGACATAGCTTAAATAGTTTAGCAGCCATTGGAGTAAGGTTATCGTTCAAATAGACACGATTACTTATGTCTTCACCAGCTTTTTCCTTATAAAAATTCGACAAAACTAGGTTCTTGTCTTTAAAATATGCTCTCATCAGCTGATCCCGTAATAAGGTATTATTAAACTTCACCAAAATAGATTTACGCCTTCTGATATAAATAGCCTGCATAATATCATTTACACCAATATTGAATTTAAAGTAGGAACACAAATCCACAACAAAATTTGCCAGATCATCAAGACCATCAGGTACACCAGAGATGATTATGTCAGAACGGTTAAACTTATATTGAAGTGCATTGTTTGCTAGTTCAAGCTCATATATTTTATTTTTAGTAGTGTTTTCACAATTAATCACCAAATTCCTGCAAGACATTATTTCATCCTTGAAGTTTTGAATATTTGAAGACAGCTCCGTACGAATCTCACTTATAGCTGATTCAAATTTGTTGTTTATTTCTGTCTGCACATGTTTAAAATCTGCAGCCAAACTACTTAAACATTTTTTTACTCCAGCAAATTCACTACGCATTTCCTTTTTAAAAGATGCATCAGTTCCCGTTGCGTCTACAGGGTTAGCCATGCAATTCTTACAAGTAAACTTTAAATTGCGATTTTTATCAAGGACTTGGAAAAGATCTTTTGATACGCCTTCACAGTCTGCATGAAACCACACATCACAAGACGTACATAACACACTGCGTTTCCCTGCTACACTCTGTTTGCAAGTTCCACATAAATAAACTGGGGCCATTTTAGAATCAGCTACTCAACAATCAGAATTTGTTTTTTCTTTAAATCAATTTTAAGGCACAATATACATAAATAATTTGGTTTCCAAAAATTATGTTCTTTAATATGCTGACAAATTATAACGGTACTCAATTTTTCAATTACACAGTGTATTTATGTGTGCAAAAGAAACAGCAAAACTCGATGCACATGTATAGGTGAGATCAAATAAATCACGTTTTTTCCAAGGAAATTTTTGTTTTATGAAATTATTATGAATATTCAATAATTTTACAAAAACTTGGTTTTAATTCAAAATAATTAGTTTCAATTAACTTTTTATGACAAGTTTTTTATTTTTCTATAGTCTTTTTACACTTTAAAATAAATTTCCAATCAGCAGTATTAATTTTACGTCTACCACGACACTCACTTTGGAATATTCCTGATCGAGTTAGTAATAGTATTTTACTAGTACCCAATTTAAACAACAATCTATAAAAAGACTAAATATTCGTTTTATTTTGAGCGAAAAAAATAAAAATCATAAATAATGATTGTTTTTGAGTTTTATTTTTTTGCTCAAAAATAATGATTATGGCTGATTTTTTTTATTATTACTCAAAAATAATCATTACCATTGAAGAAAACTTTAAAAATCAGAAATTTAAAAATCATGACGGATATGCAAAGATTGTCAAAAAATAATTATAATGGGGCAATAAATTTTTTTTATGTCTGTTCTAAGTGATTGATTTTTTGATTTAAAAAACGAACAATAATCATTATTTACGATAATCATTATTTATTTATCTATCAAAAATTCTGATTTTAAGCGAAATTTCAGAATAAATTTTAGCTTAAAATTCTGGTGATTTAGCTAATTTACCAGCGATTGTCCATATATTCAACAGCCTAAGAATGGATTTCTCCTGATCTGTTCACTCCGATCTTAATGAAATCTGTGTATGTGATAAACAAAGAAAATATAAGGGATATCGGCCAAATCAAAAATTACCCAATTTTTCTTTTTTGTCTTATTTCGAATTGTTTTAGATAAATTTCAGACAAATGGGGCATCAAATGAAATAGCGTTTGAAGACAAATTAACTGGCGTACGCAACATGTCTGATAACTTTCAAGTTGTTATTAAAAAAAATGTGTTTTAAGTGATATTAAAACTGGCTTTTTATAAAAGAATTATAGTTGGATTAAGCTAAGAAAATATGTATATAAATGCCTATTAAATTTAATCGAGGGAGAGATTGAGCTTTTTTGCGACATTCCTAATTGTTTGGCTTTTATGCTGTTTTATCTATGTTTTAAATATTTTAAATAAATGACAACACTAACACACTAAATAGGCAATATGTATTAGTATTAAACTTTTTAATACGTATAAAGCTGCGTTCAAAAAATCTGAACTTGATTAGTTTCAGGCATGTTTCCATACAAAAATGTATTAGATGTTATCCACCTTTTAACCCTTAAACATGAGATTGGGCCGAATTTCATTAACATCGGAGAAACACATCGGGAGACTCCCCTTGTTAGTTAAAATTTTAAACAAATTTTTTTCAGCTAAAATTTAGGTTTAGCAGACTTGATTCTCAAGTTCATTGAAAATTCTGCTGGCTCAAATTCAGGTAATACTTTCTCTTGTCGTAGCTGAAGTTTCAACTATTTGTACAAGTTTTTTTTAGAAGTGTAATCAATAAACTAATGCCAATCTTCTTCGCTTTACTAGAATTACACCTGGTCGGGCCAAAAATGATCCAACAGTTGCGCAATTAAGAGCTTTAAAGTATTTTCCAAATGGTGATGTTAAATTTAAAATGAGTTTTATTGAAGAATAAAATATCTCACCCAAACTATTTCAAGAGTGCACGTGATGTACTGAACCAAAACCATTACATTCATACTTATCAACTTTTATATATATTATATTATGCCAGCAGAATCAGAGTTCGAAAATTTATGTACCACTAACATAACGTTCCTATCAAAAAAAAAAAACCAATACAACGATCTCTATTGTTTCGTTCGTATTTATAAACACAACACAAGTGCTCAAATTGTTGTTTGTAATATAACAAACGGAACAAAACATTATTATTTCGTAGTGGTTATTTTTTGTGTTCTTTCAACTTAAACATTAAAACGTGTTTTTTACGTTGTGGTTGGCAAAACAAAGAAATAATTTTAGACGATTTAATAAAACAATAACAAAATGAAGTTGTAATAAATCTGTATCTTCTAAACTATTATGGTACATCTTGTAAAAATCTTGTAAAAAAGGCAAAAAAAAGCATTTCTGTCTCTCTTCTAATATGACATAAACACTAAGAACGGTTTACAAATAGTTTTGTTCCATTCCATAAACACAACAAAATCAAACTGTTTGAAATATTGGACAAACAGAACAAAATCGTTTAGTTTGGTCTCTCATCGAAAACTAGTTTGTGAAAGTGTTGGTGTTTACAAATTAAAATGAAAATAAAGAAATGTTGTATTTATGTTTACTGTGCACAACAAAATGATTGTGTTGAGTTTCAGCAAAAAGCAAAACAGAACGAGAGATAACCGATTGTTTGTGTTTAATTTCGAACTCTGAGCAGAATATCATTACTTTTATGATAATTTAGTTTAGATAAAGTCAAAGCAATGTCCAATTCGAATTTTGTTGTTATATGTTAAAAAACGTTGAAACTTTTATAAAATTGCAAACTATAAAATTTTTTTACTGTGCAATACCATATGAAGCCAAAAAATATAAGAATTTTGTAATTACAATACCCGCTATCCAGGCACGTAGCTAGGGGGGGGGGGCTTGGGGGCTAGAGCCCCCCCCCCCCCCCGAAATGATTTGACAAATTTAAAAACTTAATACAATTCGTTAGAAAGTAACAATGTTATTGATAAATTTAATATGAAAATATTTATTTTTGACTTGGGTCAAATAGGAAATAGTTTTATATGGTACGAATCTTAAAATTTCGTTAGAAAACATCGCCTGCAAATGGGCTGCTATCATTGTTAGAGTTGATTTTCGACAAAAAGCAATAAATAAAATCATTTCATAAGAGATTTCGAAGTCTTTGACTTAAAATATAATCAAAAAATTGTTTGAGACAATGCAAACTAAAAATTAAATAGGTATACACAGAAAAAACTAAAATTGAGTATTAATTAAAATATTTGTTGATTTAGCAAAAGTTTAACTGAGTTCGGTCGTGTTGATGCAATTGTAGTAACAACTAAAATAATTTGTATCTATTTAATTAATATTATTTTCAATTACATATAGTTTTATTCACATCTATTAAAAATTTAATTGAATATTGTTTACTATTGGGAAAAATTACAAAATTTTAAAAAAATCACCAAAATTGTAAAAAAAAATCGCCAAAATTTAAAAAAAATCGAGTCCATTTGAAAAAATCGCAAAATTTAAAAAAAAAATTGACAAAATTTTAAAAACAATCCTCAAAATTGCAGAAATTTAAAAAACTCCCAAAATAAACGCCAAAATTTGAAAAAAATTTAAAAAAAAAAATCACAAAATTAAAGACTTTAGACGATTTTTTTAATTTCGGCGACTTTTTAAAATTTTTGCATTTGTTTCAATGTTGTTATTATACGTTATAAAAACTGAAAATTTTTTTTATACCAAATTTATTTTCAATTAAACAGTTAATTGAAAGTAACAAAAGTTTAATTGAAATTTTTTTGACAATGATTTTTTCTGTGTATTTTGACATAATCTTTTAAAATGGAGGTACCACTAAGACTCAAAATTAAGTTTACTTGTGCCGTAAAAGTCGTTGCTTTACTTACAGTGCAATCTTTTTATATAAATTTGGTTTGCTACGCACGCATCTGGTAACATAGTTTTCAGTATTTTTTTACGATATATATTACGATATCTCATATCTTTTTTTAATTTTTTGAAACAAATTTAAGCCTCAAAGTTTGATCGATATGCATAATGTGTTAACGTGGTCCAATGTGACTCAAATTTTCTCAACTTTTTTTTAGACTAAATGTAAACTAATTTCTATCGGCGCTCCTTGAAATGCGACATTTTAAAATCAAGCAGCTAAACCAGTCTTTGTGTATAACGATGTAGTTTTTTTTAGACATTTTAAAGGGTTTTTATTTAAAAAAATTGATTAAAGACAATTTGAAAATCGTTTGAAATTGTCCAAAATTCGAAATACATAATTTAGTTTAAATAAGACCTAGGCGATGTCAGGTATATTTTTAAATTTTCCAATTTTATATTTTTTCTTTATTATTATTTCTTTCAGACTACAATCACGCTTGCTTGTAAAATTTACGATTTTTTTAATACAAGACATGAAGTCGGATATATGAAAAAGGGGAAAAAATAGCGAATAATTTGTTAAAATAATTCAAATAAGTGGCAGCCGGGGTCCACGACATAGTGTCAAAATGGTTTTCAAAATGTGTGTTTTCTAGAGCATTTTTAAATAAGTCTAAATTTCCTAAACTTTCATACAAAGATTTAAAAAATAGATACGTTTTTCATATATTTTTGCTGCTTTATCACCTATCCGAATTTCATTAATTTAAAGGGAACCCATAGGAAAAGCTTCAGGCAAATTATATAGGATATTTGCTTTTAATTTGTTTTTTGGACGGTTATAAATCTTTAATTTCCCGAGTTAAAACGTTTGCATAAAATAATACATTATTTTATATACACTTATAAGGTTTTGTCTGCCAGTGCATTTATCCGGACATAATTATATAAATTCATATATAAAATTAATTTCGTAGAAAAAATGTAATATGATGTCATATATAGTTGCGTATAATTGTATTACGTTATATTTATATACCTAGACATTGCAAAATAATATATATTTTGATATTATATCATATATTAAAAAATACAATTTTATTTTAGATAAAATTGTATATTACCCCATGCAGAGTCACACTAGAAAATTTGTCAATTATATTTTGGATGTAAATATGTATTACATCAATACATCAATACAACAGTACAATTAATTGTATCATTTTGTGTATACTTTTATACACAAAATTTACCCCAATGTTTGTCTTTTGAATTGATTTCTTTCTGGTTCTTAACCCTAAAAAAGAATTTGTTTCATTTGTAACATTATGAGTTCTTAATTAAGTCTAAGATTTTTTTCAATCTAAAACTCTAAATTTAGTTTCAACGTTTTTTCCGTGTTTGTTATTCAATGGTGTAAGTTAATAAATTCCACAAAATCTTCATTTTCATTTTATTATTTTTTATTTTTGAATATAATAAAATTTCCAAATGCTATGGAATTTGTTACAAATTGTAAAGTTGTAAACCTTTTGCAAGTGGCTAAAGTCTAAAAGGATTAATAGATATTTCGGATTTTCATGACGTTTTAAAATCAAAAACCGGATACAACTATAGCTTATTTTGTATATATCAGTATCAGTTCAGACATAAATTTATACCGCTATATAAAATCGTATTAAATTGTATCGCGTCATTATTCGGATGTTATTTAATTATAATGCCCACTTCTCGGATAAAACTGTATTAAGACTCATATTAAATTTCGTATGATTATATAAAGCATCATATTAATTTTAATCGGGTTATTAGAAGTTGAAACTTTTTTAATTTTTTTACATTTATCAAGTTTGAGCTACCCTAGACGTATATTAGCACATAAAAATATAAAGTAACTCAATTTTATTTTTCGCGGTTTTCAAAAAGTTTTCCACATAATCTTTTTTTATTTAATTAAACTAAAAATAAATATTTAGCTAAAAATTTAACGTAATTAGACAATAACGATGCATATCCAACTTAAAGTACACAAACGTTTTCAAATTTGACGTGTTTCGTGGATTGTGATCAAACAGACTAAAGCGATGTTTCGCGATATAGACATTCAAATTCGCAAAATAATGAACACAATAAGTCAAAAATGAAAAAAATGCATTTTAAGGAAATTCACTTTATGCGGGAGGTTTTTGTTTCAAAATGACCTGAGAAAGCGATTTCTATTATTAATACATGATTGCCCATTACGTGTAGGTAAAAATTTAGCAAAAAAAAAAAAAAAAAAAAAGCTGTTACTCTAGTCTGCAAAAAAAAAATATATAATCAAACAAAAAATCGAAAAGCCCCCCCCCCCCCCGAAACAAATTCCTAGCTACGTGCCTGCCGCTATCTACCATACCGTCGCGAATAACGTAAAATGTTATATTATTTTTGTACATATGATTCTGTAGTCATATTTAACAAATATTGCTGAAGCTATATTGATTCATACTTTTAGAATTTGAGCATAAATCTGTTTTTTGCCTCTCCTGAAAAAAAATGTGTTTTGGTTCATAGAGGGTATTGAATATAAGCTCAGCATGCACTTTCGAATTCACAATAATTAAAGTTTTTAAGACCTAAGAATCAAGGGTTTTCCTTATGAACAAATTCTAATAATCTGGGTCCTCTCTATAAGAGTGCCTAAAATCTGAGAATATTAGAATTTGACCTTGATTCTAATAAATTTAAAGGTGTTTTTATATAAAGAAGTTTTTTATGGTGTTAAGCGCAGGTGGAATCTATATATAAGTCATCAGAATCTTTAATTTCTCTGGAGAAATAGGTCCTCAGAATATGAAATTTATAAAAAAAAATCCCATAGTGAATAGTTTGTGTGTAATTTTAAAATCACACATAAATTACACATGTACTGCACATGAAAGTAAAAATTACACGCAATTTGTATAATTACGCAAAAAGTGGCAACACTGGTTTCGATCTAAGGAGGTTTTGTTCTCAATTCTTATCAAGTCCTTCTTATCAAAGTCCCTTTTAATAAAAAAAAAGACTTCAAGTGTTATTTTACTAAACTATGAGATATTAATTGAAATAAACTGTTTTATTAATTTAAAAAACTTTTCAATTGTATAATAATGTGAATATTACAAAAAAATATTGAATCGTACAATTAATCTCATAGTAACACGTACAGGAGAAAAAAAATCGTCATCATATGTATATTATAAACAGGATTTTATGTTTAATAACTGCGTCCAAATAGGGTAAAATATTTAGGTTTATTCGTGCAACCTGGATGAATGCATTTATCTGCAGCAGATATAGGACCAGGTTGATCGAATGGTATACACAAAGATTTAGCACCCATGGCCGGAGCACCAGGCTCAGCATCTTCCTCACTATAAAACAAATAAACAAACACCAAGTCAGTTTAACTACCACTAAACATTTAAGTAACTTTTCTAAAAAATAACCTGAGTTTAATTTTAACCACAGATAACTATGGTTAAGGCCTAAACTTTTGGTTATTTCGATTTAAGTTAGCAGGCCTAAGAATTAAAAAAAAAAACTTACCGGGCACTATCAGCTTTAATTTTATCCTCACAAGACATTTCACCACAGAAGGGCGACAGTAGAATATTCTTTTGATCTAAGAATTTACAAAAATCACACCAATTCTTAGTTATTTTCGTATGACTTTCCAAATCAATCTTAGCCTTAGCTAGCATACTGTCATGTATGGTCTCCAATAGTTGGGCAATTTTCGATTCTACATTATCCATGGCTAAAATAAGTTTTTCACCAGTATCTCGGCGTACGGCCACAATTTGTTTTGCCTTCATATCCTTGGGACCCAATTCAATGCGCAATGGAACACCCTTCAATTCCCAATGATTAAATTTCCAGCCTGGAGAATAATTATCACGATAATCTCCCTCACAACGGATACTCTTGGAACATAATTGTTTTTCCAGAGCCACACAGGCATCCATTAATTCAGCTCTTTCCGTATCTTTGGTAGTGACGGTTATGCCACAAGGTACGACAATGGCTTGTATGCATGCAATATGGGGAGGCAAAACAATACCTTGATTGTCAGCATGTACCATAATCATAACGCCAATAGTGCGAGTGGTAATACCCCAAGAGTTTTGGAATACATATTGCTTTTGTTGAGTTTCAGGATCTTCATATACGATTTCAAACATTTTCGAAAAGTTTTGTCCCAAATGATGGCTAGTAGCACCTTGTATAGCACGACCAGAAGCAGATATAAAAGCTTCTACTGTGGTAGTATAATCACCACCAGCAAATTTCTCCTTTTCCGTTTTACGACCCTTTACCACTGGTATAGCCAAAAGATCGGTATAGACTTGAGCATATAGATCGAGTATATCTAAAACTTCTTTATCAGCTTCGGCTTTTTGGGCAAAAGCGGTATGACCTTCTTGCCATAAAAATTCACGGGTACGCAGAAAAGGCTGAGGATGTTTAAATTCCCAACGTACAACATTATTCCATTGATTTAGACGTATGGGTAAATCACGATATGATTGAATCCATTTAGCATAGGCAGGATACATAACGGTCTCTGAGGTAGGACGTACTGCTATAGGTTCAGCTAATTCCGATTCACCCGATTTGGTAACCCAAGCTACTTCGGGAGCAAAATCCGCTATATGATCTTTTTCCTTTTCTAAAGCAGCCTTTGAGACAAAAATTGGGAAATAGCATTCTTTAACACCCATTTTTGTAATTTCAGCATCAAACCAGTTTTTAATAAATTTCCATATAGCAAATGACCAATGACGTAGAATATAACAACCGGAAACATCATAATATTCTATAAGTTCACCTTTGGTAATAACTTGTGAATACCAGTCGGGTAGATTATCTTCTTTGGTAGCTTCTAAACCCAAACGTGTTTGTTTTTTAACTGCTCCCGTTGAGGAGACTTCTGGCTCCTTTTTTTGGGATTTGGTTGGTTTGGGTGCATCTTTTTTTTCATGTGTCGATTTTTTAGATGAACCACCACCACCACCACTGCGACCTGCAACTGGAAAATCGATACCGGTTACCTCTTTGTATTGAGCTTTTAAAGCCAATAACTTGGCAACTTCAGCATCTATTATTTCTTTAGCAGCCTTATTAGTTTTGGCCACACGTACTTTATCACCCTGTTCATGGATTTCTTTGGTTAACAGATCTTTTTCTAAGGTTGGCGGCGAGGAAGACATTTTAATAGGTTCTTGTTGAACAGATGCAGAGATTTGTTTAACTTCCACTTTAGCTCCTAGTGTCCAATCTTTTCCGGTTAATGTTTTATATTCTGCTTTATAAGCTAATAATGATTGTACTTCTGTTTCTATAGCAGCTTTGGCAGCTTTTTCTGATTTTAATTTACGTATTTTATCTCCTTGTTGTTTGATTTTTTCTAATACAACTTCAACGTCTGAGTCAGAATCTCCGGTAGTTAAGTCAATACATTCAGTTTTAACTGTATTTGCTGGAGCTACACAACCAGGTTTCCACTCTTGCCCGATAAGACTTTTGTAATCAGTTTTTAAAGCTAATAAAAGTTTAACTTCTGGTTCTATAGTGGCTTTATCAGCTTTAGCTGTTTTTAATTCTCTAATTCTATCACCTTGTGCTGAGATTTTATTTAGTAAATCAGTGACAGCGCAGGCTGAGGGTAGATCGGGACACTTTTCTTGTTTAACTACTACAGGGGCTACGGCTCCTGGTTTCCAATCACTGCCAGTTAATTGTTTATATTCAGTTTTTAAATTAAGTAAAGTTTTAACTTCTAACTCAACAGCAGCTTTATCGGCTTTAGCTGTTTTTAATTGTCTTACCTTATCACCTTGTTCGGCAATTTTTGTCAAAACTTGTTCAACTGTAGTATTGGCATTTGCACTGTTAGCTGGTGGGGATGATTTTGATTTTGGCACTTCTACACTAGGTTTCCAATCTTGTCCTGTTAAGATCTTAAATTGTGTCTTCAGATCTAGTAGTAGTTTAACTTGTGGTTCAATTTCAGCTTTAGCACATTTTTTAGCTTTAAGATCTCGAATTAAATCTCCTTGTTTTATAATGCTTTCATTAACTGAAACAGCATCATTACCAGTTGACTTTGAAGGGGCTGAAGTGGCGACAGCAGTAGTTTGTCCCGGTTTCCAATCTTTACCAGCAGCAGTTTTATAATCAGCTTTTAAAGCTAACAATTTTTTAACTTCTGCATCAATTTGTGCTTTATCGACCTTTTTAGCTTTAAGATCACGTACTATTTCACCTTGTTTGTTAATCTTTTGATCCAAATCAGCTACACTTGATGAAGATTCACAATTAGATGTGGCCTAAAATAAAATCAATCTTATGAATTATATCATTTTAAAAACATACAAAAACTTAAGCTTATAAATTAAACAATTGTATACGTCAGCATTTAAGATAACTGTATGACTGTTATATTCACATTGGGCATAAATTTAAGCAACGTACGCCAATCTTGTTTATAGTCTTATGCTTAAAGTATTTAACGTTTTGTCTACTCCATAACACACACCCTTACCGGTAACAATTCAACAAGTGTTGTTAAACAAACGACAGCTGTCGACACAATAGCACGTTATAAAATGTGAATGTATGACTGGTTTGTGGTTACACGTGTGAATAGATAAACAGAGAAAAATAGCGGAAGAGTATACAACATAATATGGGTATAATTATTCCGAAGAGTAGGTCAACAGTTTATTAGAGTACGCAGTACAACAGGGTCATTTTTAAAAGTTCAAACAATTTTATTTTCTGATCACAAATTAAAACAATAAAATTTTTAAGGAAAACTTTCTACATTTAAATAAAAATTTTTATTTAAAAAAGTATTTTATATTTAAAAAAGTACAATTTTTTTAAAAAAAAGTACATTTTATTTAAAAAAGTACATTTTATTTAAAAAAGTTCAATTTATTTAAAAATGTACTTTAGTTTAAGGAGATGTACGAAAAATTGCACATGGCTTAATAATGAATTTATTTTTGTATTGTGAGGAGGTGTACTCAAGCACGACTGCATTTATTGCGGATTGGCTATACATGTTGTTTAAAAGGGTAATTCTTTACCTATATTCCTTGCGTATTCAGGCACATGTTTCTCAATATGTAGAACGGTTCTTAGAAACATCTTTTTTCAATTTTATTAAAATTCGTTTACTACTACATTTTTATACAATTTTTCGTAATTTTTAATTATTTGGCCAATTAATTTATTATTTGGCCAATTAAGCTTACAAATTACAAAATGAATTTTTAAATAACTTAAATTAAAAAATAATGTTAAAATAAGGGGCAATTTTGAAATAAAATGTACTTTTTTAAATAAAAGGTACTTTTTTTTAAAATAAAATGTACTTTGTTAAATTAAGGGTACTTTTTTAAATAAAAGGTAAGGTGATGGTCCGTATTGTGGCCTCTGACCACTCATTTTTTCGTGTTGCTGCATCGAGTCTAATTTTCGCTATCAGTATTTTCAAAACGTTTCGTTTTGATTGCACACGTTTTTCTTGGGTGTATTGTGTCATTTCAAAAAACGCAATATAAAGTATAATTTTTCGTAAACATAAAAGTGAATAACAAACAAGTTTTAAAGTTTTTTCCAAGTCAGATTTTTGTAAAAGGTATGAATTTTATTCACAATTTTAATAAAATTTTAATTGATTCCATAAACAAATATAATAATTGAAACAAAAAATGAGAAAAATTAAAATTTCAAAATGTTCCCTAAAGTGGAACTTTGCTTTATTTTCTTATTTTTTTTTTTTTATTAATCATCAATTTTGCTCCATTATTGTCTTCTTAGTAATCAAACACGTGGCTAGGGTATTTTACTAACAAGCATCATGACGTTACTAAACTTTGAAGACCAAAATTGTTCTATTTATATCAAAAAAATTTAGTTTTTACTCTGGCTCAAGTAATATTTTTTACAGTTTTGTTAGTTTTTTGTTTTTGTATACATCGAGATTATTTTCATGTTATTTTTAATCTATAACGAGCTTTCAACCTCCGTATACTTACAAAAATAAAGCAAATCAAACATATTAGCTAGGTTGATACTAGTATTTCAATCTGGCTAAAGATTACCCGAAACAACAACAATTTGCACACAAATTATGCAATAAAAAAGCTTTATGGTAAAATTGGGTTGAACGAACACACCTATTATAAGAAGCTTGTCCATCATTATGAATCAGTTTCCAAACAAGAGTGTATACGTGATAAAACTTAAATAGCGAATACATTTAAAGTAAGGGATTAAATTTTAAATTTTTATCTTTTTTTTTCAAACAAAATACTTTCGATAAATAATTATTTTTTCGTCAATAACAATCGGTTTTTTAGGCATTGGTGCAATTTCATTACCAGACCAATGCCACTTAAAAACATTTCATTAGCATTTGAATGGTAATGAAAAATTCCCAAGTATGCAACTTTAAACGATAGATAAAACGTTTTATTAAACAGAATTAAAATTTATTTTAACTTCCTGTCCTCACACCTATTTTTTGTTACACGCATTTCACAATGTTGTTGGTGTGTAATATGCCCCAGTGTGAAAACGGAAGATTAATTTAAATAATTTGCTTTGTCGATTTTACTTAAGATTCTAACAATTGATTATGCTTTTAGATAGTTTTTAATTAAGGTCTAGTGGATCTTTTGAATTTTTGAAAATTGTTATACAGCTTTTAAATTAATTGCCACAAGAAAATTATTTGTAGCCGAAAGATGCCGAAGGAGTTGGTCTATAAGTTGATCTATTTGGATTTGGAATATTCCTCTTTGTTTTATTGCCCAAATACCAGGTATCAAATTAGAAAGCATTCCCTTACCTTTTATTTAAAAAGTACATTTTATTAAAAAAGGACGTTATACTAGGGTGTCCTTTAAAAATCGATTCGACCTCAGGGTTAAAAAAATGGTTATCTAATTTGTTGGTCATTTTTAATTTCAGCCAAAAGTGGGCTAATGTTATCCAATGAACTCCATATCTGAATAGTTTTGAGTATAATAAAAGAATAAATGAAATTTTTCAAAATTTCGAATTTTGAAAAATTTTAAAAGTACATTTTTTTCAAAAATGGATAATTTTCGGCCGAAATTCGTCAAGATTTAACGCTTTCCCAAACAAAAACGATTTCTTCCATCGCTGTTTAAGGGGCATCCTAGTCTACACATAATCTCTAAAAATTCATTTAAAACAAAACTTTTGAATAATTATACAACTGAATTCATCATAAATAACAATCCGATTTTAGAAAATATTTTACCAGGGTTTAATTTCAGTATACATAATTTTCAATTTAAGCAAAACCCGTTTTGTATGGAGTCGAAAAATTCGACAACCGTAGTAATCAGGCCGAATAAAGTTTTAGTCGGTTTGTTTAGAGTCGAATAATCGATTAATCTTAATACAAACACTAGTTAAATTTACTTACCACTTTATTTGCAGCATCCTGATTAGTAGCCGTATTAATTTTCAAACCCGAAGAAGGCATATCCTTGGTATGACCATCAGGTATAGAAAATAATATGACTGGAGAGGTGACATTCGAAAAAGCACTGGGTGGAGCATAGGCATTGTCAACCTTAAAGAAACCACGACGTTGCAATTGTACAATATCACCCTTTTTACATTTTTTCAATTCAGGATCACCCAACATTTGTTGCTCTTCTCTGGTCTTATGGCCAATAAATTGTTTGAAATCTTCATCTTTACCCAATACCGCTTTACTTATGATATTATCAAAGTAAACGCAATATGTAGGAGGATATTCATCAGCTTTATCTTCAACGGCAAGCCAAGTCAGTTTAAGAGTCTTTTTAAAGTCTTTGTTATCCAAATTTAAGGAGGCATCAACACTGGTAATTTTACCAGCTGAATCTTTATTGATCTTATTAATCATAAGATTACCCCAGTTAATGAAAGTAGCATTTTCACCCTCTTTTAAAGACCCAGCATCAGCATAATCAATATAAATTTTGGGTCCTAAAGAAACTGACTTCTTGCCTAAAGCCTCATTTTTAGGATGAACTGGAACTTCAATTTTTTCTTGTTTAGCACCAGCTACATTAACTACAACACGATTGTCATATTCCAAGGCAGTATAACGTGGAGCAATTGGATCAATAACTTTCTTATTAAATGACCAAATCTTATCCCAATTCATAAAGACTACAGATTTACTAGAACCTTGAGCAATAATGAATTCTCTCAAACCCTCAACAGTCATACCACGTCTAACAATACCGCGTACCGTGGGGAAACGAGGATCATCCCAACCATCAACGAGACCGGAGTCAACAAACCAAGTTAGCTTACGTTTCGATAGCACAGTATTGGTCATATTTAATCTACTGTATTCCCAAATGTATGGTTTACGTAGTTTTAAAGCATCAATAAACCAATAGAATTGATCATCACGATCATGATATTCCATGGTACGCAAAGTGTGGGTAACATTTTCAATGGCATCAACAATGGGGCATGCAAAATCATATGTAGGATAAACTCTGAAAGTATGGACAAAGGAGACAACATTTAAGTTAATTATCCATACTATTTTAGATAAGAACAATTTTGTGTTTTATTTTTAACTTTTTCTTACTTGTATTTTGTTCCAGTTCTGGGATGTGGTTCATTTTTACATCTGTATATGGTGGGATCACGCATACAGCCATTTGGCGATGACATATCAATTTTAGCACGCACACAACATTTTTGACCAATTTCGCTGCCATTTAACATTTCTTTCCACATCGACATGTTTTTAGCAACATCTAAAAAATAATTTGTTGTAATATTAATAAAGAAAATTTTACGCCCTGTTTTTATAAAGCGAACGGAATAATTGCTCTATTTTGTTATTGTAACAAAAACAAAATCCAAGTATTCCTCTGGAGGAATTATTCCGTTTTTTTTTTTTTTTTTTTTAATTTTTTTTAAAAATGTACGTTTTCTTTTTAAAAACAGCACATTTTCTTTAAAATGTATATTTTCAAATGTTTTACTTTTAAATTAAAAAAAAAAAAAAAAAATAAAACCAAAAATTAATTTTTCGATCATTTATCGTAAATTATGACGTGTGCAAGATTATTCATGTTCAAGATCATTTTTTTTTTTTTTTTTTTTTTTAAAAACAAAAAAACCGTGCAATGTTTTCTTGTATTACCTGTTGAATAAATAAATAAATAAAATAAATAATTAAACAATTTCTTCATCAGACTACTGATAGGTTTCATTTCGAGTCACCGAAAATCTTCAGAGGACCAATGTAGAAGGGGTAGAAGATTTACCCAAATTTGGATTTTTTGAAGGAAAAAGACCAATGCTTTTCCCGTATTGTTGTATTTACTTGATGAGAAGTAAATACAAAATTGGAAGTATTGAACTAATTCAAATCAAAAATAAAACTTTTTTAACTAATAAACATTGTTTGTGTACAGGATCGAATCTTTAGTCATAATACACTGTTTTCTTAGTGTGCTGATCTTGAACAACAAACATATCACATAGAAATAGGGAAAATATTAAATTTGGATACTTTTACATAACTAAATTGTCATAACTTCAGCATTTATAAATAGATTTGCATCAGAATTTTGCTTTGTAGAAGAACTACCAAGGAGTTTAAATATAAGGAGTCTCAGAATTCATCAAATAAGACAGAACATCAAACAAAACATTCCTCGACGAGTCGAAATATCCTGGTAAATATTGTAAACAATGTAAAGTACTATGTAATGTTAATAGTGTAAATAATGTAAACAATGAAAATAATTTAAATAATGTGTGAAATAAAAATTTTATTTCACTTTGATTTTTTTTTTTCGTTCCACTGTTTTAACCGAGGAATAATATCTAGTGTCCGACCGAACAGTTCGGCCAGAAAATGCATTTGGTCTGTATTCGGTATTTAAAGCATTATGGACAAATTTGGCGGATGGAAAAATGTTTATTGGGCTGATTAGATGCTATTTTGAGTGTCAAATTTGAAGAAAAGTCTATAGTTAAGCAATGAATTCACTGTTCGGCCTCAGAAAGTTCGGCCACATTGAAAATAGTTCGGCGGCCGAACTTTTAACTTTATAGCTAAACTTCGGCTTATTTCTTAAATTTTATACACAATATCGAATTAAATCGGCTCAACAAACATGTTTCCAATACCAAATTTTGTCATCATTGCCTCTAGATATCAAAAAAACCGACAAAATATAGGTTTTTGGCCGAACTGTTCGGTCGGACAATAATAATATCCTGTCTGACAGAATGTTGTGCTTGATGTCCTCTAGGATGTCTTGTTTGATGAATTCTGTGACTTCTTATATTAAAACTCCTTGGTGCTACGTTAAAGAGGAATTTTAAAAATTTTCGACACTGAGGTAAAATATTTTCAAAATTAAATAATAAAAATGCTCGAGCTCGAGGCCAGTTGTAATTAATATTAAAAATTAATTTATTTCTTAATATTTCGAAAATCATCGAATGTCATCCCTGAGTAGAAGTATCTATAAGATATAACAAAAAACAATATTAATTTGAATTTCTAATACAACAAGATACAATATCTTATAAATTACAGTACATTCAGTATATAATTTAGATCAACATTAAGTATAAATATCAGCAAAATACAAATGATAACATAAAATACAAAAATCGGTCATACGAAGTATGTGCATATAGGCACACACAAACTTGCATTTAGTGTTTATATAAAAACACTGCTTAGAACTATCGTTGTTTGTTTGTCAAAATCTGAGATTGCAATGAAACTACTTAAAACTAATTATTGCACTATTTTTGTTTACCAAATAACAGTAGCTCTGAGCTTTTTAAGGACGCTTTTGAGGTCATGAAAATTGTGTTTGCTTCATTGTGAGAATTCACTCTGCATACCAATTCACTCTACATTACCAATCCATGTTTTTTTTTTTTTTATAAAAAAATACTAAAAAATAATTCGATTTCGCAAAATTTATAAATTTTTTTTTTTGGCCTTAAACATTTTTAAAATGCTTTTTTGACTCGGATGTGCGTTTAACTAAGAAACTCACTATTATGCACTGATCATATAAAATTAAAATGAAAAATTTAATACACTTCTTTAAAACTAGCATATTTATTATTTTTGTTTTCTTTATACGCGAAAATTTTTGCGGTTGGCTGTCTATGCACAAAACACTAACAAATTATTGAAATAATCCATTTTTATTATATGGACTTACCAAATGGATTTATTTAAATCACTTCAGGTAGTATGCAAAAAGACACAATGATTTTATAGAACTTAGCGACCGCGAATCTTGAAACAAGCTATATTTTTTAATAATATAAATTTTTAATAATTTTAATATGGAGTCTAATAAAATGATATATCATTTGATAAGTTCCGATATATAAGCACATACAAATTGATCCGAAAAATGGGTCATCTACATGTATCTAATTATATAAAATTATATATAATTTTATACAATTTTATCCGAGATTGCTCCATATCCGGCACATTAATTTATATCTAATTATATATAAATATATCTGATTTTATAAAATTTTAGCCGTTACTAGGTATGCTTTTTGTAACTTGAAGTTATGCTTAAAAGTATTTAAATTTAAAATTTCTAGAAATCAACAATTTTAGACCAACATTTTTTTTAAATGAAACATCGAAATGTTTAAAAATTATCAAGAATAAATTTAGTGTTTCAAAAATATATAATCTATATATAAAATTATGTAAAATAAATCACTTGCAAATTTTTTCGTTATAAAATTAATATGATTATATGTGAAGCCATATCGCTCATTTACTTCAAGACTGTCATAATGATGCACATTTCTTATCATGCTTTATATTGTGTAAAATTTCATATTAATATCATGTGTACTTTTCGAGATAGAGGATAATATATTTTATTTTTCTTTAAAGTGGGTGCAAAGAGTATATACTTGATAGAGAAGCTGTGCTACTCACGGGTCTCTCGATAATTAGCGAATTCGCACACAACTCTCACTAAGAGAAAAATACATTAAAACCCCATATTTAAAAAAAAACGTTACCAAATAAATAGAGAAAGGGTCAAGCGAGGCAGGTATGGATTGAAAACTTTAAACTCGTTTTCTGCAAAATCGTGTTTTTGAGTTATTTCAGTCTTGCAGTAAATGAGCAATATGTAATAAAGTCTTAACTTGCAGACAACTTAATTTGATATTATTATTTACCAAAATATGTATGGGATTATATATAATGTTGTATAAAATTATAAGAAAAATATTTTCAGTATGGCTTCACTTATAGTTTAATAAGAACTAGCATGGGACCATATATAATCATATAGATCACTACATATATTTGGATTATTATTGTATGGCTTACGTAGTTATATATGGAGTAAAATTTGGAGACATATAATAATATCAAAAACCTTATAAAAAATTGTCTCAATAAAAATGATCAGATGTATTTGTATATAATTATATTAGTAGTAATGTGACTTCATTCAAAGTCAGATATGACTTAATCATATTATATATGACTATATATAACCTTTTTACCCGGGGCTATACGAATAGTATCTAAATTGGGTAATTTTGACCCAAACAGGACTGAAGACCTAAAAAAATACCCTTTGTTTGAAAAAGTATAAAATTAAATTAAAAGTAGCTTACATAAGTACCACTTTTAAAAACGTATATTTTATTTGATAAATAATTTAAAATTTAAGATTATGAATAATTTACTTACCATTTGATCTATTATGCGATTCAGTTCTCTGTTCACGTTCAGCCTTCATTTGCTCGGGTGGAGTATCATCGACGTAAGCTTTGCCCTCGTTTATTAATTGTTCACAATATTGTAACATTAAATCGAAATAATTGGAGGTGTGGGTAAACACATCTGGCTTAATGTTCAACAATTCCAAATCACCCAAAATAACATTTTCAAATTCCACAGTTTCTTTGGCAGGGTTAGTATCGTCGAAGCGCATAATTAAAGTGCCTTCAAAAGCTTGGGCATAGTATTGATTTAAGAGAGCTGCTTTAGCATGACCAATATGCAAATAACCAGAAGCCTCTGGAGGAAAACGTACAACCACCTTGCCCATTTCAGCACCAGGTAAATCTACAAATTTACCCTCTTGTTTACGTTCACCGGGCTTAGAGGTGATGGCTGGGGATCCTTCCTTAGAATTCTTAGAACGATTAACACGTTTGGCGGAGGCCTTAGCCTCATCGGGCAAAGATTGAAGAACCTTTTGGATCAAAGGTTGGGCACTTATTAAATCATACCATCTTTGTACATGTTGTGGTATACCCTTGGCACTTAAAATCTCATAACGTGAATGCATTTCATTGTATAAAGCAAAATCAGCTATAGTTAATTTATTCGCCACCAAATAAGTAACCGGTGCTATAGATTTATCCAGAAAATTCATGGCCCAAGAGATGTCATCTTCACAGGTTAGTGAAAATGATAACCAATGATCGATTTGTGTACGTTCAATAGCGGTCTCACCGTATAAATTGTAAGTTGGAGCAGCTCTAGCTAAAGCACGCAAAACATCATTATTGGAATAACAGGACAGACGTCTGCCATCTGGATAGAGCAAAGAAGTTTCACTACCCCAAACAATTTCTACTGGTACCGTGTCTTTGATTAAATGCGCCGTAGCTAAACCACCTTAAAACAAAGAAAATTTAATTTAATTTATAACGAAACAAAAGGTTAAAATGATGAAATATTTCTGGCTACCCTGCCAACATTTAATAAATGCCAGAATTTAACCTAAAAATATTGCAGACTTTTTGTATATCAAACAACTTACTGATAGGTGGATTATTAACATTAGCTGTTAACTTTAAAGCCATTTTTTGGTAAAAAAAACTCAAATCTTAGTATTGTTTAAAAAAAATTTTATTAGCAAATTTGTGTTATTTTGAAGGATTTTCACAAAAATCCACCGTACAAAAAGACGTGTGTTCCAGACGGATACCTGCGCCGTGCTGGTTTAAGCCGGCTGAGCCGAGCCGCCGTAAATTATTTCTAGCCGCCGCCGCCAAACATTTTTTCATTGTACCCGTCAGAGCCTTGAATAATTCATTCTCTAATTCCCACTTTTTGAAATGAATTTAAATTTTAGGAAAGAATTCCCCGGTCAACATTAAGGAATTGAATGAATTCATTTTTATTTCATTCGACTTGTGTTGAAGGAATTCATTCCCATTTTTTTAAATTCCTTCATGAAAATTATGGAATTCATTTAGTAGGGAATTCATTCAAATCTAGTTAATTAAACTTTTGGTCAGGGAATTCATTCCCTAGGGTATGAATTCCTAAGGAATTCGTTTAATTCCCTTAGGGATTCAACTTTTTTTTAGTTTCCTAAGGACTTAACTTTAGGCTTTAAGTCCCTAGTAACTAAACTTTTTGGTTTAAGTCCCTAAGGGACAGAACTGCATGCCTAACAGACGGAAAAGGGCATAATACTATAAAAATAATAATTAACGAAAACGCAGTTTGTTACTTTTATACAATAAAACCGGATATGTATTTCAATATTTTATAGTTAATGCTTTAAAAATTACAACTGATATGGGTTTGTAACCAAAAAACTCAAAAAATTTAAAAATTTTTTATTGGACAAAATAAAAGTAATGGAACAAATTCATAAATAATAATACATTTTAAAACCTGCATCCGATTATTGGTACAAAAAAGATTTTTGTATCGTAGTTCCTTTAAGGACAATGTTTATTTTCCGACCATCACTAATTTAACCAGGAATATATCGTTTTTCCTTTTATAGTCTCACGTGAAAAATTATTTTTCTGGGCATTAATTGGAAAGCTTATTTCAGGGAATTAAACAAAAAAGTCAAGCCTCTTAGGGAATTAATAGTGTTTAATACCGAAAAAAAAATGATAAATACTGCAACTAATTAATGCCGTAAAAATTAATATCAATGTCGTAAAAATAACTCGCAATTTTTTGCTTAAACATTTTGAAGCAACTGAAAAAAATATAATTACAGTTGTTTCAAAATTTTTAAAGTAAAAAATTGCGAGTTATTTTTACGACGTTGATAGTTATTTTTACTTCATTTATTAGTTATTTTTAACATTTAATTACCTTTGACGGCTTTTTAACTGAATTTACAGTTGTTTTAACCGTCAATTTTAGCAGATTATACTGACAAACTTTTATGAATGTGATAACATTAATTAGCGGATTCGCGTAATGTGTTTAATTATTTAATACTTTTTTAGTAGCCGGCTTACAAGGCAGGTATCCCGACCCGAACTCGCGGATTTTAGTGAAATTTGAACATGTTGTAAAGAATCAAAACAAAAGAGACACGTATATTTTCTAGCTACATAATCATGTATAAGGTTTGAAAAGTGGGGTTAAAAGATTAATTGTTTCGGTGTTAGTTTACGAAAACTTTATTTGTTTGTACACAGGATTTGTAAACGTACTCAAGAAAACAAACATTTTGATACCCATATTGCATATATAGTGGACCCAGAGTTGCCACGTTTTTGAATTATTTGAAAAATACATATTAGCGGTAATCACTCTTGATAGAAAAGTAAAGAAGAATCGAAGAAAACGAGAAAAGAAGAAAACTTTGACAGATACAACAACAAAATGTATGGGATTTGTTTTTTCTCGTTTTCTTCGATTCTCCTTTTCTTGATAGGAAATTTCTTTGACTCAAACCTTGAGTAAGTTGTAGTAGAAAACAAGAAAAACTTTTTTTGACAGAAGAACAACTGATTTTAAGCGTCACAAGATAATTTCATATTTTTTAAATAAATTGTGAATTATAAATCTATTTGTGTTATTCTATATAAAATCTATTCTATATAAAATCTATTTGTGTGATTGCATTTTCCACTATAAATTTAATTATTTTAATTTTTTCTGATGTTTTTGGCATTTTGCTTATTTAACTTTTAATTACATTTGGTGAAAAACGTGTTCAGCCTAGAAACAAATGTAAACAAAGATCAGCTGACAGTGTTGAAAACAAACTTGCTAAAAAAGACGCTCACTCTTTAATGAAAAAGAAATCGATAATGTTTCCTCTAAGAAAAAGTTTTCTATCAAGAGTGATTACCGCTATTATTTTATTTTTTCTCTTTTTTTATTTTTCTACGTTTGTTATATCAAGCATAATTTTTTATTTGTACAAATTTACTTATTTTTATTTTTTAAGTAATTAGTTTACAATTGTGTGGATTATATTAGTGTGTGATATATTGTGTTTATTATTTGGCCAATTGGGCTTACAAATTACAAAATGAATTTTTTTTTTAAATAAATTAAATTAAATAGGGGAAAAAGGAGAAGTTGCACAAAAACCGAACAATTTCGAATAACGGAAAAAGCTCAGACACCCATTCGATGAAATTTAATAGGTATTACTATGAATTTCTTTTTAGCTTAATACAACAGATTTAATGTTACTCAAAACACATTTTTTAGAATAACTGAAATAGTTGAAAGTTTTTAGACATAATTTGTACACCAATGCATGAGTATTCTAAAACCCTTCATTTGATACCAAGATTATCTATAATAACTTAAAATAGCACTAAATAAACCGAAAAACGTAAAATGTGATCATTTTTGACCACGCTTTGTAATGCCTTAACATGAGATTAAATTTTTATTCTCTACAACATATCCGAAGTTCATTAAGATCTGCCGGTCTGGGTCGGAATACCTCCCTTGTAAGCCGATTTTATGTATGAGCCGATCAAAAGACGTCTAGTCTATTCGGCTCGCAGCCGCCGTCGATTATTTTTATCGGCGCAGGGCTTAAATGTGTTTTCAATTTAACAACTCTGGTTTTCATAACAATGACAACACATGACAGCTGCTGTCAAGTGGATTTTAGATGTCATATCGTCATTAACTTTTTTCCTGTGTATTACTAATAAAAAACTTTCGTTTATTCTCATGAATTTTTATGAAAAATTGTTAAAATAATTCCCCAAAAACTATTGTTAAATCGCTAATTTGAACAAATACAATGGTAAGGAATGTGAAATACTAAAACACTTGCCTAAATTGAAAGTAAAACTAAAAAAATCATGACCCGCCCCCAAATTGTGTGTTTTTCAATTGTTTAGGGGGTGCTCCTCTAGGGCAGGAGAGATTTATTAATCTTTTCATATTTTGTTTAATTTTAGATGCTGTTTATGTTATTATTTAGCCGTCAGGGAAAATTGCGCTTACAAAAATGGTATAATGCGTATCCCGATAAAGTTAAGAAGAAGATTACCCGTGAATTGGTCACTACCATTTTGGCACGTAAGCCCAAAATGTGTTCTTTTTTGGAATGGAAAGATTGCAAAATTGTTTATAAGCGGTAGGTGTAAAATTTTATGGATATTTTTTATATAGAAAGTAATTAAACTTTTTTTTTTAGTTATGCCAGTTTGTATTTCTGCTGTGCTATCGAGCAAAATGATAATGAGTTGCTGACTTTGGAAATTATCCATCGCTATGTTGAATTATTGGATAAATATTTTGGTAGCGTAAGTATTTAATTTTAAAATAGGTATGAAAATTGCTATTTTTTATTTCGCGAGTAGAAAACTTTATCTTTAATTTTTAGTAACCCGAGTATAAAGGTTCATATATAATCATATCTTATTTAATACAATATATGTTAAAATGTATATATGTAATGGCGTATATGATCATATATATTTTTATCTTGGATTTTGTTTTTGATATGGTCATATATGTACATACATATTGAAATAACTGTAGATGTAGCATATATTGCTACATATGGTATATATATTAATTAGCATGATTTCATTTAAATTTTATACCGCTTAGTACACTCCCTACGGCAAAGGGACATTTCCCGGACCACACGCGGGATATGTCCCAAGGTGACAGTGACACGTCCTGGGACGGACTTTTTATATAAAAGAGACATCACTTTATCACATATCACTTTAAAAAACGAACAAGTGCAATTACAGTTCTACAATATGTCCTGGTGTAACCAGCCACGGGATATGTCCTTTTAGGGAAATTGACTTTTCGTTGCCGGTAGGAAATATTTTCAAGTTTTATTCCAAAAAACTTACTATACATAATTTTATCATTTTCATGATAGACAATACAATTGTTTCATTGACATCACCCAAATCTTCAGTTGTCTGCAATAGAAAAAGATAACTGCCTTAACTCAAACAACAGACAAAATAAACTCTATGAGAATCTTTTTGTCTGCCTTAGGTAGAGTTTTTGAAATGAAGGTTAAACTTGGTTTAGTTAAACCGATAACGAATATTGTCTGCCATTTCCAAGTTAAATAAGAAACATTTGTCGAACCCACTTCTTCTCGTTTATTATAATAAAACCGAATAAATCATTTTAGAAGCAATATTGCATTTAAAAACTTCGTTAATCTAAGTTTACAGATAATCAACATAATAAAAACTCGGTCATAGTGTATAAACTGTCTGATCTGGTAACCCTAATGTGCCACATCTCAAGACTTGTTAACCTATGTGAAAGAGTTTAAAGTTGATAATAAAATTTGGTCGGACCATTTTCCCATAGGATTGAAGCTTAAATTACCATTAGTTTGTGAAAAGATACGAAAAGTAACGTTGCTTCCCAAATTATATTGGAATGATTCCAAAAAAGATATTTACCAGACAAGGCTTAATACAAATTTAGAGCGTGCGTCTACAGAATTAGCTGATATTATAAAAAGGTCTTCTCCACTATCATCTATCTATCTTTTTACTCTTGATTTACATCTAAGATATGTCATCAGAACACTATTTAATTACAATGAAGAACGTCTGCCACATAAGCTAACTAGGAAACTGCTACATCATAATCTTTTATGGGTAAATACACTCACCACACTAGGAGCAGAGTATAATATTAATTGGACAGAAAATCTTGCCACTAAAGCCCAATGGAATGAGAATAGAAACAATCTTTTACAATATCTCAGCGTTAAATTTTAAAATTTACTTCCAAAATTTATTAAATCCACTCCAAGCTATACATGAGTTTTATTATGCACCACCACGTATTGAAAATAACCTATTAGATAGACCCATAGCACCAGAAGAGTTAATAAATGTTTTATGCAAGCTAAAACTAAATAAAGCTGCTGGCGAAGATCGAGTGCCTTATGAATTCTTAATAAATGGTACCGATATATTTCATGAACAGCTTTTACGTATTTACAACACCATTTTTAGCAACGGCAAAATAGATTGCTCTTTTAATAAGACCGTAGTATTCCCTATACACAAGAAGGGTAATATACACCAGCCTAATAACTATAGGGGCATTTCATTCATAAATTGTATTGTAAAAGTAATGATGGGGATCCTTAACGAAAGGCTGTACAATTGGGTTGAAAGTAACCGAGTTCTGACGGAGTACCAAGCTGGCTTCCGCAGAAAATACTCTACAGTAGATAATGTATATACTTGTCAGCTATCGTAAGCATCAAACAAAAAGAAAAGAGGAAAGTCTACGCTTTTTTATTGACTTTAAGGCAGCATTTGACAATGTGTCAAGAGGAGCTCTTATTTATAAATTATATAATATGGGTGTTTCATATAAATTTGTTAAAATGTTGGAAGCTATTTATAGCAAAACTGAATCAGCTGTTTGGAATGGTGAAGAAATTTCGGACTACTTTAAAACCGAAATAGGAGTGAAGCAAGGCTGTCTATTATCACCACTTTTATTCTCGTTGTATATCAGCGATATCCATGAATATGTTGGAGGATTGCTCATGATAGATGATTTTAATATTCGCCTTTTGTTATATGCAGATGACATAGTTCTGCTGGCTGAAGATGCTGATGTGCTAACAAAAATGATCAATAAGCTTGAAAAATATTGCGTATTATGGAACCTAGAAGTAAACCTTAATAAATCGGAGATAGTTGTATTTAGAAATGGAGGAAGGCTTGCTTATAATGAAAAATGGTTCTTCAACAATTCTGAAGTTAAAATTTCTTCTGAATTTACCTACTTGGGTGTTGTTTTTACTCCTAAATTGGCAAAGCTTTCTGTCAAAAAGTTATATAAATTTGGAATCCAATCGTATGCTGCACAAGTATGGGGTTTTGGCTACTTTGACGAAATCGATAAACTTCAGCGCTATTTTCTCAAAAAAATATTAAGGCTACCAAGTGATACTCCTAACTATATACTTATGTTAGAAACTAATGCCGAAGACAACCATATTTATACGATGGCTTTACATCTTAAAACTTTGTTTGAATATAATGAAACCCGTTTACCCAATATCTTATCAAAATTTTTATTAAGACGAGAACTGTTGTTTGTAAAGGAGTTAAAAGAGATGGCAATAAAATTTAATTTGGAATGGCCCGGAAATAATTTTACCGAGTCTCAATAGAAATATTTCAGTTCGAATCTCCTAAGCAGAATGAAAATTAATAAATGGAATGAGAGAATGCAAATAGCTCAAAGTAGCACCAGACTTTATAAATACTTGAATCCTGCAAGATCGCAACAATATATCACACAAAATCATAACCTTGAAAAAATCACCTGGGTGTTCTAAGCAAGAAGTGGGATGATACGACTTAATGCAAACCGATACTATGTTGACATAAACGATAGTGAAAGTTGGAAACATTGCACAATGTGTAATCTGCACGAACACGAAACATTTCTACATTTTCTCGGAGTATGCCCGATTTTAAAAGAATTTAGGACCAGTGTTTTTGTAAAACCTCTTCTGGAAGATGCTGAAATTCTTTGTGTACTAGATGGCCAAGAAGAAGAGGATTGGACGAATCTCACAAAATATTTAAAGATTGCCCTTAAATATAGAGCGTTTTTAATATCAGAATATAATTAATTACCGAAACCTTTAGCGACAGACGTTTTAGTTTAAACATTGTCGATACAATGTACTCTTTATTACATATGAAATCTCAATTATATGAATTGTAAAGTAAATTGTAAAGTAAATTGTAAAGTTTATGTAAATAAAGAAAAATTATTATTATAATTATATATTATATACATATATATATATTATTATGGCAACCCTAATTATAAAATCAAACTATTTGAAAAACAACAACTTTACATGTCAATATACTTTGTATGTGTCAGTACATGTATGTGTGTTTGTTGTATTACAATTTGTAAAAACAACATACATATATCCCAACAAACTGTGCATGTTGAGAAGAGCCGTCTTATGCTAATTGTATTGTCTATCATGAAAATGATTAAACTTTTTGAAAAGTAACAAATAAAATTTAATATGACAACACACAGTGCTGCGTTTCAAAAAAAAGTGGTAATAAGTACAGGTATCCCTCGATTTACGCGGTACTTTATTTGCGCGGTTTCGATATAACGCGATTTAATAATAGTGACCATTTTTCTATATAACGCGTTTTTTTACGCCTTTTTAGTATAACGCGATTTAAAAATAGTGGCAACCCTCTAATTGCGCGCATTATACCATTTTTTTTTTAAACATTATCAGCTGTTTGCAAAAAAGAAGAGGTTAAATTTAATTTGCAGTGTAAAAAATCTTTAAAGGTAATAAAAAATAAACAATTTGCTGTGGTTTTGGTTTTCCTAATGATAATGTTGTTACTCCGTTAACAGCGGAAGTTGCTGAAATACTACAAGTAATTGAAACATCTGAATTATTTGAAAAAATTGTTGATGAGGATATATTGGAGATGATAAATGATGTTCCAGAATTGACAGAACAAGATCTCATTGAATTAGCCACGGACCCCGATGAATCAACTGAAGACGAAAGTGATAGTGAGGATAATCCAGATTTTGATTCTTCTAAGTTGAAAACTTTTATACAAATGGCTAAGGATTTGATAAAATTTTCCACTGAATAAAAAAATTTCCACTGATCAGATTTATTTCAGTGTTCAATAAAAAAATCGTTGGCATCATACGAAGAACTTTTCAAACAATAGGAACAGCAAAAAAAGCAAAAGTGAATAACAGACTTCTTTAAAGTGGACGAAGACGTTAATTGTGACCAAAATTCTGAAGACGTTAACTAGACAAAGACTCTGAAAAAGTAGTCTTTGACGAAGATACTGAAGATTTTAACTATGACGAAATCGGAGAAGATTAGCAATATGTATAATATTTTATATTTTTTATGAATTTTTTGTTTTCTTTTTATTAATTTATGTTTTATTGATTTAAAAAGCCGGAATGAAGTTTTTTTTTATAAAATTTTTGTTACTTTTTGTTAATTTATAAATTTTGAATTTTTTTTCAAAGCTGGTTTAAATATACTATTTTTACAAATAATATTTTGTTATAACTATTGAAAAGTACAAATAAAATAAATTTAATTTAAATTATATTAATAAGCTTTTCTTTTAACACGGATTTTCTGTCCCAAATTTGAATTTTGTATGAAGTTAGTGTTTCAATTTGCGCGGTTTATTATATTGCTGGTCCCAAAACAAAATTTTGTATTGATATAGAACCTTTATTTATGCGGTTTTGAATTACGCGGTTTTTTTTCGGTCCCAACGTGCCGCGTAAATCGAGGGATACCTGTATAGGTGAGGTGGTCAATCAGGTCATAGTTATCACCCTGTGTAAGCACAGGGTGTCTCAGATGACAATATTCTAAAAGTCTAGGTCCTCCCCTCATCCCCTCATCCAATTTTTATGAGAATTGGGCCATTAGTATAGAAGTTCTATACTTATTACCATTTTTTTGAAAACACACCACTGTGTAAATGTACATTACAAAATTTAAATAAAAAAGACTTAAAGATGTTGGCTAAACTTGTAAGAAAAGATAAAAATAACTCCTATTGTTCGGGTAATCAATTAACATTACGTATGTTCTGTAGTTGGTTGATATACCTATATACCTGAATATACCTGGAATACAACTCTCATATATGGGCAGGGGCTCCACTGTCTATTCTGAAGCTTCTGGACCGTGTTCAGGGGAGGGCGGTGAAGCTTATCAATGACAGTAGTGTATCCAACTCTATTGATTCATTGGAGCATCGTCGGAATGTGGGTTGTGTGACACTTCTATCGATATTACCATGGGAGATGCTCATCTGAGATAAGTGAACTTATTCCACGAGCCCGAGTTTTTATTCGTAATACTCGCTTATCTAGTAGATCACATCCGTTTGTAGTTGATTGTCCTGTGTTTCGCACAACGCATTACAGAGAAAATTCGTTTTTTAGTCGAACGATTCGTATGTGGAACAAACTTCCCGCAGAAGTCTTCCCTGTTACTTACAATTTAGAAAAATTTAAATCAAATATCCACAAACACTACTCCCTCTTTCCTCCCTCCCATACCCTATTTTCCTGATCAATACAATGCACTGCATGAGTAGGGGGCATCCCCTGAGTATTGGTTAAAATTAAAAAAAAAAACCATGAGTTTCTTGTGGGTGGTGGATTAGAATGAGGCTGATGATGACCAAGTCGCTTAGGTCGAAAGTGCGGAACTGCGTCTATTGCTGATCCTCACAAGATTTTTTTCATCTTTCTCTTACAATTAGTGTTTTTTATTTATAATAGTAACATTTTAATTATGATCTCAAACCTGTCAATTCAAAATGAAATTCAATTTTTAAAGATCATCAAAATTCTCAATGTATTTCTCTGCTAAAATAGCTCCATCGATTGTCCAGTAAAACCCTGTTAAGACGAACTCCGATGGACCAGAGAAATTAGTTTGTTCTAAGAGAGGTTCGCATTAACCGGGGTAAATTTTAAACTTTTTATTGTCTACAAAATATTCAAAATTTGTATAATCTTGTTCAAAGTTGTGAAAAATAAAATATGTCTGCTTTCGGTTTAAAATGTGTTATAATTTAAATACATTTTAGGAAAATTCGGCCGAGTTGGCATACTTTGGCAACCCCAAATGAGAACACCGGGGCAGTGCTTGGCCGTTGGTTTTTTTTTAAACGTTGACAAAGAACTGGCAATGAATGCTTCTCCGGTACCAAAATCATAATTTTAAAACGTTGGCAAAGCAATCGCAAAACAACCAATAAAGTAAGTACTAGGGTATTCAATCGGTTAACCGTTACTCGATTAATCGATGAAATGATGTCGAACAATTGTTCGAGTAATTCGAAGTGGCCAATTTCGAGTAAAGAATAACTCGAACAATTTTGGTCGATTAATCGAGTAACTCGTGTACCTTGCTCATTTTCAATGCTCATTTTCACTTATGACGCAAACGATAAACGAGGTACACTTATCGTTACATTTATAAATATTTTTACACCACGAGAAAAAAATAAATTGTTTATGACTTCGTCGTTATTTTTATTTCTTCAAATATATTTAATATCTCGCTTTTTGAACTCTTTTTCCCGGTAGAATATATGCCACTTTCAATAGAATATATGCCACTGTGGACGTTGTGGTGTAATGGTTAACGCGTTGGACAGATGGTCCCGGGTTCGATTCCCGGTGACAACAACATCAATTTAGAAAAATAAAATGTATGAGTTTCCTATCACTTATATGTATCGCTGCGCCCACCTTCGGTGTTCCCATAGCACTTAACCCCACCGAAGTAAAATAATGAATCAGGGCTATGAAACAAAAAGCTTCAATAAATTCGCCAACTCTACATCAGGTGGCGAGCAACAACTGTTCTAAGACTTATCTACTCGCACAATTACAGTGTTGCCATGTTTGAAGCCCTTCATCATTCACCACCTTTCATCTCTCCACTATCCCCTTTCTAAAGAAAGCAACACATTAATTAATATTAAGAATTTCCTGAGTGTTGCTTCTCTTAAAAAAAAAAAAAATTTTTGAAAAACTCAAAAACTAATTAAGACAACTGTTGAATGAATTTTATTATAACAGGAGCTTGCAAAATCTCTTCATGTACACTGTGATGAAAAAATGTGTTTATTATAATTTTTTTCTAAATTAATTAAATTTAAGCTATTTTAAAAGCACCAAATTTTTTGAATTACCAACATTATGCCAACGATTTCAAAATCACTCAAACCAAAGGTTGGCCACTATTATCAATCGGGTTACAGCATAATACTGTCAATATTGTTAGTCCCACGTTCTGTCAACGCATAGCCGACAGTCGGCGACGCTTTGCCAATATTAAGCCGATTACATTTTTCTGCCTGGGATATGTCACATGTGACATGACAAGTTGATTTTCTTGTTGATGTGTTCAAAATCACTGTAAAAAATATCCATAGATTTGATTTAAGTTAATTCGACAGTGTCTTTTTATGTCATTGTCAGACATGTATGAGCAGCATAGCATGAATTGGCAATTGCATTATGCGGCTCATGTTTCTATGTTGTATAGTTCAACATTTGCAGGACTTTATTAATTAAATTGTTCCAGTAAAAAAATAGATGTAACGTGTTTCAAAATGCGCTTTTTCTGTTGGATGCGCCTTTTGTTAAAAAAAATACTATAATTGAAATTTTTTGAAAACTACACCTATCCCTCGATTTACACGATACTTTTTTTTACACGATTTCACTTTTACACAATTATTTTATATCTCTTGTAAATCGAGGGATGTAGAAATAACCTCGATTTACAAGATTTTTTTGTTGATTGATTTGTTTCGTAACCATAAAAAGTCGAACATTTGTTACTGTAATTAAAAAACATAAATTATGCCATCAAAAGCCTGCTTAAGATAAAAAGTTTCATATCAGAAATAAATATGCATTTTATTCTTAACTGTTGGAGCCGAAAATATTTAAGGGAATCATAAGTCCACTACACTGGAAAAACAAAAATTCGGTGTAAAGTATTTCAAAAATGTTTATATTTGTTTTAAATTATAGTTATGGTTATGGCTTCTGAATTCAAATCATTAAAATATTTTTTAATAATTTCATCTTCAAAATATTTTTAGATTTAAAGAACAAAGATCCATGCATGTACTATTACGAATGGTCAGCCCATTTATATAATTATATAATTTATATAATTTATAATTAAGGGACTGAACGATTGTATGAAAATACAATCGTAAAGTTCCATTTCTATTAATTTGATTAATTTGTAACCTAAACTCACCTTGACCAAATTTAAAACATTTCAATCAAGCAAAAGAAATAATAAACACAAGAATAAATAAAAACAAAAAACACAGAAAAAATCTAGCGAAAATTTTGAAATTCAAATAAGTGTATTATGGTCGTTCCTTAATTCACAGAAAACTTAACAAACATTTTGAAGCAAATTTACAAACGGTCAATGTGGTTGAAGCTTTAGAAATATAAATAAATAGATTAGAAAATAATTTTTTTTAGTATTTTTATGTGTAAATTTGCATCTATTGTTCTGTGTTTCTTCGTTAGTTTAAAAATATTTCCATTAACATAATTTATAATATTAAAAAACGATCATTATTAGGCATATTAAGCCTTTTATCGATTTATACGATTTTTCATACAAAATTTTTCGAATTCGATTTACACGAATTCTTTTCGGGAACGTATCTATCGTGTAAACTGAGGGATAGGTGCATAAGTAAAAAAATTTTATAAATAAACAAATACATACACAGAAATTTTAAACAATATTTAACAAAAAAGTGCTTTCCCATTTTTTTTTGAACTTCTATGTATTTATTTCTTTATGAAAAATTTCAACAAAAAATCATGCAATTTTGAAAAAGCGCTGCAGGCAAACAAATGTTGGCAGAAAATCGCCCGATTTTTATAGTTTTTTCAAAAATAACATTAACCAATCTTAAATTTTTTACCTCCAGATAAATATTTTCTTTCTGAACGTATAAAGTGTGCATACTATTCTTAAAGGTCTTTTTATATAAAAGCGAGTTGTGTTAAAAAAATGTTCGATTTGTATACACTTTTCTCCCCAGCCGCTTCTAAAGTTGACACAGTTTTAAGACAATATCCAACAATGCATTATTCTGACTGGGGAGGTTTTCTTACATGTTCTTTCTATTCATTTTTAATTTATAACGAGCTTCCAACCTCCATATATTTACAAAAATAAAGCAAATCAAACATATTAGCTAGATTGATACTAGTATTTCTATCTGGCTAAAGATCTCATCAGAACCCGAAGTTTCAGAAAAGCTAGAGCCTCCATAATAGGCAGAACTTTAACATTTGTATCATTAAATGAAGGTATGGAACAAAGTAATTTTAAACGTAAATGTAAAAGTACATATCTAAGTGATTTTAAAAATGGGCAAATTTCAGAATGAATTTGCAAAATTTTAGCACATGGTGTTGATTTATATACCATTTCATTCATTAATCAAAAAACCTGGCAATAGTACATCAAAATCTTTAGTATATTTAATCTGAAGTGACATTATAACACATTTTTTTTTTAATTAATTTTGTAAGGATTTACTATGGAGAAAATATAAAACGTATATTTTGAACATGCATCATTTAAAATCGTTAATATTTTAGGAAAACGTACTGTAATTAACTAAAATTTTGTTGATATTGATTAGAAAACATGTAGTAAACATTCTTGAATAGTTTTATCTGAATTTTATTAATTTGAATTTGCCACAGATTTCATATTTTTAAGGCATTCAAATAGATCAACTTTTTTGAATTTAAGCAATTTTTTCCTTAACCTTAAAAACAAAGTACTCGAATTTTTTCATAAATTAAGTAACCACCCAGCCAGAGAAATACGAACGGCAAAGCATTGGCCCAGTGCTTTCAACAGTGGTATGAGCGTTGGCAGAGCGTTGGATATCTGAAGATTTAAGTGCTTTGCCAACCCCAAAATGATAACACCGGGCAGTACCAAAACCAAAAACGACCAATAAAGTCCTACTTAGTAATTCACTTCAGTAAAGAGTTGTATTATTGCTTATTGAATGATTTTGGTACTTTGAACAGAAATAACAATAGGCTTGCTTCAGCTAAGTTAAATACAAAATAGCTGAATATTTTTTTTATCAAATTATTTTTGTGATAAGTTAGCACAATTTTACTAAAGAAAGAAATTTGAAAATAAATTTCTTAAGTAAAATTTTAGTACAAAAACTATACTTTGTGATGACTATAATAGGAGACCTTAATATTCTTAACTTCAAATCATAAATTGCAATTTAGTCTTGAATTTTTCCACTCTTGTTGTGCCACTGTTTTTATTAAGTTAATGGTTGTAAATTTTGTAAATATGTACTGGCAATGCACTTTTTGCCAATGTTGGGAAAGCGTTCTAAGTCAGTACTGTGCCAGTGCTTTTTTATTTTTACGGTTGTAAATTTTGTAAATCAAGTACTGGCAAAGCACTGTTTACGAACGTTGGCAGAGCGTTCTAAGGCAGAGCTCTGCCAGTGCTTTTATTATTTTTACTGTTGTAAATTTTGTTAATTCAGCACTGGCAGAGCACTTTTTACTAACGTTGGCAGAGTGTTGTAAATCAGTGCTTTGCCAGCACTTTATTGGATCATTCGCAAATAGTGCTTTGCCAGTGCTTGATTTTTCAGACCATTTCTGGCTGGGCAGTGATGTTCTATAAAGGTACATTTTAAAATTTTGATTCTTATTTTCGTTGTAGATTTTTTAATTAACGAAATCATGAAAAATGAGAAATTTTAATTTTGAATAAATGCACAGGGGAAATTATCGCACCTTTTGAAACGCGTAAAATATTTAATTAAGGAGCATAGGTAGTTCATACCGTTTGAATGTTGTTAAAAAATAGCGTTTTTGTTTTCAATTTTGTACATTTTGCTAAAAGTTTATCCAATAATTAAAATTTCGAAAGAAAAGTTGTTTGCAAATATTTCTTTAACTATGGCAAACTTTCCAAGATCATATTCGTGATCTGCGTCCCAAAGTTACATCAAACTGTTCTAAGTTGCATCAAACTGTTATAATTTGTTGAACTGTGATATTATCAATTTTCCATTGGTTTTACATTTATGCCGGTTAAACTCTTCTACTTTTTTAGTAACTTACGAAATTTAGTGAAATTATTGTGTAATTATAGTTTTTCAACGCCGTTGTTTTTCAGTTGTTTTGCCGTTTGAATTTATTGCATAACGATCACTTTTAAAAATTTTACTTTAATTTATTTTTTTTATTACAAAATATTTATTGTTATTTAATTTTTCTTACAGGTCTGTGAATTGGATATTATTTTTAATTTTGAAAAGGCCTACTTTATATTAGATGAACTTTTAATTGGTGGCGAAATACAAGAGACATCCAAAAAGAATGTATTAAAGGCAATTGCCTCACAGGACCTATTGCAAGAGGTTAGTACACCAGAAATGTTTGATTTATAAATTAAACAATAAATAAAACTATGCATCCTAAATAAAAAGCTAAAGCAAAGCGCATCTATTATATTTTATAAAATTATGATTTCCGTTCAAAATAATTTTATTGAAAATTTTTATTTCGTTTCTTATTTTCTTATTTAATGCATCCAATGCTGAATTCATTAATTTTTGTGTTTTATAATTTTAATTGAATAATTTCTCGTTACTATTTCAAAAATAATAATTTCAAATTTTATTTTCCTTTATTTTTTTTTTTAAATAACAAACTAAAAACGGACAACTTATAATAATTTATTGAAATCTTCAATAATTTCTTTTCAATATAATTTTTTATTTGGTAATTTTTTTTTTAATTAAAAGCAAGAGGAATTTTTTTATTCTCTGCAATAATTTCAGTTTTTATATAAAAATTAGAAAATAATTTAAAAAATTATTTAAAAAACAATATAATACTGCATGTCGTTATTGTAATTTTTTTTTGTTGCCTACAGCGAAGCTCTCTTATTATAATTAATTGTATAATGATTTTATTGGTTTTTAAACATTATTTTGTTTGTTAGTTTTAATTAAGTGCAATATTTTCTTTTTATATAATTTATTAGCAATACATATATCAAAACATATTTATCTTGTCAATTAAACAATTTTGTATAAAATAATATTTCACTTGCCATAAAACAAATTAAAATAATTGTCCTAACAATTGTCAAATGCCGTCCTGTTTTGTTTAAACAAAAAACAATTTTATGCCATTTTATTTAAAAAATAGTCAAATTTAGTAAATTATTGTAGCTATTGTGTAGAATTTTGTATTTTAAAGGTAATTTTTTTTTTCGTAAGTTTTGCATGATTTTTGTTTTTAGCCCCTAGCAATTGTTGCTGTGTTGTTATTGTTTTTTTTTAGAGAAAATATGTTTTAAGGTTTAACTATAATTGACTAATAAGGCATTTACACTTGAAATTTATTTATTTTTTTAATAAATATCGCTAAACTTTAAAATCTATTTAGAAATTTTTAAATTTAAATAAGAAAAGTTTTCAATGTAAGTGTAAATGCCTTATTTGATTAAAATACACAGAAAAAAACTAAAATCGAGTTTCAATTAAAATATTTGTTAATCCAATTAAAAGTTTAACTGAATTCGGTCCTATTAAGGAAATTGTAGTATCAATTATAATAATTAATAACTATTTAATTGGTTTGAGTTTCAATTAAGATTTTAATCATATCTATTAAAAATTACATTGAATATTGTTTTTAATTTCAAAAAATTTTTGGTAGATACTATAAACTTTATTTAAAAATCGCCAAAATTAAAAAAATCATCAAAATTAGAAACATAAACAAATTTTAAAAAATCAACAAAATTAAAAAAAAAATCCCAAAACTCAGTGCGGAAAGTCCTTACCATATAAGTGGTTATATACATAAGTACATTAGAGTGCCTAATTTTGAGGCTTTTTAAAAAATGCTAGATGCACCCCCCCTGAAAATAAAGGCTAACATGTTTTATGATGACTCCTAAAATATTTCGGCTCTAGCTATAACATCCCTTGAGCTAAACCATTTTTAAAAAGCCTCCAAAAACTCTGTGAATTAAAAATTAGTTACGGCTGCTTTTGTCAAATATAAACAACATTTTAAAATTCTACTATTCTGCATTAAAAAATTTTTAAGATTTTTATGTAATTTTTTTTATATAAATTTCAAAAAATTTCCCATTTTTCATCCGGTTTTATTTTGAATACATTTTTAGAAAGCGTTGACGCCGCTAATACATTTGATTTTTTCTTATGGTGTTTCCTTTTCTGGAAAAAAAGTGTTGCCTTCTTAATGGGCAGCATTTTTCAAATTTTGCCCTCGCCCCATTAAAATGAAGCATTTTTACAAACAGAATAGAACACAATTTCATAACATATTACATTTATTTAAACAAATCTGTTTTTAGTGTTGTTAAGGTTCGGGTTCGAATCCCAGCAAACTTTAAAAAATTTAAATGTTATTTTAATAATAAATTTTTGTTTTTTTAAATATTTAAAAAATTTGGATTTAGCTCCATACATTTTTTTCAATTTATTTTTTTTTTGTTGTAAGCGAATTTCAGATTAAAAAAAATATTAAATACTTACAAAAAGAAAAAATTAAAAAAAATAGCAAAAAAAAATTAAAAAAAAAATCGTAAATTAAGTTTAACAAAAAAAAAAAAATTTAAAAAAAATATGGGTTCGAACTCCGGATCTTCTGTGTCAGAAGCCAGCACACTACCACTCTGCTACCAAGGTGAGAGTTTTCTCGCCAAAAACTTTGCAATATATACACATGAGATTGATAAATCAAAAAAAAAAAAAAAAAAAACAGGGCAACATCCCTGTAAATTTATTGAGGGCAGAAAATGTTGCATTTTTTGCCTTTTATAAGGTAACATTTTTAGAAAGAAACACGGTACCCTCTCGAAGTGCTAACATTATTTTAGAAAAGAACAAAAAATTAAATTTAAGGGCGAAGGGCAAAAAATATGCATTATTTTTGTCAGAAAAGAAAACGCCATTAGTAACGCGTAAACTAGAGACTTCGACCAGTGGGTTTCTATCCACTTCAGTCTCTCTCAATCTGCCCTCTTTTTATTTGTTCGTAAACACGCACCGATCGAATGTATCGAAAACATGTCTGCAGAAATTTAAAAGTCTAAATTAATTTTATCAAGTTTTTGAACAATAATTTAATAAAATATTTATTTATTTAAAATTTTAACGATAAAATAAGGAAGATAAAATAAAAATACATAAAATTTTAATAGAAAATAACAAAATATAAGCAAAATAAAAGTGAGTGTTTTAAGCAACAACTTTTTATCCACATGTTGCAATTGTTTTTTAGTGTAAAAAATGTTTTCATTTGCTTGCCCGAGTTCGGTATTTTGATGTTGAGAGGCGTAGGAAGTATAGTCTCTCTTTTGTATATACTCTTTGCTTCGACGGATAATATCTTGTATCAAGCATGCAAAATCGTTGAATATTTCTGAAAAATTTGCAAAACAAATTAAAATTTTAAAAAAATATACCCTCAAAAAAATGTTTGGTTTTCATCCATAAACAGCTCAATAATACGCATCATTTAAGTACATGACAAAATTCGCATTGTTTAGATCATAATTTTATATTTAAAATAATGATAAAAATAAGTACTTATGGGTAACGCATTGTTTTTTGTAAGGAAATAATGGGAAAATAAATTAGTTATTAGTAAGTCATTATTAATTATGTTAAAGTAATGCAGTGTGTCATTACTGATCTACACTTAGAACTAAAAAAAGGCAAATTTTCAATAATGACGATTTCAAAAAAAAATTTACAAAAAATTGCTAAAATTGGAAAAAGTGCTGATATTTGAAAAAATCTCCAGAATCCAAACAAACCAAAAAAATTAAAAAAAATCTTTAAAATTAAAAAATTCTCAAAAATTGTAAAATATCGTCAAGACTGCTAAATTTTACAAAAACTCGCTAAAATTGAAAAAACAAATAGCCAAAATTAAAAGAAAATGTCAAAATTTAAACAAATCATCAAAATTAAAAAAAAAAAAAAAACGTCAAATATAAAAATTCCCGAAATTAAAAAAAAAACTCCAAAATTGGAGAAAAAAGTCGCTAAACTGAGAAAACCGTATTATTAAAAAAATCGCTAAAGTTAAAAAAAAAAATCACCTGAATAAAATTTCAAACCTATATATGGGCATTTCCATAGTCCCATACGTTATATTCGTACGTGTTTATAAGGTGAAAAACAAGGAAAAACATAATTTATTTTTTGTACTTCTTTGTATTTTTGTGTAGGACATAAGAAGCTCTTCATCAAGTAGAAATAAGAAAACAATCGAATTGCATGGTCCTAAAATATAAGCAATTATAGAGGGTATCGTGATGTGACAAAAATAGAAGTTGGTTTTTTCGTCTGTTAGAAAAACGCAAAAACTAAAACTTTTTCTAAGTTTGTTTTACAGTTACCTAAATCAATAAAACTTTTTTTGATTTTCTTTTACAATCCATAGAGTAGAAGATGATGTTATATAGCGTGATGTGACATAAATTTCCTATTTGGTAAACGTTATAATTATTAAATTTTTTTTATTATTTTTATAAAATTAAAAATATTATAAATTGTATGTGGTGACTTTATTTTTGAGAATTACAATGGATAGCATGTAAATTAAATTAATTAAATTACACAGACCAACAAGATTTCTAACCTTGATACTAGAGTATACTTTTCTAAAGTTTTGATGTTCGATGCATTCGAACAGGGATTATATAGGTTAAGATATCTTGAAAAAGTGATGTGATAGAGAAATTCTGAGCTCAGATTCAGATTCAGCGCATATAAGGATCTTGACTTCTTTCAGATTATGTTAGCCTGTGTTTTTAGTAAAAAATATAAAATTTTATTTGGGACTTAATTTTTTTCTATATTTAATTTTTTTCTATACCGTCGTTCGTTTTCCTTCCTATTTACGTAAAACATATATCAGGGCAGCGACTTTAATGCACTAAAAATCGAAAATATGAGTTTAAAATATGCACTTATATAATTATATTAAATTATATATAATTTGATACATAAAATTCGGATACAATTGTTTCAAATTATATCTTATTTCATAAAATTAGATCTAATTTTATCAAATAATGTCTAATTGTAGCAGATTAGATCTAATATGATACAATTAGATGTTTTCATTTTTCAGATATAATTATATATAACACAAAAATTCACAAAATATATTTTTACTTGGCATATTAGCCATTATTTAATTGATTTTTAAGTTTTGACGATTTTTTTTTTTAATTATGATCATTTTTTAAATCTTGTCATTTGTTTCAATCTCTTGTCTTATGAGTTATAAAAACTGGAAATAGATATTGTTAAACTTTTAATTGAAAGTAAGTTTGAAATCGAACAAATGTCTAATTGAAATTTTATTGACTATAATTTTTTCTGTGTAACATTGAAATATAACGAAATTTTATAATTTCAACTACAATTTCGTCATATTTCAACTTAAATTTTAACCTTAAGACAATTTAATAGTTTTGCTTAAATAGCTAAAGATTTGTGCATGTTCCATTACATACTTATTACACTTGTTTTATTTTTTATTACCAAGAAAACACTGAAACTTTTTAACACTTTATCTTTCAAACACTGTGTAGTATTATTAATCCAATTGTTATAATAATATTTGTCTTTTTTGTGTTTTTAATAATCATTTTAAAAACATTAAAATATCTATGTATTAATCATAATGTTAACCCTTCCTACGTTCGTTTTCTTATTAATGCTTACCCCACCAAAAAAAAAAAACATTTACTACTACTCTACTACTACTACCATAACCACCATACACCTACAAATTTTATGATGTTTAAATCCTCTACATACGTCTGTAATTACAACTACTACTACCAATTACAACAGGACTTCAATGAGTATTTAAATTAAATAATTAATTAAAAAAAAAATAGTTTATAGATTAAATTTTATGTGTAATTTATTAAAACAAAATAATAAAAACAAATATTTAAATTTATTGCCAAAAAATATATGTATAGTATATAATAGCATATATTTATAAACAAATATTAGGTGCGTTTTTTAAATATTTTTTTTGACCCCATATTAAACAGTCATAACTAGATGAGAGTTATTAGCTTAAAATACATATTGTAATAGAATTATTAGAGCAATTGCCTTTTTTACCACTTCTCATGCTAAATTTTTTATTAATCAAATTTTAAATATTTCTTAGACAATTTATCAGTTAATATTTTTATAGTCTTTCATAAACACATGTTGTATTAGTTTGTCAAATAGGGGATATATTTATGTTTAAAGATCCGAAGATGAATTCGAAAAACTCTCATAGTCCCGGTTCACACACGACAATTTTACTTGCGCAAGTTTGCTTTTGTGTTCACACAGGAAAAGTTTGTTTCAGCAATTTTCGTATATCAACCTGCAGCCAACTTCGTGTCGAAAATTGCGGATGACCAAACAAAACGGTCTTGGAGTACGGGCAAGTCTGTACTCCCTTCCATTCTCTTTTCCTCCCTCTTCTATAAACTCAAGACTTGCGCAAGTAAACTTGCCGTGTGTGAACCGGGACATAGTAATTATATCCAAAATTCATTAGATTTTTTCTACTGAAAAGTTCTTAACATCTCGAGTAATTTTCATATTAAAATACTTGTTCACTTTATAGCGAATTTACGAAATTACGCTTCAAATCCAGTTAAAAGTGAATTTCGATGGAAATCAAAATAAAAAATTACCAAATAAAATCGCAATTCAATTGGACTTCGCGGAACTCTACAGTTATGCTTTAACGAGCTTAAAATTCGTTACCGGTACTTATATACAGTTACGGACAAAAAAGGGTAACTTTTTGGTAACACAATTTAACGGTACAAAAGAAAACAGAATTATTGGGTAAATTTTGCAATATCTACCGTTAGTAGATATTCAATACATTTTTTTTTGTGTTTTCCTTTACAGTAGTTTATTTACAAAAAACGTGCATTGAATATCTACCAAAGGTAGACTTTGCATATAACAAACAAGTTTTCAATTTATTTTTGATCAATGGTGATAATCTTTAACTTCGAGCTCATATATTAGTTCTCGTTTAGTGAGGAAACCAGTTTATATGAATGCTTGATGTTTTGCATGGGATTGTCACTTCTTTCAAAACGTGTTCTGATGATGGGAACCTAGAAAATTCCCGAAATAGATCTATTAACACATTCCTGAAAGCGGTCAATTAATAAATTTGAACACAAAAACTCTATAGATTATTTGTTTGGACAATATCCTAATAAAGAAATATAGAGTATGGCCTCGAACTTGAATAATTTTCATTTTCAATATTATTTTTAGATTAAAGTTCAATAACAATTCTTTATTTTGTGAAACAATCCAATCTTTGTTGTAGCAATTAAAAAAATAAAAAAAAACTACAACAAAAAGTCAAATTAATCCCATTTTTTAAAAGACAAAAAAATAGGGTGTAATGGCGATTGAATCTAGTAGCCGACAAATTTCTGTATCTTTGTTGTACCAACTTTGGCCCCAAGGGTTAAACAAGTCTGGTATTCTGAAACCGCTAAAAATAGCTTTTTAACAGGAATTTTCAATATTTATTTGTGTTAGATTATATTATTAATATTGAGTTTTAATTACAAGACCAACAATATCAGAATGAACACGCACTTAGAATACTATGTAAGTAAAGACCACTGCAAATGTAGTTAAAAACAAATGAAATTTCACTTGAAGAAAGGACGACATACATTTCAGTAAATTCAACTAACATTGCCACTTGTTTTTTACTGTTCAAAAAATTAACCACAATTGCAGTAAAAATGAACTACGTATGCAGTAAAAAATAAACAAACATTTATTTGTTTTATTTTTTAAATAAAAAATAAACTACTGCATAAAATGAATGTAAAATCATAATACAGTAATTTGATGTGGTTTGTTTTTTTTAAATGAACTACAATTGTAGTCAAAACTGAAATTTCTTTAACAAATGACTGTTTTTTCATTGAAAATAGCGATGCTGTATTACAACTCAAACAACTACAAATATTTATAGCAGAAGTTTCCTGAGTGCACGTTTTAGTACTGAATCAGCCGATTTATTATCCAAAACTGTGAACTATTTAGACATTTTAAAAAGCATCCCACTTTAATGGATTATTTCCATAAATATTGCCATTTTTGGTTGATTGTGCCTTAAAGTGCACATTTTCAGTAAACTAACGCCATTCATATTATATTTACATTGGTTCTGGTTTTTCATTGACATAAAGTAGCGAGCAAAAAAAAAAAAAAATGCAACGCTGAGTCCTGCTATCCTTAAGTACGTTTGTGTGCTCGTAACTGCATCCAATTAGTCTGTTATTTTGGTTTTTATCTTGTACACTTATAGTTAACTAAATAAAGTGACTATATCTAAACTAGAGAATTAAATGTTTCTTATTTTTGTTATTTAAGAAAAAAGTCCTTATTCTGTGCACTGAGAGAATTATCCTTCATGATATTAATGAAACAAAACCATAGACTTTTTTTTCGTAGATTCAATGAAGAATTTCTTTATATCCCAGAAATTTTTTATCATTAAATTTCATAGTTTCATAAAAAAATTCATTCGATTTCATAAATTATATCTTAAATTTAATGAAAATTTTCTTTAGAGATATGAAATTATTTCAAAAACTTAAATTTTATATTCTTCATAAAATTTCAATAATTTTCATATATTTCAAAGTTCAGTTTTAAGATTTAATTCTCAAGTGCTCAACATATTCTATAAAGTCGATAATTATTTCACTGTAGCCATTTATTAACAAAAAAAACTATTGGCAGAACGTTGGGTTGCAGCGCTTTACCAGCACCTGTTAAAAGGGCCTTGCCAGTACATGCTTCACAAAATTTACGACTGTATATGAAAAAATACTGCAAAACATTGTTTGAAAAAATTGTTTCACTTAGTTTACTTCTGTTTATGAAAAAAAAATAAGTGGAAAATATCCTGCAAACTGAAAATTATGTCGATATTTTATATATTTTAAAAATAAAATTGGTTGAAGTTTGTACCAATTGGCCAAAAACACAGACTTTCAGAAATAAATCACATTTTATTATTACTTTTTTTCAAAAATCATATTGCAAATAAAATTTTGGTGGAAAAAGTTTTTCTTACTCCTACACTCTTCAATTTAAACTAAAAAATAAGAATTTCATTTTTTTTATTTTGAGAAAAAGACCAGGGTTGGCATTCAATAAATTTTCATTATAACGATAGTTGGCTGCCCCAGTTACGATACATCAAGACCGAAATGAAAATTTTAGAAAATCGATTCCATTAAATACTTGTTTGTTCTTGTATAACCGGTATTCGCTATTTTACCGGTTTGATTTTGAAATATTAAATTCAAAATAACGCTAAAATACCGATTCGCCGATTTATAATTTTCTTTTGTAAATATAACAAAATTGAATGAGTAAAATTTTGATATCATAGAATTTCTTGGACGAGTTTTAATGAAATTTTTTCATTAAAATAATGAAGTTTTCTTCACACTATGCAAAAATTTCTTTAACTTTATGAAAAAGCGACATAATTTTAATTAAACTACTTTTAATGAAACTTTTTCGTTATTAGCACGAAATTTTTAATAACCGACATAAAGTTTTTCATTAAATTTTATGAAAAACTGCATTTATTTAATGAAAAATTTCAATGTACATTTCATAGATCTAATGCAAAAATTCATTGACATCATGCAGAAAATTCTATCAGTGAACCCTGTAATATTAAAAGATACATGTAACTATTGAAATCACAGTTTTAAAATGTTCATATCGGTATTGAGGCGAGCGTGGTAGGCAACTAGCGTTGTAACGAAAAGTTAGTGCTTGACAACCATAAAAAACAATATTATAGAACTTTTCATATTGTTTTGCCAACGCTTCGCCAACTTTTCAAAATACAAACGGCCAACCGAAGATTGACGTAATCATTTTAGAGTTGGCATATCACTTATTTTACCACTGTTGCCAATGCGTTTTCAACGTTTCAAAAAACAAACGGCCAAATATTGACATTGCCCCAACACTTTAATTTTTGAAAAGCGGACGTTCTGCCAACCGCTTTACGTAGCACCATATACAGTCCTTTGCCGTATGTATTTTTCTACCTGGGTAGTTTCTTCTACTCTGCTAGTGTTTAAGTGCGTATGATTAACATATCTAATTCCATATTAATTATACGCGGAAAATCTAAATTTTTTAAATATCAATAAAACAAGGATATTTATGCAATTAAAATTTAATAAAAACAAAAAAACAAAACGCCATGTTAAAAAAAAACCCGCGTTTTCAAATATTGTATTTTCTTCAATACTGTGGATTTTTAAGTTTCAAATGCCAGAAACTCCCAAGTTAAGTGAGGGAAGGTACCTATGTGTTGTATCTGTAAACAGATTAAGAGCAAACCCGCGTTATATCCCCTACAAATTGCAGTTAGTATTGCATGATAACTGCTGAAATTCGTGTATATTAACAAAATCCTAATATTTGTTTTGTGTTCTTCCAGTTCAGTGTCTCGCCAATAGAACTTTAGCTAATATAACATTGTGTATAGAACATAATTATTAAACATTATTTTCAACAAATATTGAAAAATGATTGGTTAGTAAAAATATTAGTTTTAGCAATCGCCATAAGTTTACCACCAAATTGTCATTAAAAAAATTAATATTATAAAAAAGGATTTGTATTGAAAAATGTTTAATGTATATATTTTATTTAAATCCTAATAAGAAAGACAATCATCGTTTGTAATACTTTTTTTAGGTATTTTAATTAAATGTATAATCGAAGCTGTAAATATGCAGATAAAAAAAGCTTTAAGTGTATAATTCAAAGTAGACCCTTTAACAAACTAGTTTTTGAATATAAGCAAAATAGCAAAAATTACAGTCAATATTTAAATAAAAGAAATTCCCAAGTAAAAAAGTGTTGATATAGTTATATATATATTTATATATATATTACTTTATACAGTTATTTATAATGATATATTGCAAAATACATATTCATATAAAATCATATAAAATTATTATATCTCTAATATATAATTATATCTTTCTTTATATTATACTTCATATAGTGCAATATATAAACATATTTAATTATATATCGATCTATATATGATTACATATGTCACATGTAATTGCATATATTTGTATACAATTGTATCTAATTGGATGTAAATGTGTCAGATTATATATCATTTGATACATTTGGATGACGACAAAATTCGTATACAATTGTATCAAACTATATCCAATTTCATCAAATTAGATCTAATTGTATCAAATAATGTCAATCAGATTAGATCTAATATGATACAATTAGATGTTCTCATCTTTCGGATATAATTATATATAATACGAAAATTCACAAAATATTTTTTTTGCATGATATTTAAACTTAAAAGTTTAAATATATAACTATATATAATTATATATGATAATTAGGGTTTGCAAGTTATTGCAATTATATTTGTTTTTGTTGTACATAAAATATGTATTTAAAATCGTAAAATATGTACTTCAAATTTAAAAATATACGTTTATTTTTGATTTTTGTCAACGTTTTTAATATAAGCTCCACAATTTTTGTATTTTTTTAAATTAGTTAAAAAATTTTTCGAAAAAAACATCGTCAGAAAATTAATAACTAAATTTTTTTTTCCTAGTTAAAAAGAAATTATATGTACAAATTTGAAAAATATTTTTTTTTATACAATTTATAAATTGTGTAAAATTTATTTTTTGTAAAACATAAAAAAAATTTCTTAAAAATATGCATTTTAAAGCAAAATATGCATTTATATCAAAATATGCAACAAAAAATGCCAAAATATGCATTAAAATATGCATTTATAGCAAAATATGGATGTATAGCAAAATATGCAAAAATTGCATTATCAAATCAATACCATTTTGTTGCAAATTTGTTGATTCGCAAAGATATTTGGTTAACATTGTTCTCCAGCTAACGACAACAAACATTTATTTACATCAAGTTCCGAGCCCTAATGATTATATATGGCACCACATAAAATTATACACACAGAGAAAAATTTTGCTATTTGCCAACTAAAATTGGGTTACTATGACTCAAATTCGATTATTATGAATTTTAGTCGGTTCATACAATTGAACATTAGTTTTCACAACAAAGTTCGGTTAATTGAAATGAATTTTAGTTGGAACACCTAAAATATTCCAAAATCTAATGTAAATGTCGTTGTACTAACTGAATTTATAAGTTGTTACCATTAAAATACACTTTTCAATTCGGTTGGCACTTAGAGATATACTATGTGTATTCTTAACGACTGTTCCATAGTGTCCGCCTTCCTCCCGCTTGCGTCTACAAGGGTCTCCGGCTGCGTATGGGTTTTCGATAAGAATTTCTTTGTCCTTGATACCTCACACTGTCCACTTGTTCACAGAAAAGTTTCCAAGAGTTGCGTTTCGCCGTGCGTATCCTTTTATTATACTCTCTGAGGCTACTGTGATAGTCATCCCAGTACACCGATCGTTTCTTTCGGCGGGCCCTATTAAAAAGTCTGCGGACATCTCTCCCGAGATTGATCAAATCCCCCGTCAGCCAGGGTTTTTCCCGAGGAGATCTTCGCGATCGGAGTGGGCAACACTCTTTAAACGTTTCAATAAGGCCGCCCGTTATCCTAACCACTTCCCTGTCAATGTTTAATTGCAAATAATATTTTCTATATTTCAAATAAAAAAAATATAAATTTTTTATTTTTAAATTTCACTATTTTTCCTTAAAAAGGAAAAATTTATTTTCACAAAGTTTATGAAACTTTTTTATGAAATGATGAAGGTCTATGAAACATTTGTCATACATTTTTATAAAAGTCTTCAATTGAGGACTAAAAATTAATGAAACAATTTCATCAATATGAAGAAACTTTTTTTCCTAAATGTGTAGTTTACTCAAAATTAAATAAAAATTGCATATTAATTATAGTATTAATTGCAATTGTCTGAAAAATACGTTAAAATTCAAACTCAAACAAAAATCAAACTTTGCTCTCTGGCAATTCTTCCTTATGTGCGCCCCGGTAGGCTAGTTGGTAGCGTGCTGGCTTATCAGTGCGGTGGTCGTGGGTTCGATTCCCACCAGAGGCACTGGTCTGTTTTCGCTACAACGCGCCGAAGGCCATAGTAGCTAGTGCTCGGTTAGGGTAATAGTATATAATTTGTAATTATATGATTATTAATTAATAAAATAAAAAAAAAAAAAAATCTTCCCTAACTACGTAAGCGCCATCTATCGAATATACATAGAATATATAATAGATATGGCATCACTTACAACATATGGGAAAACAGTGGACATTTGAGTGAGGTAAGTTTCTAAAAATAGAACTGTTGTGTTGTTGGAGTTGTACTTCTGAGATTATGTATGCAAGAACAAAAACACCGTGTATTGAATAAAACTAGTTTTAATCACAACAAAACTCGACCTGACGATAGCTCAGAGGGCTAAAGCGCTCTGTCTAACGTGTAGTGCGAGTGCATGTGGCATTATAAATCAGTTTATCTATACCACGGTCAGTGATTGCACAGAAAAATTTCATATAGACGCAGTCGAACAAATAAAAACATAACAAATATTACATTATTCAAAAAATTCAAAAAAACAGGGTCACTGACGAAGGTTCAATACAGAAACTGCGCAGTCTGATTCAGAAAAAATTGAAAATTTACAATGTAGTTATGATTTTTAGAAAATACACTCATTCTTCTCTACCACGACTTTCACAAAAACTGTTACGTTGTTTAGTAAATTTAGTTTTGAGTTAATTTATAATTAAATAGTATTATTAGCACACATTTCGTTTTCATTTAAAGAAATTTCGCCACATTTTGATCTAAAATCGCATTTTAAGGATGTAATTTTTAACTATTATCCTGATCAGTTGAATAGCGAAATTTAGTTATTTACTGATTATATTACTTTTAGTTGTCAAATATATTTATTACAAGGAGAGTCCATTCATGTGTTGCCGCCGATTGCAATTAAATTTGAATATGTTACAAAGAATCCAAAATTAAGAGCCCAATTTTTTTTAAAGCTGCCGAATCTTACATTTAGGAGTTAAAGAGTGAATGACTCCCCATTTTCTGTTTTTTTTTCGTTATTTCATATTTTTTCCAAAGAAAATATATATAAATTTGGTATGTAATGAAAATTATTTGGAATGTGCATCACCGGTATAAAGTAGCATGTCCGAACATGCTCCACTTTTCGTGCTATTCGAAAAACCACATACATTTTGGGGTGTTTTATACTAGGGAGTATAGTCGGTTTATCCTCTATTAAGTTTTAGTGGAAAAGTGTGTTTATTTTTCCGATATTTTTGGGCGCTCGGATTTTAGACGAAGTTTCCCGACGCACTATATTTTGCCACTGGGTGGCAACTCTGTGGCCAAAACATTGGCAATATGGGTATCAAACTTCATATTTTGGAAAGTACATTAAGAATAATTTCGAAAATCTCAGTTTTGAGACTAGCTCCCACCCAAAATTTTGTGAAAATTGTGTATATTTACAGAAAAGAAGCCGACGGCGGATCCAGGGAAAGATTTTGGGGAGGATCCGCGCCTGCCTACTACAAAACCCCCCCAAAATGATGTGTTTTTCCAAATAGCACGAAAAGTTGAGCATGCTCTTACATGCTACTTTTTACAAGTGATGCGTATTTCAAATACTTTTCATTAGATACCAAATGTATATATAGTTTATTTGGAAGAAATATAAAATAACGCAAACAACAGACAATGGTGTAATTTTCGACCCCACTTTTTAAGTCCTAAATATGAGATTGGGCAGTTAAAAAAAAACACGAGTCTTTCAATTTTTGATTTTTTATAACATGTCAGAATTTCATTGCAATCGTCGGGAACACATAAACTGACTCTAATAAGAGTACAGTTTAGTCGGAGTCTTGGTGCAAAAGTGAGCCAATGGCCTTACAATTTAATGGCTATACAATTAAAGATAGTGGAAAAGGATGTACCTCTTTGATTATAAAGAGTACATGTTACCATACCATTATACCTAATAAGATTAATTTTTCCAAAAAGATTTGGAGAATAAATACATCTTGCCTTATTATTTTGTTGTTTGGCCAAGTATTTAAATATTTTAAATTAATTGATTTTTTAAGCCAAAGTCTTTAGTGTAAATAAAACAAGGTTTCTTTACATATTTTTCAGACGTTTCGTCTATATTTGTAGACTTTTTCAAAGAAGTCGTCTATTTAATAAACAAAAAAAAAAATATTAATTTAATTTAGAGTTGGGATTAATCGTTCATTTTGGTGACTCGGCCAGTATCGTTTAATTCGAGTCAGTGAACTAATTTTTCGTTCAAATCGTTCAATCGTTCTTTTTTCCTTTGACTTGTGACTGATCTGCGTGTTGTGAACTGTGTCGTTCGTTTGACAATTATTACGCACTATTCATGTTTTATGAGTTTTTTTCACAAATTTTACTGTACATAGACAAAAAGTATTATAAAATTGCAACTTTTCTAACAAAAATTTATTTATTTTGTATAAAAACTATTTTATTTGTACATATGACTATAATTGCTTTTCCTAATTTGAAAAAATATTACTACTATTTCATAAAAAAAATAATTACTCTTACAAGCAGTTTTAATTGAATAGAGATGCAATTGCGCTGTGAATAAAAAGAACGAAATGAACGATTGAACGACAAGATCGAATATTGGTGAACGAGTCATATCGTTCAATTGAGTGAATCGTTCAATTGAACTAGTTCGTTCATGAACGACACAACTCTAATTTAATTGATTGAAACATTGGCTCACTTTTTGATTATTTGAAAATTGATTTATAAAATTATATACAACTGTATATGATCCAATATTTAACCTTATCTGCCTTATATACCTAGATATAATAATATATAATTATATAAAACTAGATATATCCACTTTTCCGATATTATTGTATATAGCTATATTAAATTTGAAGGAATTATATATAATTATATCAAACGATTTCCCTTTATAAATTGATATGGCCCATATCAATTTTTCAATCGGGAATTTAGAAATTTAACCCCGAAAAAACTCTCAAAACTAACATTTTTAGGTAAGTTACAGTAAAAAATATCCGTAAACCCTTCAAACCATGTATTGTTTTTTATGAAAATCGGTTTAATTTTTCTTAAATATTGACTGTAAAACTCAACACAAATTCCTCTGACTATTGTTAATATAAATGAGTTTGTTGTTAAAATATTTGTTGTTATTATATTAATTTTTTTTTTAATTTTTCTCTTGCATTTTTTTTTAAACTCTATAATCTAGCACTTTTGATTTTTCTTTATCACTCACAACAAAATCGATAAAATTTTTTTTGTTTTTTTTTTTTGTTTTTTTTTTTTGTTTGGCTATAATACACTTTTTTATTCACTTCACAATATATTTTTTCTTTTTCTATACTTCTATAGGATGACGTTGTAGAGGGCACTTTGAGAGATATTGGACTTATTTAAAAAAAAAAAAAAAATAAGTAAAAATGCACTCACTACTGCTAATTTAAATTATTTTAGAATTACACAAAATGCAATTTTGTAGTAAAAACGTTTAGCACTCACTTTTGTATTATACTCATTTTGTAGCCTATAATTTAGATAATTTTTAAACGCTTACACTGATAATAATTCGTGAATAAAAATACGAACAAATTTCCAAAATAACAAAAACTTTTTGTAAAATAAACGAAAATTTGTTAATTTTACGGACGTTTTTCGCAATTTCGTATTTTTGTGCATGGATTATTATGAGTGTATGCAACATGAAATTTTAGCTTAGGAAAAATAGTTATTTTATAGATTACAAAACAAAATAAAAATATTCTGGTATCAATTTCACTTTCGAGCGAAACCAAAAATTTTGATGTCATTATTTTGCAACATTTTAATTTCAATTCATTTTTGACATAGTGTTCCTTTTTCGAACCAGTACATTTAAACATTTGTACTTTTTTTAATGGAAAAAGATAATGAAGTGATTTAAAAACCTTAAAATAACTCAACATCTTGATTGAAATCGTGAATAAAAAAATTGTCGAAAATTGTTATCCAGAGTTGCCAAATAATTATTTGAAAAATAAATTTTTTATCTTTAGTGTTGGAACTGTTTTCAAAAATTATTTGAAAATATAAAAAGCCTAACCTTTTATATTTTAATTGATGAACAAATTTGAAAATGTATTTCTCTGCTAGAAACTAGGTTATCGATTGTATATAATTTTTCAAAATTTGACCGATCGAACGATGAACTTTTCAAATACACAAATATATAAAGATATTTGGTTAACATTGTTCTCCAGCTAACGAAACAAACATTTATTTACATCAAGTTCCGAGCACTAATGATTATATATGGCACCACACAAAATTATATATACACTGTGGTGCAAAAGTGAGCTAATGTTTCAAAATTAAAACGTAAGATGTATATATTCCGTAAATCTTTTTGGAAAAATGAATTCAAGTAGGTATAAAGGTATGGTAATGTGTCCTCTTTATAACAATAGAGGTCCAACCTTTTGACCCCTCTATATCTTCTACAATCTCAAATGGTATAGGACAACGCTATTGACTCACTTTTGCACCAAGACTCCGTTTACCTAAAAACTGTACTTTTATTAAAGAACGAAATCGTTTTTTGCTGTTTAATTGATATATGGGACAACTAAGTACATTTTCAGTAAAAAAAGTAACTAAATAAATTCCGCATTTCAACCGATCAGAATAATAGTTGAAGATTATATCCTTAATATGCGCTTTTTAATAAAAATTTTCCAAAATTTGTTAAAATAAAAGGGAAACGTGTGCTAGTAATATTAAATTATTGTTAATTTAATTAAAATTTGTGAAAACGTATAAGTTTTTTCCATAAAGACCATAAGGTTTATATATTTTAAGTAGAACACATAATAATCCTTTGGGAAGATTTTCAGCATTTTGGCCTGAGGTTTGAGAAAAGTACAAAAATTCTTAATTATTCCAAAACTTATTCCGTTTTCACCCAAAACATAAATAATAGATGGTTTTTTTATCAAAATACTACTAAACTTATAAAAATTATATCGTCAGGGTTATCATATGGGAATTTTAAAAAATTGTCAAACAATTTTAAAAATCGGCGAACTTAAAAAAAAATTATTTTTCATATATTTTTGAATCTGTTCACAAAATTATACAAAATTTAAAATTTAATTTAAAATTTAATTTAAAATTTAATTTAAAATTTAATTTAAAATATCTTCAACCGTCTAGAATTTATATGCTGTCAAACTTTCAGATTTCTAAAGATTTCTTAATGAAGCATAGTTTTATATATCTGGAAAGTTTGGTTGACAATTGTATAGCGGATATATGACGTGCCATTAATGACTTAGCAATAAGTGTCATAAATTTAAATATCTGATTTAACTTAATTGATTGATAGTGTTTTCAGTCGATTATTTGTTTTTTTGAAAGAAATTATAATCGAATGAATTTTTAATTTCGATCGAAAGTGAAATTCATCACATACCAGAATATTTAATTGACCTCATCCACCGTTATGGAACACATCCACTGGTTGTTATAATATAATCAAAAATAATATTTCGATTTTACTCCTAGATTGAGAAGTTATTCTTTGTGAGGGGAAGTAAGTTAGCATAAATATCCAAAGCTTACCGAAATTTTTAAAAATGTATTGTTAAATACATAAAATTGTTAAAACGGTTTTTATTTCTCTTAAAGATACAAATCTATTTTATACGGCGTATGATTTATATTAATTAAAACATTAAATAATATCACTTATACGTCACTTTAAGAAATACAAAATGCTCTGTGGCGTATGAATAATATTAATAACACTAATATTACTCATACGACTTATATATCCAATTCACAATCATGCAATATGAATAACACAGTACAACACATGATTTCGGGACTGAATTCTGATAATTTTTTGTGAAAGTAGCGCCAAAAATAAGAACTTCTGCATCATTCGTTTGGTCAAGTTACATCATATAAAATTTTAATAATTTTTTGAAGTTAAGTAAGCATCGTAAGTAAGCATCGGGCAGATTGTCTTGCCAACCGCGGGTCCCGAAGGCCCTTTATTGGTCCTGAACCATTCTGTGGAATACCTGCGGGGTATGTTAGTGAAAGGCTCAGGGCATGGAGAGAGTCTGAATTCTCTGGTTACTGGGAAAACTCCTGGTCAGCGCCAGGCTAAGAGATTGATCTCTTTTTCCAGTAGGGGGTCGAGGCGACTCTTGTCGCTTGAAAGGGGGGGGGGGGGGGTTTGAGGACCCTGGCGTCGTATTTAACTGGACACTGTAATCTCAGATACTATCTGCACAGGAAGGGTCAATCGGACACGGATATGTGAAGGTTTTGTGAGATGGTGTCTGAGACCTCGGAGCATGTTCTCTGCGAATGTCCCAGGCTTTGTGATAGGAGACTTGGGTTTCTAGGTGATCGCTTCATTTCGCCTTCCGACATCGCGAACATTTTGCCTAATAGGATAATTGGCTTTATAGGTAGCTTGAAACTGTAGGTAACTTTAGGCAGCACAGAAGACCTACATTGGTCGCGGTGCATAGTGCCTTCTGATCTAATCTAATCTAAGCATCGTATAGGGGAATTTGTCACGTTTTAGGCTATTTTGTTTGACATAACTCGAGAACCACTAGTCGGATTTTGCTGAAACAAATTTAGAAAAATCAAGAATTACAATTACTTTCATCTGTATATATAACGTTTCGCTCCAAAATCAACAGTTTCACAGTTATAAATAAATGTATGAAGAAAAAAAAAATATTTTTTTGCCTAAAAAATTAAAAAAATTTTTTTTTTTAATTCATAGAAAATCCAAAACGGTAAAAAGTGTCAAGTCCTATTACTTTCACGTAAAGTCACATAACCTATGAACAAAATGAGACATAAATCATGAAAATCGATGAACGCGTTTCGCTTTTATTCACAATTAAGTGAAGGTATGAATTTCAAAAATTTACTCGAGATATGCACAAAATTCCTTGGAAAAACATTGATGACTTTTTTTATGATTCTGACAAATTCCCCTATACGATGCTTACTTAACTTCAAAAAATTATTAAAATTTTATTTGATGTAACTTGACCAAACGAATGATGCAGAAGTTCTTATTTTTGGCCCTACTTTCACAAAAAATTATCAGAATTGAGTCCCGAATCAATCAGCTGAAAAATGTTGTACTGTGTAATGTAAAATATAGATTTAAATTTTCTATTTTTTTTTTATTTTCTCAACCCCTTTTAAGTTTTTTTTTGATGAAATTTTGTAAAATTTTGTACTGATTACCAACTTAACGATTTCGGAAGCTTTGCAATTATATCGCGGCCCCTAATTATGATATACACACAGAAAAAAAGGTTAGAAAATTTAATAAAAACAATATTAAATTAAATAGAAAAAAACTATGAAATCAAAAAAAACGTTTGTTTTCTATTTGTTTCTGTTGATTTAAAATAAAACAAATAAAATTTAGAGAAATGTATAAAATCTTTATTTGAGTCGATAGAACTATCTATATAATTCAATGCTTAGAGATGATTTCATGTAAATGTAGAGCTATGACATGTCACCGTAAACTTTTCATTAAATTAATGCAGTTTCTCATAACATTTTATAAATAATTGCATTTTATTTTTTAAAAATTGCATGCGACTATTGAAAAAGTTCCATTAAAAATAAATATGCAGAGATGCAAGCTTCCGGTTGTTAGCCGCCGAGTGCTATTTTTTTTTTGCAAGCCGAAGTCATTTGTCTCGTTACATCTGGCGGCTAAGCCGTCTGGCAAATGTTAGGTTAGGGTTAGGTTAGGTCGAAAAGAGGATTCGGAGAAGGGAAATACTTCCCTAAACCGACTTAAGTCCCTGAGGACTTACACTTAAGCCAGAATGTCGGCATCACAATATCACCGGTCAAGCCCATGATATTCACCTGCTTAATGCACTCCGTAATCGCGGTGACCTCCGCCTGTAGTACGGTCGTCTGGCAAATACAAACGGACCAAAATAATAGAGTAAAAAAAAAATGTGTTAAATTTAATTGTTTAATCACAAAAAAAGAAGCTGTCGATTGTTTCTGGCTAATAAAGCTAATTTCATGGATATTAAAAACATTTTTCTGTGTTTTACTTCAATTGAAAGTTCTAAAGCTCTTAAAAACAGCACCCATTATTTTGCAACTCTTGATAACAATTTTATAACATTTTCCATTTACGATTGTAGTTAAGACGTTTAATTATTTTGTTTTCTTTAAGCCACTGAATTACACAGGCCGACAAAATCAGAAAAAATTCCAGACACTGGGACTAGATTTTACACACAGAGAAATTAAGTACCAACTTAATTTAAAACTGTATTTTGGTGGTAACTACCAAGAAATTCGGTTAGTACAACCATTTTGTATTGTATTGTAACTAAAATTCAATTGTATTAACCGGATTTTGTTGTGAAAACCAATATTTATTTGTAGAAATCGCAAATGGCAAACTTTTTCTCTGTGTATACTTTTGTATAGGTTTGATGTGTGCTGAATCTGACCTCAGAATTTCTCCATCACATCAGGTTTTTGAGATTCTTAACCATAATAAAAAAACAGGTTTTCGCTCTATTCAGGACATTAAAAATCGCGAATTTAAGCTTTATTCACAGAACTTGTTATATTACTAAAAGTCCTATCTGTTGCCCTTAAAATTCATGTTTAACTTTACCCATCAAACATTTTTTTATCGATGCATTTACCATTGGCTTGTCATAGGAGGGAATCATTCCAAATATGATACTTTAGAAAATTTTCTGCCTAAACAACTTCTTGGAAGTTATTTAGATATAAAATATTCCTAAGAAGTTGTTTTGCAGCATTAACAGAATGATTCCTTCCTATGACAACCCAATGTTAAATTCATCGATGAAAACGCTCGATTAGAATCATTCCATGGCAGAACAGTTTTTGCTGGGTTGTAATAATATCTTACTCTTTCTCCAATAGATCATCCGTTGAAATTCTTTAGTATTTTTATTACTTTTCGTCAAAAGAAATTCTTTCTATAAATAGGAAAAATTAGAGTTGTGTCGTTCATGAACGAACTAGTTCATTTGAACGACTCACTCAATTGAACGATATGACTCGTTCACCAATATTCGATGTTGTCGTTCAATCGTTCATTTCGTTCTTTTTATTCACAGCGCAATTGCATCTCTATTCAATTAAAACTGCTTGTAAGATTAATTATTTTTTTTATGAAATAGTAGTAATATTGTTTCAAATTAGGAAAAGCAATTATAGTCATATGTACAAATAAAATGTTTTTTACACAAAAAAAATAAATTTTTGTTAGAAAAGTTGCAATTTTATAACACTTTTTGTCTATGTACAGAAAAAATTTGTGAAAAAAAACTCGTAAAACATGAATAGTGCGTAATAATTGTCAAACGAACGACACAGTTCACAACACGCAGATCAGTCACAAGTCAAAGGAAAAAAGAACGATTGAACGATTTGAACGAACTAGTTGACTGACTCGAATTGAACGATACTGACCGAGTCACCAAAATGAACGATTAATCCCAACTCTAGGAAAAATATATCTCAAACGAAAGTTATTTGAGGGGCCAATTATTAAAAAATCTAAAAATAAAAAACTTTTGAATGAAAAAAAAAAATAATGATACACTGAGAGAGTTATCTGATATTAATGAAATTTTGCATAAAATTCATTGATTGAAATCTTTTTTTTTTTTAAAACAATGAAGTTGTTCATAGATTTTTATGATCAATTAAAGTCTCATTAATTTTCATACACTCAAGGAAAAATTTTCATTAAAATCTAGTTTAAAAAAAAATATTAAGCTTTTTTAATGAATTAAAGAAAATTTTTATTCAGTTTGTGAAAAAAACTTCGTTACTTAGTGAAATTTTTTCAATTTGAAAATTTTTGCACTTTACAAAATATTTATCATTTTGAAATTTAAACATTTAAACAAAAGTTAGGACTTTAACAATAATAACAATAATCATGCAAAACTTAGAAAAATTCCTTAATAAATAATTCATTTAAGTTTAAAAATAAATAAAAAAAAGAAATATATTCCAAATTTATTAATAAGCAATAAAATGAACAAATTTTTGCCTGCAAAAATAAAACATTAAAAAATATAATAATAATTACAATCCCATTTACATTTAATAGTACGTATATTTTAAATAATAGTTAATAAAAATTATTTAAAAATTGTATATCATGGTGTTGTTATTAAAGTAATAAAATATTTAGTAAAAAAAAACAAAACTCCTGGTTTCTTATTCCAAAAAACAATCAATGGTTGTCTTTCTTATGTCTCCCTGTGGTAGTATTGAAAATATAGATATTTTTTTCTAAATTATGGTGGTAAATTGTAAACAATTTAGAAAAAGTTTTAAAAACTAATACATATTTGACTTTGTATGTGTGTGTGTGTGTAATTGTCCTTATTATCTTTAAATCTTGTACATCTAATTGTTCTAAAATTATATATTCTCATATATATTCTCACCTTTTGCTTTAAAGCCAAAAATATATTTTTAAAAATCACTTACTGCAAACTATATTATTTGTTAGAGAAAAATGGGTTTATGGTGTAAAATTTATGTAAATGTGCTATAAATATAGCTTTATTGTGCTTTTTTGTAATAATACATTAAGAAAAAAAAAAATGTAAAATAATATTAATTTAGTAACAATAAAAATGTAAGTATAGTTTATAAGTTAAAAAATAAAAAAAACTTAAGTGTCTTAAGGTACGTTCACATTAATCAAATATTTAAACAAAATATTTGTTTACATATTTGCTTCGAATTGTGTCAAATAAAAAATTATTTTATTTTATGTTCAAACAGCTCTCAAATATTGTCAAATTAAATAAACGAAAAAATATTTGTCGAGCGTTCAGATTGAAACAAATATTTGTATTAAATATTTATTTAATCAAAGTGTAAAAAAACATAAAAAACACATTTAATCGAAAAACTAACTGTTTTTTAAAAAATTGATCACTCGGGATCTCTCTCGGACCTAGCATATTTATGTTATAAGAGTATATTAATACTCCTTTGGAGCAAAAATTTTGTCCGTTTTGTTCTATCTCGCTTAGTTTTTAAGATACTGGACATTTTAAAATATCGCCATTTTGTAAAATGTCTTGTATCTCAAAAACTAAGCATGATATCGCAAAATGAACAAAATTTTTGCAAACCTTAGCAAAAAACACGACAACACAAATGTGTACAGTGTTCCGACTCCAATCATTCCCCGTTTCATTCCATATCGTTCCATTTTGGACCAATGTTCCATTCTGTTATCGGAATGATTAAATTTTTATTTTCACGTACGACAACACAATTGTGTACAGTGCTTCGATTTCAATCGTTCCCCGTTCCATTCCATATCGTTCCATTTTGAACCAATGTTCCAATCCATTATTTGAGTGATTAAATTTTTTTAATATTTCATTTCAGTTTTTTTTATAAAGTTTTTTATTAATAAATTTATTAAAAAAATTATAATTGACGATTTTACATCCAGTTATTTGCCATTGTTTGTTCTTACATTTTTTTTGTAAGATCAAATAAATATTTGCTCAAATCAGAAGAAAATATTTGATAGCTAGTGTTCACACTATGGTTAAGTTTGTCAAATATTTATTTGAATGCGTATAATTTTGTTTGACCAAAATCAGCTGATTTGCTGTTTGACACACAAAAATATTTTGTGTTCAGATTACGGCAAAGAAATATTTCATGTTTTTTGTCAAATATTTGACTAATCTGAACGTACCTTTACAGACGATCAATCGCATTGACAATATTCTTAAAAATCAATTTAATATTTTTTTGTTATAGGTTTTTAAAATATTGTCATCTTTTAAGGAACTTTAAAATAATTAATATTGTTCTGAATTACTTATTTGGTTGAACAATAATTTTGGCTCTAATTTTGATGTTCAATATTACAAAATTGTTTAATGCATTACACTAGTTTACAGAAAAATGTAACAAACATGCGACTAATTTTTTTTATATAATGTATTTAGCCCTCCTAAAGCCGAGTCTTTTTTTTAATTTTTGAGTAATTTTACTATTTTGACTAATCTATACCAATTTAGTAGTTCGACAATTTTAAAACGCCTGAAGTTAACGAAATAATTGTTTTTTATTGAAAAAGTATTATTATTTATAACTCAGTATAGACTATAAATTATTAATTCACCTTTTGTAGACAGCCAACAGACCGCAATCCTCTATTTGGCGCATTTTATGCGTGATACCTCCAATCATGCTTTGGGCGACATTCATGTCAAATTTTTTACACTGCTTTTAATTTTTTTTTCATTCCTTTGTCTTCCCAACAATTTTCATACACTTTTTGGGATAAAAGACCCCAAAAGTCCTTAATTGGACGTGCTTTTAGGACGTTTGGAGGATTTGAGTATTTCGGTACAAAAGGTATGTTTTAACGTCTTTTTGGCATAATGACAGTTTGCTAAATCTGGCCAAAATAATATGTCGTCTTTAGAATATCTATTTCTGATAAATTTTTTCAGTTTTACTAAATATTTATTAATGTAGAGCATCATGTTATGATAGTTTAAGAGCATCTTGTTATGCTTGAAATACGTAACAATCATAATATGATTTCCATAATCATATTATAATTTTAGATGATGTTAAAATTGTTCCCAGTGATCATAAATATTCAGCCATAATCATGCTCATGATTGCTGGAATCATAATATGATACTTTTTTGTTGGCAATCATGTTTAATCATATTTTTTCTCTGCGTGCATACCCAGCAAAAACAGACATTACCAAGTAATTAAGCGTATAAGTAGAGCATAGGCTATCTACTCGCCTGCTTACTTTTTTATTTATTTATTTTTATTTAGTCTACTGATTTATATCTTTCAGACTATTGTACATAAACTTTATCAATTAAATAACATAATATTAAAGTATTTTAATTAAAAATCGTAAATAAATTTAATTTAAATGTATTCATGCCTAATTTAAAATTCAATAATGATGAAAACCTATTACGAAGTTTTAGACATCTAGTAATTGGCTCCTTATTACCATAATAAGTTTTATGAAAATCGTCATAAAAAAGACTTTCATGACGTAAATCTCGAAGAGAAACATATATTTTCACCAGATCCGATAGCACTTTACATCTAACCTGATTGCAAGGTATATTATTATATATGAAAGTTATAGAAAATTAAGATCTACTATCACTTAAAGATTGTAGACCCATATATTTACGTACATATAATGATATATGATGGCATATCTTCAAACCAGTTCAATTTCCTGAATGTTACTTTGGTAAAATTTTCCTAAATTTTCTCAATTCTTTTAGAATGAGTATCAGCATAGGGGTGCCAAATTAGAGAACAATATTCTAATTGACTTCTGACATATGGTATATATAATGATTTAAAAGTTATGGGATCTTTAAAATCATCACTGTTTCTTCTAATGAATCCCAAAATTCATGGCTGGTCATTACCTTCCCGCTAACAATAAAAGTGAGAATAATGAGTTACCTGATTGGTTCCTGATAGTGAAATAACAAGTAATTACTTTTATATTAGAAATAAGTGGTTATTCACAATGATAGAATAAGTGGTCACCAAAGAGTTACAAAATAAGTCATTATCTTTAAGTTATTTTTTTTAGCTTGAAAAATTTACTTGTAAACTTCTTTTAAAATTAAATTAATACAATATTAGAATCAAAAATATGAAATCGATACGTATGTAACCAATATACAGTAAGTCAATATTTTGCAATTACATAAAAGTACTTCTAAAACCCATTATCAGTAAGTCATTATTTTGTATTTTAAAGTAATTCAATAGGTAATGCACTATTATTACTTGGTAATATATACGGTAATGACCTGTCATTACCATGCTTTTGCAGGGTAGCTTTTGCCGAAATGGCTGCACACACTAGTATTTTTAGTTCAAACTTCGCGTTGGCCGAATACTGTACCTTGTCGGGAATTTTTTTTAAATCATCAGAATACTTTCCAGAATTAATACTTCCGTTTTTCAAAGCAAAAGAAAAGTATTTTTCATCATCCAAAATTATTTGAAAATTTTTTTTCATGAATTTTTTTTTCAGTTGTCAGCATTTTGTTGGCATTTCTGCCAATTGTTTTAACTATATTTGGGTACTGTCTTCCTCTGGTAGTGTTTCACGCTCACTTGTAGTAAGTTTTTAGCGAACTGTTTTCTTGGAAATGCGAAATTTTCTGCCCAACTTACGATTTGATGCCCCCATTCGATTAACCGCCGATTTTTTCAATTTAACTAGCTCATCTGTGGTGAATTTTTTTGAACATCCTTTAGGCAACACTTCGTCTTTAGGATACCGAACAAGAATGTCATAGACATTTTTTCTTAAACTGTTTTGTTTAACCACTATCATTTTAAAATTTTTTCACTTTTGAATATTTACAATAATGCTTTTAATATAAGATTTTATTGACATGCATTTTGAAAAAAGAACATGCCTACTTAGCAGTAATTTATATTTGAGTTTTGTCAATTTCCTTAGTTGGCAAAGATTATATCTTGATTCAGAATCAAGCTAATTATGGTATGTAAAATTTCTAAACAAATATAATTTAATGCATAAAGTATACTATTTCTAAATCGGTTCAGCAGTTTAGGACCTATACTGAGATAATTATCTGCATTATATCAATGAATTTTTGTATTAGATCTATGAAATGTCACTGGAACGTATTGAAACGTTCATCAAATTGATGAAGTTTTTCATAAAATTTAATAAAAAATTTCATATTATTTATTAAAAATTCAATACGAATAATAAAAAAGTTTCACTAAAAATAATTTCATTAAGACTATGAAGCTTTTTCACTCACATTGTAAAGAAAACTTCATTAGTTTAGTGAAAAACTTTCAGTAAAACTCGTATAAGGAATTCTATCTCGACAAAAATTAAAAATAGAAAAAATCAAAAAAAATATGTAAGATATTTGTTTTGCAATGAAAAATATAATATATTTTTTCTTAAACGTAGTACAGTCCGTGAAAGAACAGAGTTCTGAATTTCAATTGACAGGAAAACAAAAAAAAAAAAGTACATACGAATTATGAAACTTTTTATAAAATGTTGAAGATTTATGAAACATTTGACATACATTTTTATGAAACTGTTCATCATATCTATGAAAACTTCGTAAATATTACGAATAATTGACGACAAACGATTTATGAAACAGTTTCATCAACATGATGAAACTTTTTTCTTAGAGTGTGCTATAATTGTTATTCTTGTGTTTATTTCTTCAAAGAACGAAATTATCAAAGCATACTAATCAAAAATTTATTGAAATTATATCAATTCACTGAACTATCGTTAAAAACCGGGTAATTTATGTTTTGTGATACATCATTTCACCATAACAAAAACTAAATTATATCTGTAATGAAAATGGAAATTATTCAATAAATACTCTATATTTATTTATTAGGATATTGTCCTAACAAATAATCTATAGAGTTTTTTTTTGTTTTCAAATTTATTAGTTGACCACTTTCAGGAATGTGTTGATAAATCTATTTCGGGAATTTTCTAGGTTCCCATCATCAGAACACGGTTTGAAAGAAGTGACAGTCCCATGCAAAACATCAAAGAAATATAGATTATGGCCTCGAACTTGAATAATTTTCATAATAATAATAAAATAATTACCCAGCCGGAAATTGCTTATGGTCTGAAAAATCAAAAAATTTGTTTATAATAGTTTTTTTAAATGAAAAAAATTCTTAAAAATCTTTTGGGCCATAAGTATTCATATTCCGCTTCAAGTGGAAATGCTGAATCGCCCTAGTGGACATGTCATTAATAATGTTAAAAAAACGAGTAAAAAAGTTGAAGTCGGGCATGTCGATTGTAAAAAAAATAAAAAAAGATTAAAAAGTATTTGGTTCCAAAATTTTAATGGGTTTATATTAATATCTATCTACAAATTGGTAAGCAAATAAAAAGTCATTACCAAATTTTGATTTACCTGATGTTACGTTTATATATAAAAAATACTTAAATAAATACCTACTACTTTTGGGGGCCCTATACGGGCGTAAGATTTAAACATGGATCGATTCTATCAAAAACTAATAGGCTTTGACTCATCAATAATAATAAGTTTAATCAAAAAAATCTTTAAATTCGCAAACTGTAGCGTGCGAGCTAACAAATCCATTTTATTTGGCCCTAGGGGGGGGGGGAGGGCTAGGTCTAGGTCACTGGGCAAATGGGTCAATTCTAACACTAATGTTAACAGAATTTGTCTTTGGATGGACAAATGTCAGTATGCCAAATTTCATCGAAATGCTGCGTGCGAACGAGCATAAAAGCCAATTTTTTTTTGGGACCGTCTTTGGGTCGATATATTTCGGAGTGCCGAATCTCATCTAAATATCTTAATATATGGGTCTTTGTAGCTTGTGGATACACACAGAAAAATAAAGTGCCAACCGAATTGAAAACTGTATTTTTGTAGCAACAACCAGAAATTTGAGTTTGTATAGCTATATTTAAATCTGATTTCTAAATATGTTGGGTGTTGCAACATCTAAAATTCAATAGTATTAACTGAATTTTGTTGTGAAAACCAAAATTAAGTTGTAACAACGCATTTTAGTCGAAGTAATAGAATTTTAGTTGGCAATGGCAAACTTTTTCTCTATGTGTAAGCATAAAAGTCCATATTTTTGTGGGGACCGTTACATGGCAACAAGGTCTAAACATGGTCACATTTTACCCAAAATCAATAGTCCTTGGGCAGTGCGCCAAATTTCATCAAAATATCTTAATATTTGCAACATGTTGTAGCGTGCGAACAACAAATACATCGTATAAAAGTAGAGAAAATCTTAAATTTCTTTTTCAATTTGACTGACCAAAGCAGCTTGATGAGCCTAAATCGAGATATAGTAAAAATAGCCAAATTACTCAAAAATTAAAAAAAAAATAAAAAATATTTTTGTGCGTCCCGGTAGGCTAGTTGGTAGCGTGCTGGCTTATCAGTGCGGGGGTCGTGGGTTCGATTCCCACCAGAGGCACTGGTCTGTTTTCGCTACAACGCGCCGAAGGTCATAGTAGCTAGTGCTCGGTTAGGGTAATAGTATATAATTTGTAATTATATGATTATTAATTAATAAAAAAAAAAAAAATATTTAAAAGTTACTCCATGAAAAAAATTTTGCGATTTTCGGTTTTAGGAGGACTAAAAACATAATGGTAGCGATTCCTATTCTCACTTTCACCATTCACCTCAGTTTTCGAACCTTATTTTCTCTCAAATAATACAAATTTATAAATTTTTTATTGTCCAATCGTCTTTACAATAAACAAATATTTATAAATCTGAAATCAAAATGGAACTAATAATTAACACTCGGGAAATAATGAGATTCGAAAATTGAGGTGAATGGTGAAAATGAGAATAGGAATCGCTACTAATAAAAAAAAATTCAGTCGCATGTTTGTCGCATAAAATTTTTTAAATTTTGTTATCATTTTAGAATAAAAATAATTTGTCTTTCTGTCGTTTTATTTAAATAGTATATACCTTTTAAATCTTTTGCATTTGTTTTTTCTTTCTTTTTGTTTATTTTCAGGATGAAACTCCTCAGGGTTTCTTTGATGATCATGGTCTTGGCTAAAAATGTTGCCTTAAGACGTTATATAAAGTTGAAAACATTTTTTAATCTGTAACTGCTGTCCTTAATATTATTCCAAAAAGAAACACAAAAACATCTTAAAAAAGACATACTTTATAATGATCTTTATCAACAACATTTTACAAATTTAAATCTTATATGGTGGTTAGGCTGCTTCCTAAAAAAAACAAATTGTCGAATTTAAGAAGGGACAACTCTGGGTTAGATAAGGATTCATAAAAAAAAAAAAATTCTCTCATTTTTTCACAATTTTGGAAAAAGGAAATAAACTGTTTTATTAAAATTGTTTATTTGAACATTTTCAACAAAAATTTAATATAATTTTTTTTTTTAATTACATTTAACCCCGACAGCTCAGCTTAGTTTTTATAAGATTGTGAAGCCTTAACCACACCAGGCCAAAAATAATGTCTAAAATATTGCATTATTTTCAAAACTGCAATCGTAAATAAAAAATAAAACATAAAAGACGGAAAATATTAAAATGAAGTTGGGCACTTTTCTTTAAACACATCATGGGATTTAAAAAAATAATATTACTGAAGGGCTCCCTCAATCCACTCAGCGTGTGGACCGATTTAATTTTTGCCGTTTTAGAGGAAAGTCAGTATTTTTGGTAAAAAAAATTTAATAAATATATTTTTGGTGAAAGAAATTAATTTTACATTGCTAATTGTTTAATTAGAGCAGAATTGCTGGTTAACCAGAGGTCAAAATTGTTCTACAAAATAAAATTGATGGTTACAACTGAATTTTGTTTAAAGTAACAAACTGAAAAAAGTTTAGTTAGTCTCTTTACAGGAAGAAGAAGAAGAAAACATTTTTATTGAAAAATTTAACGGACACAAGGGATACACCAGACTGCCGCAGTTTCGTCCCCCTCCTGGGACTCGTCAGTGGTTAATTTATGTGTCAATTGAACAAAGTATTTTTATATTGTTAATTTGCTCTATAAGAAGTTTAGTTTTTAATTAAGTAAAGTTTTCATAGAAATAAATTATTAGTACAGTCGGGCCTCGATTATCCGTGATGGTCGGGACCAGAAGCATTACGGATAATCGATTTTCACGGTTAATCGAATAACAATTTTGATTATACAGTTTTTTTTTAATATTTTTATTATTTAACATGTGAACATTGGTGTACATACATATTTACATTAAAAAAAATAATTCAAGAAGTTTATGTACATTTTCAAATTAAATAAGTATGTGTACATTAAATTTTCTACTGAAAACATGAGGCAAAAAAGGACATTAAGCAAAAAAAAGAATACAATTTCTTAAAAAATGTCGTGTAATGTTGTTTGTCTAATATTTGTCAACTTATATATTTGGGTACAATTCTGCCATCACGGATAATAGAAGCAAACAATTTGAAAACATTGCAAACTAAAAACAATAGACTGATCTTTGGCCATCACGGTTAATCGGGGTTACCGGTTAATCGGATCACGGATAATCAAGGCCCGACTGTATTAAAAAATATTAACCCTTGTTCAACAAAGACTAAAAAAGTCCCAAAAAAAAAAAAAATCGAAAACGGATTTTGATGATGAGCAATTTTTGGCAAGTATTAGGATTCAAACAGAGAAAAAGTGGAAAATATTATAAATAGATGCGTTTTTTGCCTCATGTATACAAAATTTTGTTCTTTTTTAAAGTTTTTTTTTATTTGAAAATATCCAGTTATAACCATCAACTTTATTTTATGTAAAATTTTTGACCAACGGAAAACATGGGCTAACGATGAGCCAAATATTTGGAACTGAGTAATTGTGATGAAATAAAATAATTTACAATGTAAAATTAGTTTCTTTTACCAAAAATATATTTAAAAAAATAATTTTTTATAAAAAAATAATTTTTTATAAAAAAATATCCGCCAAAATTAAATCGGTCCACACGCTAAGTGGATTGAGAGATCCGTTTAGTATTATTTTTTTTTAACACTCATGATGTTTTTAAAGAAAAGCGCCCAAAATTATTTTAATATTTGCAATCTTTAAATTTTTTTTTTAATTTGCTATTCATTATTGAGGCTTTGAAAATAATGTAAAATTTTAGACAATTTTTGTGGCCTAGTGTTACCAACCTTATAAAAACAAAATTTTTTTTAAATTAGTTGTTATATAACACAAGACAAATTAATATTAATTTTTTTTTGGAATTTTTTTTAAATAAACTATTTTTATGAAAATGTATGCCCTTTTTTTCGAAAATTTTTAAAAAATTATAAAATTTTTTTTTCTTCAATCTTAATATAATTCAGGGTTTGCCGCTTCAAAAATTCGATGTTTTTAAAAATAAGAAGCATAACAACAACAACAAATCAAATAATCCTTATCTATAATATAGTATTAACAATTTTAAAATGGCCTTACTTTATTTTCCAAAGTTTTAAAAAACTAAATGATTTTTTATATTCATATTTTTATTTTAAAATAAGAATGTTCAATTTTGCACATTTTGCACAAAATTGTTAATTATTTTAGAACGTAAAAAAGAACTTAAAAATGTATGGCCGTGTTCAAATTAAATAAAAATATCCTTGCTAACGAGCTATTCTATACACAGAAAAAATGCTTGTCAATAAATTGGTAAACATAGCTCTTTACAAGTTCTTAAGAAAAAACTTGGCTTGTTAAATTTACCTAAGTTTTTGCAAAACTTGTACAAAACGAATTTGTCAACAGCTATTTTGTCAAAATTTTGTTTGCGTGTATTAAAGTTTGTTTGTAAAGTAGTTAGCAATCGATTTTTTTTTTTCGATTTGAAATACGATCACTATTAGTTGTAGTTTCATATGAATTTCAACATTATTATTCAATTAAATGTGTATGTGTAAGTAAGTAGCGTGCAAAAAACTATAAATAAAAAATAAATTAAAAAGAATATTTGCTCAATTCAAAAGTTGAAGTTTAATTTAATTAAGCTTATGCTTAATTTACTCGCATTTACACTAATAGAAAAAAATTAGTAAAAATGTTTGCTAAAACTACACTAAAAAAAAGTCCGTAAAGTTAGCAAAAAAGTTAGTTGTGTCAGCAAAATTTTTGCTGAAACGAAGTCCGTAAAGTTAGCAAAAAAGTTAGTTGTATCAGCAAAATTTTTGCTATGAGAATCATTGCAGAAAAACTACTTAAGTCTACAAAAGTGAAAATGAGTGAGCTAATTTTTAGCAAAGAATTAGTAAATTCAGCAAAATGTTTTGCTGACACTTAGTTCAATGAAAATCGACTTGTTGAAATCAATAACATTTTTTGCTGGAGCAAAAAATGAAAAACGTAGTATAAATTTTTTACTTTAGTTAATTTATTTTGTTGAAATTAAAATCAATTTTTTTTGTGATATCCCGTATAAAAAAGTTCATATATGATCTTATATATTTTTTATATGACCATATATGAGGTCATCCATATTCGTACATACCTAAGGTACAAGATCATAATTAAATCTTAGGACTTTTAAATGATATTGTTTTTCTTATAACACAGTTTTTTAAAATACAAAATTTTTTAAAAAAATATATAATGTATGAACGTATATGGAATATCATATAAAATAATATATGAACATATATGACCATTATATGGATAAATATGGAGTACAGTAAATAGTGGGGACTCTCTACTGATGCACTTCAATTTAAATGAAATTTTGTATGTACTACAAAATAAAAATATGAATCAGATTAAGAATTGCTGTTGTTTACAATCGGTCTTTAAAATGGGTTTATAAAACTGCCCGGGTAAAAATAGTATATCTAGTCATATATAATATGATTAAGTCATATCTGACTTTGAATGAAGTCACATTACTGCTAATATCATTATATACATATCGTCACCTAAAATGAAAAAGGACCTAATTAACATATTTACTTTTTTACAATAGAAGCAAAAAACGTCCACATATATTTTAACAATATCGTTAAAAAAACTGATAGTTTTAAACGAAGAACCCACCAAGTTTGTAGAGAAATGTAGTTCGGTGCAGTGCTTCATAATCACTAAACCCTACTTTAATATTTTACAGGCCAACCAAAAAAATACACGAAAACAAAAAATATATAAGACTCGAACTTTATTTATAAAACCGCTATTTTTTATCGTAGAAGTCCATCATGTTGTGTAGGCATGTAGTTAAGCCAAATTAATCATAATCTATCTTCTATATATATAAAACAGGATGTTCGTATGTATGTAACGTATGGACTCCAAAACGGCTGGGCCGATTTTGATGAAATTTTCAGGGAATCTTCAGAATATTCAGGCACTGACAAGTCTGGTGACACTGTGAAGTCTGATTTTTGATTTTCGGTCTGTGGGCTGAGGGGCGTGGCAAAATCCAATTTTCATATTGTACCACCAATGACATATACATATATATTTTTTTTTTGTTTTTTTTTTTATTTTATTTTTTTGAAAGCCGTTGTCATGTTTTTCAAAACGAGATATCAAACTCTTAAATCGGTTATGTAGTTCCGAAGATATTTACAAAAAACCTGTTAATCTTCAAGCTATGTTACACGAACACAACAGCCTCATCCGTCTATTCAAAAAAGCCCTAGACCAGATGCCGACAGATGATTATACGGTTGTGATAAGAGCTGACAAGACACCGGCTGGTGAGCATGAGCGGCGCTTCAATGCATCGGTGATAGGTGACGTCGCAGTTGTTATGGCAGTTGTTTTCAGCTATTCATTTTATATACTTCAGCAAGGCGATAGAAGGACAAAGAGTCGTTGGGCTTCCCATGAAATTACAAATTTTAAAATGATTTACTAATGTGAATTTATTTTTTTAATTATTTATTTGCGTAAAAAAAATTTCTTGATTTAAAGAATTAATTACAATTAAAATTTGAAGGCAAAACAACGTTTGCCGAGTCAGCTAGTCATCAATAAAACCGAATTTGGAAACTACACTCAAAAAAAAAAGTTTGTAAAGTCAGCAAAAATTTTTGCTGAGTCAGCAAAATTTTAGTCAGGATGGTGCTAGCAAAAAAATTGCTAATGTCAGCAAAATCTTTTGCTGAAAATCAGCGAGTTGATTTTTAGCAATAAAATTAGTAGATTCAGCAAAAGTTTTCTAACACTTAGTAGATTAGAAATAAAAAAGCGTTCGTAAAAATTAATAAATTTTTTGCTGAATTTTAGTAGACTGAAAAATAAACGCAAATAAATTGTAAAAAAATTGTAATTTAGTTAATATATTTGCTGAAAATCATAAAACATATTTTTGTGATTCTTTTAAAAATAATTTACAATAATTACGAAATATAAAAATTTTCATTTTCCCACATTGACGACATGAATTAATTTAATATCTGAAAATATATAGAAAAAAATATATATAACATAACAAACATTTTCTTTCAACTACTTACATCAATGGTAGTCTAAATGATGCTTTCTTTTAAAGGACGCAACTGCCGAAGATAATTATAGAAACGAAACGAAAAAACAAAAACAAACGAAACGAAAAAAACAACCCTTTTTTTTGCAATAAGAAAAAGGAACCATAAAAATCTACCTAAGATGTGTGTCTTTGTCTTTCGCTTTACTCTGTATACATGTCTGTATATGTTTGTTTGCAATTTGACCACACTAGATTATAAATCTATAAACATTTAGTTTAGAAATACATATTAAATTTAAATATTTTATTTTGTCTTTTATTTAATTAAAAGACAATTATTTTCACAAGCCGGTGACAACGCAAAATTTAAGTTGTTTTAATCCTCAATTTTGTTTTATGTATGAAAAACAGATACAAAAGTCTTCCATGGTTGATTTTTTTATATGTCTTATTAGAGTTGTACTTTTTAGTATCATTTTCCTCTTCTCTACTACATCTTGACATGCCGCGACATCTGCTTCATTCTGCGTATATCTTTCAATCTGGTTGTCGTCCACACTATTAATGTGCTTATCAACACAATTTTTTTTAGCAAAATTAATTAGTAAAACATTAGTATATTAGTAAAGCATTAGTATAAAATAGTTAAGTGCTGAATAAGTATAACAAAAATTTTAGCTGAAAACACGATTTTAGCAAAAAAATTTGCTAAAAAATAGTATACCTGATTTACAAAACGTTTTACTAACTTTTGTACTCACTTATTTTTTTGAGTGTTGTCATCGACAGGCACGTACCCAGAACTATGTTTTACCCTCTCAACAACAACAATTACAACAACAAGAGAAAACATTTTTTTTTATGTATTGTTTTTGTTGTTTGCCTACCGGCCCACGATATGCCTGGTCATCGATATGATTATATATGGTCCCATGCTAAGTCTTATTGAACTATATGTGACGCCATACTAAAAATATATTCCTTCTAATTTTATATAGCATTATATATAATCCCATACATATTTTGGTTAAAAATCAAGTTAAGTTATCTGCAAGTTAATACTTATTACATATGGCTTCAGGAATAACGACATTGATTTTATAACAAAATCATTTGATAGTGATTTATTTTATATAATTTCAAATAAAAAATGTGTACATTTAATACTACAATACCACTTATTTATATATTTTTGAAACTCTAAATTTGTTCGTGATAATTTTTAATCATTTCGTTGCATCATTTAAAAAAGTTTTGCTCTTTAAAATTGTTGATTTCTAGAACTATTAATTTTAAACTTAAATATGTACTTTTAAGCATAACTTCAAGTTACTAAAAACATAACTACTATCGGCTAAAATTTTATAAAATCAGATATATTTATATCTAATTATATATAATTTAATGTCCCGGAAATTTTATCTAAATAAAGGGCCCGCCATCTAACGTTTTTTTTTTCAACTAGTGCTTATTTCGTGAATGGTAACACTTAGCTCATGTCTGATTTGACAGATAATTAGTTTTATCCTTCCGCTGAACGAATATGGTCCGTATGTTCGTTATCTTGTGAAAAAAGTGAAAGAAACTGGCATCCTCATCGATAAACCAAAGCGTGAAAAGCCAAAAACAGTGCGTACACTCGATAATATTGCTGCTGTGGCAGAAAGTGTGAGTGAAGCGCCATCAACATCAAGTCACCGTCGTTCTCAACAATCGAACATTTCGGAGACATCATTGAGACGAATTTTGCATAAATACCTTGGTGTGACGCCATACAAAGTCCAATTGGTTCAGGAGTTCAAAAAAAAAAAGTTATTTGGCGGACCCTTTATAATCTAATACATGTAGATGACCCGTTTTTTCGGATCAATTTGTATGTGCTTATATATGAGAACTTATCAAATGAGATAAAATTTTATTAGGCTCTGTATTAACATTTTTACCCGGGCGAGTATTAATCTGCGGTAGTTACGCGAGAGCTCTACCCACTGAGTTGGGTTGCTTAAAATGTAAATGAATTGTTGTGCTTCGAGTTTTCGTTTGTGATGTTAAAAATATCTACCTTACCCTCATGATTACAAAAAATCATAAAGTAATGTGTATGTAAATAGATTTTCAAAAAGATATTTTAATTATTACTTTGCAGTTATATTTCATGCATTATGTAATTGGTGATCGGTAAGTCATTATTTTATGTTTTGAAATAATGTAAAAGGTAATGATGTATCATAACAAGGTAACCCATGAGTTTTCAATTATTAGTAACTCATTATTTTATGTTTCCAAATAATGTCGAAGGCAAGGAGTATACATTCAATGTTATGTATTATGTAACCAACTATTGGTAACTCATTACTCTATGTTTCGAAATAATGGTAAGGAGTATTCATTACAAAGTAATTCATATTGTAACCCATTATCGGTAATTCATTACTTTTCTGTTTTAAAATAATGATACAGGTAATGAGTATACATTACAAGGTAATGTACCCATTACCAAACTTTTCCTGGTTTCTAGTTAGAGAACCAATCGATTGCAATCGGGATTGATATTTAAAAATATCTTAATGGAAATGATTGTACATATGTCCAAATTTTAAACGTTTGGTACCGATTTATAAAATTTGGTCCTAAAAAAAGGACAAATAGAAAAGCATACATTTTAAATTTATCTGGTAATGCTGTATGCATAAAAATTGTTGATTTTTTCTAAAATAGCAATACACAAATCCTTTGGTATGTGTCAAAAATAAAGCTTTAAAAGAAAATGCAAAAATAACGTTTATAACAAAGGATGTACTACACAATCAGAAAACACACAAACACATAGACAAATGTAAAGAAAGTGAGAATCAAATAAAGAGAATAAAAGAGACCATTTTATATTTATTTAGCAAATTATACTCATTATTGACGAAAACAAAACGAATAGTTTTTATCACAACAAAATTCCTTAATAAATGAATAAAAGCATACAAAAAGAGAGATGGAGAGAGAGAGAGAGTGAGACCACGATATTAATAAAGTGGAGTACTAAACATTTTTAATATCTTATATGTGTATGCATATATACAAACATCTACACGAAAAACAAATTTCCCAATTTCCCATTCAAAACTGTTGTTGTATGAATAAAAAAAATGTTTTTTTTTGGGTACATTTTGTGAATACAGGAAAAATTTTGTGTCTTATTTAACATCGAGAACTTTTTTTTTTTGCCAGATTCTGAGCGCATACGAGTCACAATTAGTCGAACCACCACGGAAAGCAGTAGGTGTGCTCTGCATACGTTTGACAGGGCACAAACTTTAAAATATATATATAAAAAAATTATATAGGAAAAAAAAAGAAAAAACTAATTAAATAAGTTGTAGTTTAAAACCGATACATACATAATTAATTAATTTATTATTTATAAAGAAATTACAAAAAGAAAATTAAGTGAACATTTTATGTTTTAATCAAGAAAATTTCTAATATGAAAACGAGAAAAAAGTAATATAATTTTTTTTCTATATAATCTGTGTACGTGTGTGTGTGTGTGTGTAGAAATAAGTCAAAGGAAAGTTTTTTCTTGTGCATAAAAATTTTTTCTATATCCACTACATATAAAATGAAAAGAAAAAAAAGTTGAATTGAATAAAAAAAAAATTGAAAATGATTTTATGAAAGAAAAAATAATTATTTTAAATAATATTATGTTAAAATAATAATTAAGTAAATTCAACAATTCAATTAATCAAAATTAAAAATATTTTCAAAAAAATACTGTGCAAAAAGTGATAAATTATAATAAAAAAAAAAAAAAAAATTCAATTATATTTGTCCGAACAATATTGTTTGGAAAATTTTAATTACGAAACCTTTAAAATACTTTAAAATATAATAATATTTAAATGTTTTAACATTATAAAAGAAAATACATTTTTCAATATTTTAATAGAAAAAAAATGTATTGAAAAAATTCATATCAGCAGTGGCAAAAAAAAAAAAATGAAAAAATTCTCTATCTATTGCGATTTATTTGAGCAGAGATATATACTGTCAAAAAAACTTTCTCTCCATTTTTTTTTTTAATTTTAGGGGAGCGTTTTAGGAAATTTATTTTCCCGTCGATTTTTGGGGATATTTTCAAGTGAGAGTGTTTTTTATAAAGAGTACACAAGAGTGGAAGAGAAAGTAAACATTTTGACAGCTAAATTTTGACACATATTTTTTTTTTTTTTAATAGATGATTTTTTTGCACTGATTAAGAAATACATATAAATGTTTTTATAAAATATTGAGAAAAATTCAAATAAAATATTAAGAAACAATTTGCTTTAATTAATTTTTTCAAGTTCGGTTATGGGTGATTAATAGACAATTAAAAGCATTGGTTATTATAAATATCATTTGGAATAATTATTCAATATTATTTAACAAAAAATGTGAAATTTGTTGCGAACATTTTTTATAAAATAGCCCTTTAATGTCGGAATTTTTGTTTTAATTTATTAAAATTTATTTAATAGGACTTTATTTTAATTGTTACTAACAACAAACGATTAATAAACAAAAATAATGTACTGGAAATTAAAAAGGGAGAAAATTAACTAAACAACAATCCTATTATCCAATTATTCGTATTTCCCATTAACTTTACAAATAAAATTCGATTAGTAATTGTGAACGGTAGACGCAAACATTTATTTAGTGATAATATAAGAGAATTGGTACCATCTATACAGTTTTTTTAAAAAATTGTCGATAATTAAAAATGGTTACTGCAAAAACGGTTTTCCCAACCAAATATGCCACTAAATTACGGTTTCAGTAGTGCCAACCAAATTGTGGATTACATTGTTTATAAAAGCAACTAATGATTAGCATTGGTGCACGAATTATGGACTATGTTTTCCTACGAAAATATTTAAATTCAAATTTAGCACTCAATATTTATAAGTGTTTGTGGTGTAGAGGGTAGAGAGGTTGCCTTGCACTCCGAACTTCCGAGTTTAAATCTCAGAAAAGCCAAACGCAAAAAGATTTGTTTAGTTAAAATAAAATACTAAAATGTTTAAACAGCAAATAAGGCAAAGAAAATTAAAAGTGATTGTGATGCAATCAGTAGGAAAGGGACTATTAATCTCAAGGCCACGGTTCAATACCAAAAAAAAACAAAATGTTTTTTAATTTTAATAAAATTTTGTGGAACATAGTAATATTTTTGTGTAATGTAATATAAGGTTTGGCAAAAGAATATTAGCTATCACGACTACGATAGTAGTCGTAAGCGCCAGAATTCGATTGGCAACAAAATCGGTGGCCACAACGGAGACTGTTTTCTGGATGTAGAGTAATTTATAAAAAATACTTTAACCCTTATGTTTACAACACCAGGGTCTAAAACTAGACGGAACAAAACTAGACGACTTTATATGAAAACGTATAAGTTAATATTAAGATTTTGTGTGAATACGACTGATAGACCAAGTCAACTTCTTCTATCCTTTCATTATTTCTTTCCATTTTTTAAAAAATATCAACAAAACACAAACTATACACAACCACTATTTCGAATCACAATTTCAAATGAACTGATTATTTTCTTTGCAGCTCATGCACATTGTTAGTTCAAATAAATTTTTCTTGCAATTCAAAGCCTACTTAGTTTTTTCAGTTTAAAAAAAAATTGTATGTAGTTTTTTCAAAATTTCGGAACAAAATGTTGCAATACCTGTTTAAATATTAAGAAAATGTTGCGGGTCTGGCCACCCCCAGGTGGTACGGATATGACTAGAATTTTAAAAAACCCTAAACTTGACACACCCCTAGCAAAAAAAATAATTAAATGTGCACTAAACTGTTCTAAAATGTATCCTTGGTATATCATTACAATAGCTTTTAAGGAAGTATAAAAAATACACGACAAAAAACAAAAAAGGCCTGGCCAGGCCCTGGTGTAAACATAAGGGTTACCTTTTCTCCATAAAACATTTTTTTGCATCCTGTTTAAACATATCCTGCCTATATCCTTTAAAATAACTGAAATGAAATCAGAGAATTATTTGCTTGATATTAATGAATTTTTGCATAACATCAATAAAATTGCACTGGATTTTTTTATTTGAAGCTTTTCTTTAATTTAGTTCAAGTTGTCACAAAGTTTTATGAGAAATTTCATTTTATTGATTCATTAAAAAACTGGTTTCATTAGTTTTAAAATTTTCGTTTATTTTGTGGAGTAAAGTTTCATTGATTTACTGAAAAGTGTCATTATTTTTCGTCCAGCAAAATTCTCAGTGTAACAATAATTTGGCTAAACTGCACTTTATGGGACGTTCTCCAGCGAAGTCGACAAACTACCTATCACATAGAATAAAACCCCCCGGCCAAAGGCCGGTCACGCAGAACAACTTTACTCAGCGAAGCCTCTAAACTGTCTATCACATAGGAGAAAACTCTTAAGTTCGGCCGAAGGCCGGTCATGCTGAAAAACTTTCCTCAGCGAAGCCGGGCTTTGGTCGGAATGTAGGAGAAAACCCTTAAGCCAATACATTTTGTACTATCACCTCCACACGGCTATTTCTGGGTAATGCAAACGATAGCAACTTAAAAGTCATATTTTCATTATTTAAACAGTAAATTTTATAAAAATAACCAAATAAAAAAACACTAAAAAATAGCTCTAGAGGGTGGTACGTATAAGCTCTAGAGGGTGGTACGTATTTTGAAATCTTGCGGAAATTTCCTTTCATTTGAGTACCCACACTTATATGTTCCTACGCATACCGGCTTTTGGGGCCGGGCCCCTGGAGCCTCTAGATAGAAAAAAAAATAATTTTTTTAATTCCAGAGGGGGTCATAATATAAAAAAATATATACTTTTTTTTTTAATCAGCGTTTCAAAATATGTTGCAATTTCCTTCCACATACGTTACTACCGAAACACGATTTATAACGGTATTTTTTTACTCACTTAGGGAACTTCTGCTTTAAAAATTAGTAGTTGTTTGGGTTGTAATACAGTTTTCTTTATTTTTAATATAAATGTCAGTCATACAACAAGTTTAATTTTTGCTAACCATGTAGTTCATTTAAAAAACAAACCACATCAAATGACTGTTTTATGATTTTACATTAATTTTTTACAGTCGTTTATTGTTATTTAAAAAAATAAATGTTTATTTATTTTTTTACTAACATATGTGGTTAATTTTTCCTACAATTGTGAGCAATTCTTTGAACAGTAAAAACGAATGACAAATGTTAGTTGAATTTAATGAAATGTTAGTCGTCCTTTCTTCTAGTTAAATTTCATTTGTTTTTTACTACAATTGCTGTCGTCTTTAACTACATAATATCCTTAGTCTAGATATAACAAAAAGTCGTACCATTCCCATAGGATAACTCATAATCGCTGAAATAGATTTTATAAAAAAATGAGGTTATGAAACAAAATTTTTTTATTTTTATCTCTGTTGTGTTTTGTTTTCACAAAACTGGATAAATAACTTCTCTGAGAGAATTATCTGCATGATATCAATGCATTTTTCCATTAGATCTATGAATCCATTAAAGCTTTTCATTAAATTGATTCAGTTTTTCATTAAGGTTTTTGAAAAATTTCCTTTTTTTATTAAAAAAATTTTCGATAAAAATAGTTTCATTGAAATTATGAAGCTTTTTCAAAAAGTTCAAGAAATTGTACATTTACTTTGTGAAGTTGTACATTTGTGAATTGTACATTTACTTCATTAGTTAAGTGAAAAATTTCATTAAAACTCGACCAAAAAAATTTCCAAATACAGAATTTCATAAAAAAACAAATTTGTTTGGTGAAACATCCTGCACTGAGGGATTTATCTGCATGATATTAATGAATTTTTGCATAAAAGCAATAAAGATGCACTGTAACTCGTTTATTGAAACTTTTCATTAAACTACTGCAAGTTTTTCGTAAAATTCTCTCTGTGTATGTTTCACAGCCCGGATAAGTACTCTATTTTTAAATTCCAAAGTTTTGTCACAAGTAGTAAAAAACATGCCCTTCAAAACGTAACACAACTAATAGTCCAAAGGATTCATAGCTCGACTACGGGGACATTAATTGATTTAACTAAAGTTTGGTAAATTGTTGTATAACCACGTTTGAGTCATTCCCGCCTTTTGGGCTGGGAGAGAGTACAGTTGTAAGGTTAACAATTTGTTTTCATACAGATTTCACTTAGAGGCTTTTTAACTTTCTCCAAAGCGTGGGATAGATAGGGTACATCATTGCCAAAGTTTTTACTTATTTTTTCTTGCAAAATTTTAGCATGGTGACCTTGTCCTCACTATACCATTACAGATGCCGAATAGAGACCTCTTTGAACTCTTGGAACCAGTTCTGATGATAGTGCTCAGCTAAATTGCTTAGAACCGATTACCGCAGAATCTATCTCAGAACAGGTTCTTTTACCACCGGTTCTATGGACCATATTCTAGAACTGATGCTCTGGAGCCAAAATGTAAGATTTCACTGTACCAGAACCAATACTAGTTGGAGATTGCGATCGCATAATTCCCGGAACAGACTATCTCTTATAACTTTTTATACGTACAGAGAAAAATTTAGCTATTTGCCAACTAAAATTCGGTTACTACTATTTAAATTCGGTTATTACGAATTTAAGTCGGTTGTTACAACTAAACATTAGTTTTCACAACAAATTTCGGTTAATTCAAAATACATCATAGTTGTCGCCAACTCACAAAATGTGGGAAATAGTGGTAATTAGATTACATATGATTTTCTAACAATTGTGAATTGTTGTGGTGTTTGTCTTAGCTATCTTCTGTAATTACAATTAAATGTAAAAATCGACCCGTATAATTGAAACTGGTTTTAAGCCACAGCAAAAATCGACCTGACTTTAGCTCAAGCGGATAAAACGCCTGTCTAAAGTGTAGTGCGAAGTGCATGTGGCAAATGAAAGCAGGTTCAAGCCACGGTCAGGATTGCATTTAATAAAATAAAAATTTCATATAGATGCAATCAAACAATAAAAACCATAACAAATAATTACAGTATTGTCAAAAAGGATTACTGATGAAGGTTGTGTTACCAGAAACTGCGCAGTCTAATTCAATAAAAATTTACAATGTAGTTATGATTTTTAGAAAAGTATGCTTAATCTTCTCTACCACGTCTATCTCAAATCAACTGAATTTTAGTTGCAACACCCAAAGTAATCAGAAATCTAATGTAAATATCGTTGTACTAACTGAATTTATAAGTTGTTACCATTAAAATACACTTTTCAATTTGGTTGGCACTTTATTTTTCTGTGTGTATGTTTAAAAGTGAACTTGTTTTGGATCAAGTTATCCTTTAAATCGTCAGATTATGTATACAAAATATCGGATTATTAGTTTATTTACAAATGGACTTTAAATAAAAAATGAGGGCGAAAAAAAGTAGCATTATTTCAAAAAAACCTTAAATTTCTAACAACGAAAAATTAGCTTAATTGTCTCAGAACAACAATCAAACACTATTACAATGATTTTTAAATTATTAATGAAGGCTACAAAGCAAGTTCCCAATACTGTCACTTGTTTTTGGTAATGGTTTGCTCTGCTCCTATAAATTAAGGCAATAAAAAACTTTTTTAATCACTTTTTTAATCATTTGTAAGCGAAATAATGAGCCGATCGCTTTAATATTTTGCACACATAATCTGACAACCTTCTTAAAGGCAACTTGGCAAGACAAAATAACAGTGTCGTACACAAAAGCACGCTGGTAGAAAGCACTGACAAAGCACTGCAATCTGTGGTATAAATACTTGCTACGAGTGCTTTCCCAATGCACAAATGATAACACCGTTACACGCAGATGCCAATACCTTACCAAGTGTTGGAAAACACTGACAAACAAAAAAATCAATTCCCTTCCCAACGCTTAAATAAAAAAATCAAGTACCTTCGCCAATGCTTTACAAAACATTGGGAAAGCACCTAGAAACATAAAAATCAAGTGCTTTCCCCAAGATAATATAAAAATAATAAATTCGACTTCATTAAAAAATTAAATTAAAAAAAAAAACAACGTTTTTCTTGCAAACTAAAAATTATGAATAAAATTTTCTTAATAAAAAGCTTTTGTATATCAAGCAAAACTAAATCGCGAATGAAATCATAAAAAAATTATTTTTCGAATAAATCGTATCATAAAATGGATAAAATTTTATGCGAGTTGACTAAAAATATTATATATATTTTTAAGCTCTGATTTTAATACAAAAGAAAAGTATTCCCTTAACCCTCTAACCGGCAAGCCCGCCTCCAGGCGGGGTATTTTAAAATTGCCATAAATGCGCCATAAGAAGATATTAAGATAGTTCAATAGAAAATCCAGTTTACAAAACATTTTGTGAAGTAATTTTTATTTTGGTCAAGGGATATACAGGATTCCAAAAGGATACCTCTAAAAGACATCGCCTTATCCTGAAAATGTATGGACGAATTTTAATAATATTTTTCAGAAATATTAAATTTTGTAGTAGTAGCGAAACCTTTGAGTTTAAATAATATATATTAAAGTTAAGTTGCGTTTTCGCTAAATTTCGCGTTTTTCTAAAAACGAAAATCGCCACATTTTCTTCAGTAAAAGAACAAAAAATGTAATTTGCACCGTAGTTATATCTTGGTAAGGGGAATAGTGTATGCCTAAACATATTCATATTTATGAATTGGGTTTCTGAGATTCGCTATTTCGGCTCATATCGCCAAAAGTAGGCAGCAAAAGAAAAATTTGGTAGAAGAACATATTGTTTATTTTTCGTTCCGAAATCGTGGTATAAATTTCATTTGCAAAGTAATCCGATTTTTCTTAAATTTCGCACCACCAAACTATTGGACCTAGTGCTACAATAAACAAAGCCTCAATTAATTGAAACAAAAGTTAAAGTTAATATTTCTTTAATAATCATGCACAAAGAGAAAAATTTTGCTATTTGCCAACTGAAGTTCGGTGAGTACGACTCAAATTCGGTTATTACGAATTTTAGTCGGTTGCTACAATTAAACATAATTTTCACAACAAAGTTCGGTTATTTCAACTGAATTTTAGTTGCAACACCCAAAATATTCTGCAATCTAATGTAAATATCGTTATCCTTCAACCAATATTGTCATAATTATGCATAATTAATTTTAAAAAAAATTGTATGGAGAAAAAATACTCCAGTATTTTAGTAAAAATCAAGTCGCAATATCTCGAAAACCGCAAGTCAGATTTCAAAAATGTTTAAATATTCGTGCTTGACATGCCAAAATTAATTAAAAATTATTAAAGCACCCAGCAAAAACTGTTCTGGCAAGGAATGATTCTAATCGACCATTTTCATCGAGGCTTGTCATAGGAAAGAATCATTCGTTTAATGCTGCAAAACAACTTCGTATGAATATTCTATGCCAAAATTACTTCCAAAAAGTTGTTTAGGCAGAAAAACTTCCAATGTATTATATTTGAAATGATTCCCTCCTATGACAAGCCAATGTTAAATTCATCGATGAAAATGCCAAATTAGACAAATTTTCAAAAATCGAAAACTTTGTACGCTGGGCGCCACGGGTTAATGCTATCCGAATTTTCTCAAATTCGTGTCATCTAACTTTTAGACCTAGTTCTAGAATAATCGCAACAATAATTAATAAAAATCGAAAGTTGAAAAAAATGGTGGGCGTTGTGGTATAATGGTTAGCGCGTTGGACTTTTACACAGAAGGTACCGGGTTCGATCCCCGGTGCCGGCAACATCAAAAATAATATGTATGAGTTTTTTCTATCCCTCATACGTATCGCAATGTCCACCTTCGGTGTTCCCATAGCAATTAACACCACCGAAGTAAAATAATGAATCAGGGCTATGAACCAAAAAGCTTCAATAAGTTCGCCAACTCTCCATCAGGTGGTGAACAACAACTGTTCTAAGACTTATCATCTCGCGCAATTACAGTGTTGCCATGTCTGAAGCCCTTCATCTTTCCCCACCTTTCATCTCTATACTATCCCTTTCCAAAGAAAGCAACACACTAAATATATAGGAAGTATTTCCTGAGTGTTGCCTCTCTTTTTAAAAAAAAGAAAAAAAGAAATGTTAGAAGTTAATAGAATAAATAATATTTCATGAGTATAAAAAGAACTTTATGTCTGAAAATCTTAAAAAGCAAAAATCTCAAGATCTTTTTCTTAAGATTTTTTAACTCGCAAAATCCAAATAAAGCAAAAAAAACAGTTTAAAAGCTAATATGCCTACTTTGATAATTATATACATAGCAAAAAAAAAAAAAAACATTAAAAGAATAGATAAAGAAGCAATACATTGCACTAATTTGGATTTCGTTGTTATGATGTTATATTTTCCCCTTCCCTTTTACACTCTATGTTTGAGATTGGGGCGAGTTGAATAGACCAGATTTGGAAACATTAAATTTTGTTCAAAATCACTTTTTTGGAAGTTGTGAAAAAAAACTTCATTAGAGGCGGGAAATCAGAAATAAATTGTGGGAATCAATGAAAAATTTAATCTTTAGGAATCATTTCCATTTTTTTTTGCTGGGTATGTATATTAAACATATAAGGTAGAATCAAGAAAAAATCAAATTGAAATCACGTATAATTTTCCTATCCATTAATTTTTATTTAAATTTTCAATGTGAAACAAAATACTGTTTTTACCAATTTTGTCAATTCATTTTTCAACAGTTGAAAATAAACTAAAAAATACAATTTTTTTAAACGAAAAGTAAATAGTTCTTTTTTTTAACTGATTTTCAATTAATTTAATGTGTGTATTCGGTAGTCTTTACGGAAAAAATATTGTGAGTGTAGTATAGTGCGGATTTTCAAAGAATTTTTATCAAGTTATATAAAATTTTATCAAATTATATATAATTTGATCAAATTAGATAGTTCCATTTATCAGATCAAATTACATCAAATGAGATCCCATGGGATAAGATTATGTATGACATTTTTCGGATTAGCTACGATATGATAATGAATTATATATATCACTATATATGATTATATATACCTATATCGGAACTTTTTTTTATCGGGTAGATAATTTTTTAAACCAAGCTCTGGGAAAACACCTATTTCAAATGTTTGCAAATCGTCCTATTGGTTACTTTAGCAGTGCTTTAAAAAAAAAAAAGCACTGGTAAAGTAAACGTTGGCAAAGCGTTCGATTTTGGTGGTTTGCCAGTGCTTTTTTCAAAAACCGTAGAAATTTTTGCAAAACAAGTACTGGATAGGCACCTACATATTTCAAAGGTTGGGAAAGCATTTACATTTAGTGCTTTGCCAGTGCTTATTTGTGTGAGACTACGGTCTACTTGTGCTTTGCCAGTGCTGGTTTTTTATTACCACCCATAATTTCTACCTGGACTTGTATGTGAAAATGTGTGTCGGGTTTTTTTTTCAATCTCACTCATTATTGATTCTAGAACCGGTTCTAAAGCAACCTGTTCCTGTTTTGAGGAAAAGGGCCTATTGCTTATAGGCAGCATTATTTTGTATTTTCCTATTTTTGTTGGGTCAAGGTGGCTGAGCATTATGGTGTCCCTATAAATAGTTTTTTTTTTGTGAATTTATAAAAGTAATACTTCTCAAACGATGTTTATTAATGAGTTGAATACTATTGCGTTTTTAAGATGTAGATTTTAAGCTTATTGGGAAAATGGGTCTGGTCTGGTAACTTTGAACTCAGGAACACTTCTACATTCAAAAAAGTATGACAGTTACTACATGACAGTTGTTTGTGTAGTAATCAGTAGTTGTTGTTTTTAACTGCAATTGCAGTTGTTTTTCATTGAAATAACACAAAACAACTATTTTGACATTTATTTAAAACGCAACTAAAACTAAATACTATTTGTTTTGCAGCAGTCGTTTGAAGCAGTTATTTTAATATTTTAATAAACAACTACCAAAACAGTATTTTTATAGTAAACTGTTAAATTTTGTTATTTATTTAAAAAAAATTCAATAATTTGTCGTGTTTTTAGAAATTCTTGGTTCATTATATATGTAAATATTGCAAATAATAATTTAAAAAATCCATTGTATTCTTCAAGGTATATTTAACGTAATAACTGGCGTACCGTTTGTGAATTTACTTTGCATTTTTAGTACACTCAGAATATTCTTACAGTAACTAGATGTAGGTCATTCGGGTAGTAAGCAGTAGTTGTAACTGCTATTGTAGTAATTTTTCTATAAGAAAATAAAAAAAGACTAATTTAGACAGTCATTTCAAAGAATAACTTACCAAAAATACTGTACTTCAGTAACAGCTGTTTTGGGAAGTTACTTTAGTATTTCAACAAACAACTACCAAAACAGTAATTTTGCAATAAACAGTTAATTTTTGTTAGTTATTTATAAATAGAAGAATAAGTCGAGTTTTTAAAAATTCTCGTTTAGTTTATATTTGTTATTATTGATATGTTTATTGTTTGCAAATAATAACACTGTACAACACAAAAAAAAATTACAAGGTCCGACCTATAAATTTTTATAGAGGAGACAAAAAAAAAGACACGTGTATCGGCGTTTTGAAAGTTTACATCTGGGTTTCATTTCAGGGGGAGGTAAAGTTTCCCCCAAATGCAAATTTTTGTATTGTCAATCGGCATAGAAAATCGAGTAAAGCTTACTTTTAAAGTATATGGTGTTTTCAGCAAATTTATGTAAAATGTTACATAGAACATTTTTGTAAAATATGTTAACCCTCAAACTCCTCAATGTAAGGGTCTTTTTTGTCCTTCTTTTAAAAAGAGCAAAAAACACCTTTAAACCGGGATTTAAGGGGTTAAAATGTTTTGCAAAAATATTCGCCGTGAAATTTTACTATAAGTCCCTGAATACACCAAACGGAAATTAAAAGAAGGACAAAAAAGACCCTTACATTGAGGAGTTTGAGGGTTAACATATTCTACAAAAATGTTTGATTTTGGTGTATTCAGGGACTTATAGTAAAATTTTAAAATTTTAACCCCTTAAATCCGATTGACAATACAAAAATTTGCATTTGGGGGAAACTTTACCTCCCCCTTAAATGAAACCTAGATGTAAACTTTCAAAACGCCGATACACGTGTCTTTTTTTTTTTTTGTCTCCTCTATCAAAATTTATAGGTCGGATCTTTTAATTTTGGAAAAAATTTGATTTTGTTGAACAGTGTAATTAGAAAATTTCATTCTACCTCTAATGCATAAAAACGTCATAACTGGAATACCGGTTAGAATTTTGAGTTTGCATTTTAAATGGGATGTTAGAAAAACACAATTTTTATTGTAATTAAAAGAAAAAATATTTTTTTTATTTAAAAATATTTTTAAAATACCGTAAAAATAACTATTAAAAATATTAGTTTTTGCAACTAATGTAGTCGTTTTATGTTCATTGTTTTGTTGCTCGTTTCTATGGTTTATGCATTTATTTAAGATTAGTTGTTTTTGGTAGCTTCGATAGTCGTTTTTACTATCATTGTAGTTGTTTTGTCAATAGTTAAAAATGACTACATGGTTAGTAATTTTCATGACAAACACATTTATCGCCTTTTTGACTACATTTGTAGTCTTTTTAACTGTAATTTTTAGTCATTTCCACCTTCTTAATTTCCTGAGTGTAGGACATAAGTAATAAAATATTTAATTGTAATCGAACGTAAAAAAAAATTATATTTTGTTTTAATATATTTGAAAATAGCGAGAAAAAAGCTGTCAAAAAGCAGTAGTTTTTTACGCAATTTTCTTAGTTGTTTCAAAATTTTTGTAGTAAAACATTGTCAGTTGTTTTTACGACATTGTTAGTTGTTTTTACTATGTTTGTAAGTGGATTTCTAGCAGTTAAAAATAACTAGCTAAATTTTTAGTTATTTTAAAGGTAATTACATGTGTCGCCTTTTTAAAGACATTTACCTTTGTTTAAACTATCATTTTCAGTAGATTCTACTGACAAACAACATCGAAAAAAGGTGTAGAATAAGGTTATATAAAGAAATTGCTTTTGTGGCAATCAATGATGGAAAATATAAACTCTTTGGCAGATATTTAACAAATTATTTAATTGAAATTGTCTTGGCAAAAGTAAAAATGATCATTTTGTTATAGTTAATTGTAATTTTTATTAAATTTGTCTTCTTTTGTAAATTCACGAAATTTTTTTCCTTTTCATTATAAATTTTAACACTTGTATGAGTTTAGGGAATAGATATAATTTTAGAGTTTAATGAAGTAAACGTAAAAGAATATTTTAAGCGCATGCGTGATTTTTTTGCAGAGAGATAAATAGCAAATTAATGAAAAAATATATGAAAATTAACAGTAAAAATTATTAGATATTATAACGAAAGAAAACTTAATAATGTAAATAAATTTTATTAGAAAATGAAGTGAAAATGAAATAATTTAAAAATAACGGTTAGAAATGGATTAAGAAAAAGGAAAAATTCATTGAAAACTTTGTTGGAAAAATATTCAATACTTTTTGTAAAACATATTTTTTGCACTCTTCTGTTGATATTCTTTTTAATGTATGAAAAACATCTAGAACTATTTTAACGTGAAGTTAATATAGTTAATATTGGTGAATGAAATGTTGCAAATTTTAAGATTTCGAAAATGTTTAAAGCAAATTTGTTTAAAATGTGAAAAATGTTCCCATTGGCATATGACTCTAAATTATATTTGAATGACATTAAACTTAAAATATAAATATATAGAGATAACAAGAAGAGTAAAAGAGGAATGCTGTGATTGACAAAACTCCACTTAGCCACACTTATCGCTGTGTCGCGACTATGGTACAACTCGCTAAGAGGCGATGCTACGAAACATAGCCTGTTGTATGGCTGTGGGTTTGAAACTCACTACTTCATATAGAGGAACTTAACGATATAAATAAAATACTTTGTTCAATTGACACATAAATTAAACACTGACGAGTCATTGGAGCTGACGAAACTGCTGCAGTCTGTCATATCCATTGTGTCCGTTAAATTTTTCAATGAAAATGTTTTCTTCTTCTTCTTCCTGTAAAAATCTAACTAAAAAAAAGTTTTTTTAATTGTAATAAAATTTATTATGATTGTCATTATACGACGGTTACAAACACGTTACCCTAGAACAAAAATCTTTTATTTTGGAAAGAAGTTACGGTGTTCGAAATTGCCTGTTACTTACAATTGGTCCTTTTAATAATTGTGCACCAATTTGAAAGTAGGGTAGAAGGGGGAGCTTTCAGTAGTGGGGCACAAACACCACCCACTATTATCTCCAAATTTAAGACAGATAATAAAAAAGCTTAAATGACAATTTGTTCCGGTTTTAATCATGTTTTATACCTCCAAGTTTAAGGAGTTTACTATACAGGTAGTCTCGCACAGATACATTTTTATGTTTTTAGAGGCGTTCAAAAAATATATGAACGTAATTACAGTCTTTGATAACTTTTGCAAAAAGTTTTGCAGAAGTATAAACAAGTTATGGTTAATTGGGAGTGGTTCCACATTCACCATCCCACAGCCATAGCAGTTTCTTAGGAAATATTTCCAATGTGATTGATTCACAGATGGTAAACGTTCGCCAAAGACAATAAATACACCTACCAATAACGCACTTCCGTTGTCTTTTCTAAACTAATGTAGACTATAATTATAACGTAATTATGCCCAGAACCCGAATAAAGATGGACTGTTTTAGAGTAAATGCAATTGTGAATTGTGCAGGCAGTTTAGACGTTTTAGGTTGCTCTGAAAAATAGTGTAGAAGACTAACTAGAAACTAACTTGAAACGTATGTAGTTGTATAATTACTAAGCACTTTGCTAATATTCCCCCAGTTTTTTTCGGCGTGTAACATTTCGAGATAGCCCAGATTGTAGAGCGGTTGACTGACAGCCTGGAGTCCCAGGTTCGAATCCTGTTTAAAATTTAGTTTAACCACATAATTTTTGATTTTTCGTAAGGTGTTTAGTAATGATATGGCATTATTTAGCGCCACGTTCTCATATAAAAGTAGTGATATTTCTTATAAGAAATGTAAGTACTTGCCATTACCATATATGTACTTTCACACTGGAAAGTTTTCAATATTATTACACTCAAATAAAAAAGTTTGTAAAAATTACACAATTAGCCAAAAAAATGCAATTAAAGTTTTGTTTGTTTTAAAATCTCTTTCCTTTTAAAAATTTAATAATATGTATTATTAAATGTTTAATTGAAAATTAATTTGGTGCACACACAATTGCCAGTTTTTATAACCCATAATGACAAAGAAAAAATTCCAAAAGTTAAAAAAATCACCGAAATTGAAAAAAAACAGATTAAATTCAAAAATTCGCTAATTTTTAAATAATTCTCGAAAATTTAAAAAAAAACTTCAAAAGTTAAAAAATATCTATAAAAAAAAAAACTCTAAAATTAGCAAAAACTTGTTAAAATTGAAAAATCGACAAAATTAAAAAACAAAATTAAATAAAAAAAAAAAAAAAAATTACTAAAAAATTAAAAAAAGCAAAACTATTTTAAAATTAACCAAACTTTAAAAAAGTATGATAGAAATCATAAATGATTTCGAGATATAGACGATTTAAATTGTATATAAGTGATTTTTTCAATTAAAGCATTTTTTTTTTGAATTTCGTATTCTTTGAAATTTTTGCGTTTTTTTTCTAATATTAACGATTTTTTTAAATTTTCGAGGTTTTTTCCAATTTGAGCGTTAGTTAAAGATTTTTCCAACTTTTTTTTTTTTTTTTAATTTTGTCTATTTTTTCTAATTTTGACCATATTTTCCAATTTTAGAGATTTTTTTAATTGTTGCAATTTTTGAGGATTTTTTTTGTTGCAATTTTTTATAAAATTTTTGATCGTGCTTTGGCGTTCAATTAAAGTTTTAATTAAATCAACAAACTTTTTAATTGAAACTAGTTTTTAAGTTTTTCTGTGTACAGAAAAATTAACTATTTTTAGGCCAGCAGGCTGTTAAGCTAATTTTAGCAAAATGTGTTAGTAAAGTAAAAGTAGTAGGAAAAATTTGTAAACTATACTAAAATTTATTAAAACTTTAATAAACCCTTAATGGAAATAAATTAGCTAAAATCAAGCAACTTTTTTTTCCAATTTTGACGATGTTTTCCAATTTTAGAGATTTTTTTAATTGTTGCAATTTTTAAGGATTTTTTTTGCATTTTTTAATAAAATTTTTGATCGTGCTTTGGCGTTTAATTAAAGTTTTAATGAAACCAACAAATATTTTAATTGAAACTAGTTTTTAAGTTTTTCTATGTACGGAATAATTAACTATTTTTAGGCCAGCAGCCCGTTAAGCTAATTTCAGCAAAATGTGTCTGCAATTATTAGTAAAGTAAAAGTAGTAGGAAAATTTTGTAAACTATACTAAAATTTATTAAACCTTTAATAAACCCTTAATGGAAATAAATTAGCTAAAATCAATTTGCTTTTAGGAAAAATTAGTAGTTTTTTTTTCACATATTCCTTTGATTTTGAATTATAAAAACGTTTAACTTGAAAAGCACTTTGCTCTAAACTATGAAAAAAAAAATGTTTGTAATTTGTTAATAGAGAATACAAGAAATGTTTACTAAAAATGGATGAATTGTAAATTGGGATATAAAACGTTTTACTTATTTTTCTACTAACTTTTTTATTTGACTTTAAAATCGTATAAATTTAGTACGAGTTGTATTTATATCATTACACATTAATAAAAAGTTCTCTCCTTTTCTCTATAAATAAAGGAAATTTTTCAAAGGGATTTTTTTTGTTCGTTTTCTATGTAAACATCATTGTTTTTTTTTGTTAATGTTTAGAAAAACTTTTTTTTTTCTTTTTGTTTACTCGAAATTTGTATTTATGTGAGAATTATTCATAATAAATTGTTTTCCCTATTTTCCAACTCTCACTTTTCTTCTCATTTCAAAACATATCAAAAGTAAAATTGAAAAAGCATATTGTTGTATACGTATGTATGTATGTATGTATGTATGTATGTATGTATGTATGTATGTATGTATGTATGTATATGATGAACAAATTTTATAGCATTTTATTTAATTTTCTTTTCTTTTTGTATGCGTTAGTATGTAGTAGTGGTTTAAGTATTTACGATGAGTACAACACTTTCAATCACTCGTAAAAAAGAAAAGTATAGTGCTATAATTTTGCACCAACAACAACAACACACACACATGCACACACACAAAAAGAAAACATCATATAATTTTATAACACAAATTTTCGAGTTGCTGTGAGTGTAGTTTAAACAAAGTGTGCCCGATTAAAAAAAAAAACTGGTATGAAGCTTTATATAGTTTTATCGAATTTAATATGGCCACACACTTAATTATATAACATTTTTTCTGAAACATTCCAAAAATACAAAATTCACGAGTTGTAATACAAAAATATTTAGTTTTTATTTTTATAGAAATTTTAAGGTTTTTGTAGCAAGTCTATAGAAGAAGTTTAATATCTTTAGACAAATTTTTTTAAAAACTCCCAAGTTTTTCTATGCAAAAAATTCGTTTTAAATGAATGTCCAAAGTTAACAAAATCTAATATTTTTCTATAATATCATTGAAGAACACCAGACTACAATATATTGTAGTTTAATTTACAACATATTGTTAATGTTATTCCACAGCAGAGATGAAAGCCGTGCAAAACGTCGGCGGCGGGAGGGAAAACAGTCGTCGGCAAAATATGGTCAACCGCGGCTAGAAGAAACAGTGTCGGCTGCGGCTGATAATCGGCTGAAGGTTAAATTTTATAAGAACTTTGTATGTAACAGCAGTTATAAAATCAAATTGTTTTTCAAAAGACAAAACACATGCATAGAAAAAAGCAAGCCAATATTACCGATATTTTGTCTCAAAATGCAAAAAGACCAAATTAATATAAATTTTTAGTTAACTTGTAGTAAGATGAATCTTATGGATTTTTTTTTTTTTTTTATATAAAATGGGGAAATGCAATACAAAAAATGTTTGTTTTAGATATATTGATAAAATTAGAATTTTTTTAATCATATTTTATACATTTTTGTCGCTAGACTCGAAACATTGACAAAAAAGTGAAGATGGATAGTATTTAGCGATAATGCGCCGCTTTTCAGAATTGACATTTTTGTCCTTGATCAGAGGTTTATTAGAAAAATCTTTATTTATTTAAATTTACAACCATTATTGGAAGCTGTTATTTTAGAACATAACTACCCAGCTAGAAATTCCCAACCGTACCAAGAAAATAGTGCTGGCAAACCACTGATATTTTTGTAAAACCCAGCGTGTGAAAAATTACTCAAGGTACAACTAATATTGTAGTCGAAAAATACTATTTGGTTTGCAAAGAATGTTTTTTGCTAGTACCACCCTCAAAATTCATTTCCAATATTGTTTTTACAAAATTTTAACACATATTAGAAGCATTCTTTTTTAAATATTTTTGAAAATTTCACACATATAAATAATATGTATAAAACTAAAACAAAACTGTTTTGCTGCTTTTTAAATATGTTTTATTATACATATTTCTGAAAATTAATTTAATTTAAGCTATTATAAAAAGCAGACAATTTTTTGAATGACCAACTTTATGCCAACGATGGCAAGTTCGTTCCAACCAACAGTTGGACACTGTTATCAATCGGGTAACAGGACAATACTGTCAAGATTGTTAATTCTACGTTCTGCCAACGCATAAACGATAGTCGCCGACGCTTTGCCAACACTGTGCCAATTGTATTTTTCTGACTCGGTATTTGTTTTGAAAAATTTGTATTATAACTCAGCTCTTCATATGCAATAAAATTATAGCAAGCAATTGTCAAAATTATTTCAACTCAATAAATTTCACGTGAAGACACTTAATTTTAATGTTATTACACTATCAAGATATCGTTAACATGCAATCGGCTCTTACAATGATGTCTGAAATCAAATATCACCTTCAGTTTTCATTTGAATTTAGCAATCAAAAACTACATAATTTTTAGTAAATAAAATCGTGGAAAAGTATTATTTGTGGACAAAAATAAATTTAGTTTTAAATTTTATTTATTTTTATTTTAAATGTGTCTCATATAATTTATTTAAATTCATATTCGCACTTTCACCATTCGCCTCAAATTTTGAACAATTTTTATTGTCAAGCGTCTTTGCAATCAACTAATATTCAAAAATCAGAGATCAAAATGGGCCAAGTTACTAGCAATTGGGAAATAATCAGATTTTAAAACTGAGGCGAATGGTGAATGTGAGAGTCCGAATAGCTACTACACTCATAGAAATAAACATGTAAAAACAGCATAAAAAGCTACTAAAAATAAGTTAGAAATTACCTTGCAGAAAAAACTGCTAAATTTAACAGTTTTTTTTTTTTTTTTGCTAAATATTAATAAAATAAGAAAAGCAAAAATAAATCTGTTAACTTTACAAAATTTTTGTTATATCCGATATAAATTTTAGTTACTTGAGAATAGCATTTTACACTGTAAAATTAGCAAAAACTTTGACTAAATTTTCGCAGATTCAAAATAGCAACCAAAAACTTTAATACGAACAAAATTTTTGATATTTTTACCTCAAATTTAGTAGAATTCAAATAACAGTTTATTTTGCTAAAATCAATAGAAATTTTTGCTAAAAAATTGTGGACTTTTTTCGCATTAAAAAAAAAATTTTAAAATTTCTCATTTTTTAAGGATTTTTTTTTTGTCTACTAATATTTAGTAAATGTTTTTGCTAATTTTAGCAGATTATTTTTTTACTTTCAATTACCTAAAATATTAAAAAATACTTGTAAATTCAACAGATTTATTTTTGCTATTCTTATACTACTAATATTTAGTAAACAAATCAGCTAATTTTAGCAGTTTTTTCTGCAAGATCACTTTTAAATAATTTTTAGTAGCTTTATTTTTTTTGCTATTTTTACAGGTTTATTTCTATGAGTGTAATGATACTTACTAGCATTCTTTAAATACAAGCTAATCCAGATTTTCTGAACCACAAAATATGAGTCTTTGTATGTAGTTTGAAAGTCTATAGTCTGTCTAATGAAAGCATTAATATTTTTTTTTAAAGAATTGTACATTAAAATATGAAAAAAATTGTAATTATGGTCGGTTTAGCCGACAGTCGATGTCGGCGGCGGCGGCTGCGGCTAACCGGCTGACGACAGGCGGCTTGCATCACTTTTATACAACTAGATCTATATGTGTTACTTTACATTCTAAATCCTTTTTATTCATACACTTCAAAATTATTTAATTCTTTAAGAAACATTTCTGCAAATAATTTTATAAGGGAGTGTTTGCAAATTTTCCAAACAGTATTTTCGCAAAACGTAAGAATTTTATTCACAATTCACAATATTCCATACAAAAACAAAGATAAAGAAGAACAAAATTTGAAACAATAATTTCTTATTTATATAAATATAACATAATTGGTTAATAAAGACTACTGAGTTTCCGGAATGTGGCCTATTTTCTGATTATGTAAAAAAGTTATGACAAAATATCGCCAAGTGATAGCGGGGATACAAAAACATTGTTTTTTGAAAACAATTGTGGTTTTAACCCTCAAGCTTTTTTGCGATGAACTTTATAAGCGTTTTTGCAATGAACTTTATACCACGCGTCTATCCTTAATACGTTCTTGTACGATTTTTTTTTCGTTGCTAACTTTAGTCGATATGAGCCGAAATAGGTTTAGAGCGAATTTCAAAAAATAATCCATACAAATTAATAAGTTTAGGCACGAATTCTTCCTTTTACCAAGATATAACTACTAAGGAGTTATATTGCAGCAGGACAATGATCGAAAGCATACGGTTCTCATTGTCAACCAATGGTTGTTGTATAATACAAAGCAACTTTTAGCTCCACCTAAATCGCCAGATGTTAATCATATCGAGCACCCATGGATCATATTGGTCGTCAAATATGAAAACGATATATAAGAGGAAGCAACGATCTTAAAAATATTACAATTGAAGAATAGTCGAAAATTCCCAGTTCAAGGACGTTTAGTCTATTTAATGCAGTCACGGCTTCAACAAGTTTTACAAAATAGGTGGTAATACCATAAAATGTTATAAAAACACGGGCATTTTTATTACAAGTCAAAATATCATACATAGTGTATACTGACTTTTGTGATGTTAATTTTACACATTTGAAACATTATCTCATATAATTACAGAACTACAAAAATAATAGTTATTTTTTTGTTGTTAATATTATTATCAATAATAAATAAATTGTTTCATTTTAAAAAAACTTAAAGGTTTATTTTTTATTAAAATATATAGTTTATACAACTGTATACTTATTTTTGTGATACACTGTAGAACTATGTTAAACATTTAACATTTGTTATAGTTTTCAAGCAACAAACGAGTTTGTTGTATTTATTTACCATTTCCGCTGAAATCAAGAAAATTGAAATGCGAAAAATTTGTAATTGATAATGAAAAATTTCATTTGTATTTAAATAAGTTATAAAAAAATTAAGGATTATTTTTTTGAATTTTTTAATGCAGTACGGGCAAAGGGACATGTCCCGAACGACACGCAGAATATGTCCCAAGGTGGTGGTGACACATCCGGTATCGAACTTTTTATATGAAAGATACTTTAACATGGCGTTGTCATTACCGGTGACGTATTTGCACATTTCGGGCGCCTGGTGGCTGTTAGGTAGTATGTCTAAAAATAGATTTTTAAATTAATAAAAATAATTTTTCAATTTAAAAAAATATTTTATGAATTGGCGCCGGCGGGGCTTGATCCCACAACCTCCTGCTTACAAAGCAAGAGCGCTACCGCCTCAGCCAATTCTGCTTGTGCGCAATTTCCTGGCAGACAAGCAAGTAATCGTTTATGTGTGGATGTTTTAATACAAACGAAAAACAAAACAAATAATACAACAACATCAACAAAATGTAAAGCAAAAAAACACACTGCAACAACAAAATATAGCTAAAGAGCAGTGCTGCCCGTAAATACAAAACTTAAAAAACAAACAAGTGAAAAAAACAGTTCTACAATAGGTCCTGGTTTAATCAGTCTCGGAATGTTTCCTTCAATCACATATCCCGGAATATACCCGGGATATATATAACTCACGTACTATAACTAAAAACTAGTACACTCAGGGCACTTCTGCTTTAAAAATATGTAGTTGTTTGGGTTGTAATACAGTTTCTTTATTTTTAATGTAAATGTTAGTCATTTGTAGAATAAATTTTATTTTTGACTAACCTTGTAGTTCATTAAAAAAAACAAACCACATCAAATAACTATTTTATGATTTTGCATTAGTTTTTTACGCTCGGTTTTTGTTATTTGAAAAAATAAAAAAGTAAATGTTTGTTTATTTTTTGGTTCATTTTTGCTGCAATTGTTAGTAATTTTTTGAACAGTAAAAACAAATGACAAATGTTAGTTTAATATAATGAAATGTTAGTCGTCCTTTCTGCAAGTGAAATTTCACTTGTTTTTGACCACATTTGCTGTCAAATTCACCATTTGTTTGAAATTTGAAAAGTAAATCCAAATACTTTTCAAAAAATACTAGTTTTAGATGTTGTATAAATGTGGTATAAAAATAGATTAAAACCGTTTTTAAAAACATTTTGAATCTAAAATAATGCTGATAGTGCTGACCTTTTCATCGGTCAGGGGACCAGTTCATTAAATATAATTGACATAATATTACCCACATCAATGCAAATTATACTAGTTCCATAATATGTCTACTTAAACCAGTCCCGGGATATGTTCTTTAAGAGCAATGACCTCTTTTAAGGCAATGTACTCCTCATTGGCAAGAGTGCAAATATTGTAATTGAAATTATTACACATTTTATTTAAAATTGTCTCAGTTTAAAATAATTAGTTACAATTTAATCTATAGTTTTTACATTTTAAATAGAACAATTACAAATGAAAATACACCCAGAAGACTGTCTTTTCATATCTTAGGCCTTGTCGATTGTAGTTACTGAGAGATACGACAATAAAAATTTATATTTTCAGTTGCGAACACCATTTTTTTATTTTATTAATTTTGTATGAATTTTAAAATATATTCTACATGGTTTCCAAATAAAAAGTTTTTTTCTGTTTGAATATGAGGGAATGTATCCTCAATTTTATTATTACAAATTTTAAATTAAATTTTTAGTATTCTTGTTTATATTGACTGACACATGGGAAATATTTTGATTTCCCTGTTTTTTTTTTTTTTTTTTCGTATTATAATTATTAGAGTTTTGTATTTGGAAAAAACGATTATAAATTTAAAAATATTTAAATAAAAGGGAATACTGAAAATCTTTTGGTATAACACATTTGTAGTATTTATGAAAAATTTAAAATTTTGTTTCGGTATTCCGATTGTTTCCATAACTAAATTTATTATTTGGTGATCGTTGATGTTGCCAATTGTTGAATATTGTGCCCTGCATTTAGTAATATAGAATAAAAATGAATTATAAGAACAGTTTAACTGTGATAAGAAAAAAATGCATGTAATTGGAATTGAGTTTCTCGTAAAGCAACTGAGTTTTCATAATTCCAACCACATCCTTACTAATTCACTCTAAGAATGTATCATTTTAACATTTTGTTTAAATTAAAAATCTTAAAAATTTTTAATTGCAAACAACATTTTAATTTATAATATTCAAATTTAATTTTCAATTTCAAATTGTCATTAAACACTTTAGATTCGATGTAAAACTGAATTTGAATATGATACCATATATAATTATACGTAACATTGTATTAAGCCATATAAAGTTATATATGAAATCATGCTAATTAATATGTACCATATGTAGTAATATCCCAGCAAAAAATTTCCAAAAAGGTAAGCGGGTTTGTAATCAAGCATTTTGGGCAGAACGCATTCCTTACTAGATTACCTACTCGATTCTTTTAACAGGGCGTGAGACTAAAATAATTGATTCTTTAGAATTGATTATTTTTTTTACCGAAGAACCATTTACTTCATATTTTTAAGAACTAAATACATTTTTTAATAAACAAATAGTTCCATTGTAAAACTACGAAGTACTTACACAAAAAAAAATAAATAAATAGTTCCCTAGAAAAAATAAGAAGTACTTACATTTAAAAAAAAAGAAGTAGTTCCATAAGTAAATTCAACTTTAACTCACACGTGATTCTCCTAAGTCACTCAAATATAACGATCAAAACTCATACGCAAATAAAATCCTAAAAAGTGAAACATCGAAGTGTTATTATAACATGGGTTTGTCATAATTTTGGAGCTATAAACCACGAAAATATAAATTTTTCAAAAAAAAAAAGAACGATTCAAAATTGAAAAACAAAAATATGACTCACGCACAATCACCCTCGAAAATTTTTTTTGCACTCACGATAACGTAAGTAATTTCAACTTCCACTCACAATTTTCTGCTCACGTGCGCTTCCCTAATTTATACCTAACCACAGTTTAACAAAATTTAGGCAACATGCAATTTCTGTTTTTAGTATTATTTTCCTGCAAATAAAAATTTGTTTGAAAAAATATATAAGATAAATTCTTTAAAATTGTATAACTTCTTTTTTCAAAATGATGAACTACTTCCAATGACGTCCTTTTATTCAGAAAAAGTATATGATTAATCTTGATTACAAAAAGTTAAACATATAAGTTAATAACATTGTTATTTTCTTTTAAGTAAATAATTACTTTGTTATTGATTTCATGCTTTCTGGTTTAAATTTAAAGAATTGATTACAATACTACTTGCTTTTTTGACTCTATCGTTGGAATGTGTTTGGTATTGCAGTTACTAAATTTGGCAATATGTAAACAAGTGTGGGCATCACCTTCTTTTTGGAATGGGTAATTTTTTCCTGGGAAATGCCACATGTATGGTTATATCAATCGATATATATATATCTATTAAGATATTGATATGTATGGGACGGAGCTATCTACTTTCATACAAATGTTCAGGAGAGTGAAAAAAAACTATTTAATATGCTCAAATTAAAAATATTTGCAAATCGTTCTTCTACAATTAATTAAAAACTGCTAGTGCAAACTATATGCAAATAGTAATGAAATTTTGTTTCAATTACCATTGATCAATGCCAATGCTTTGAACAGACAATTATAATTGATTGTTATAATTGTTTGTTATAATTATCTACAAAAAAAATGTAAAAAAATGGTAATGAAGTGGCATCCAGTACCATTGGTCTAATCAATGCCAATTAAAATAAAAATTTCATTGGCATTGAGAGCAAGTAATACAAATAAAATTTCAATGCCAACGAAAAATTCCCAAGTATGGTATGTGCCTACATGTTATAGAACAGAAAAACAAACAAAAACCAAGAACTGAAATAATTTCAAATAACTGAATCGAACATTTATTTTTACTGATCTGTACATTGAATTTTTAAATTACTATTCATTAATAAATTACGATTTAAAAATAAATAACAATAAACATTTGAATTAAATGAAAAGTAGTTAGACCGGATTTTAAGTGATTTATCATTTATCTTAAATAACATTTTCAGTTAATTTAAACTACAAACTAATTTGAGTGTTCGTATACTAAAATTTTTAAGCGCCTTACAGTTTTTATATGGGAAATATTTGATCGAAAGACACACACCCTTAAAAAATATTGTGTTAGAATTTAGTTGTTGTTTGTTAAAAACATTAAAACAACTACAACTATAAAGTAAATGTAATAACTATAATGCAGTAGTTTTTGTAAGTTGTTTAAATAACAACTGTCAAAAACATTGAATAGCTTGGTTATTTAAGGACTTGTAAATACTAAATTCAATAAATCAAATAAATAGTTAGGAGTTTTTCTTAAATTTGTTTGCCACTTAAAAACGACAAATTTTTACATAAATTTTTAATAATTTTAATTTATTTAAAACAACAGAATAAATTCAATATAATAAAAATAAATGTTTAAGAACATAAATTGAAGCAAAACATAATGAAATTAACAAGAATATAGAAGAAAAAAAGAAACATGTATAATGTAACTTAAACCTCCAACAAAAATTCAAATCAAATAAAACGTACATAGAGTCTCAGATGTAAATGAAAGAAAGCAAATGAAATTCTTCCAGAGCTTAAATGTCTGGATAAAGTTTAAGTTGAAAATATAAAAATGAAAAATGCCGTCATTGATGACATGTTTGTTAATTTATCAATTATCTATAACGCCCGAATTACGACGACATCTAAGGCCATTTAATAAAGCGGAAGAAGAAGAAGAAGAAGAGATAAATATTTACGATATTTATGAGCTTAAACAACAACAACAGCAACAGCAACAACAACAACAACACAACAAACAAAAAATACAAATTTCACAAAAAGATCGTCTTCAACTGAAAATCATTAAGAAACGACAATTGCAACAGAAACGTCGTCATTGGGTTTTATCCACTAATTTAATAACTATTTTAAAGCAAATTAAATTAACTAATCCCACCTTTGATATACAACAACAACAGCAACAACAAGTAAACCAAAAGCAAAAAGTACAACATTATCAAAAACAACAGCTACTACAACTACAGCAACAACAACAACAACAAGTGAATTATCAACAACATTTATTGAAAATATAGTAAAATTGTTCCTTGTTAACAAACACCAACATTTTACACGTTGAAATTGCAAATAAATTCTACGCAGTATTTTCCCTGTTACTCTTGAAAAACCCGTTAAACGTAGATTAACAACCTTTAAAAACGGCAGATATTAACATCAAACACCTACAACAGCAGCAGCAACAATCTACTCTTACCATTTTGCATATTGTTGGATCGTTGTATCAGCAACATCATCATCACCATCATCATCATCAGCAACATCATTATTGTCAACATTTAATACAAATATTTTTATATTTGTTATTAATTGCAACAACTCAACAAAATCAGTTGAATCCAAATCAAAATCGATATCATCAACATCTATTTCAATTTGACAACAACGATCCAATAAACGGTTTTTTGATGGACCTGCTGTCACACAAAATGGCGGATGGTGGACACACATTCGTAAAGAAGAATTTTCACAAGCCTACATATTGTCATCATTGTTCGGATATATTGTGGTTCGGTTTAATTGGGCAAGGATATATATGTGAAGGTAAGTGTTGAAAACAGTCCCAGATATTTATTGTTCAGATTTGTTTTTGTTTTATCTATATTATGAAAAATATTTGAAATTACGTTTTAAAATTAATGTAAATAGATCTGATGAAGTAATTGTATTGATCCAATTAAAAAATAATTTTTCTTGTGCGCCCGGTCGAAAAGTGTTTTCCCAGGGCTAGTCAAACAGAAATTTTGCAAAAGGCTCAAAAGTATAACCACTGGTAGAGCATTTATTTTATAAAAATTATGATGCTTTGTTTAAACAAGTTTGAGGTCGGAAAGTTCCGAGTTCGAGCCTGGTTTCAGGAAAACATTTTTTTCCTGATTTTTTTATACTTCTTAAAATTTTTTTCATATAAGACAGATATAAGATCAAGGATCCTCCCAGCAAAAATGTTGTTTCTATTGTTTTTTATGTTAATAATATAAAGATTTAAAAATGGTAAATTTTTTCCGTTTCCACCCTTTAATTGTTCAATTAAGGGTTAAAATTCTGTACACAATAATTGTTTTTTATTTCATAATGAAATTAAACTTTTTATATCTATTTTTCATATTGTTTTATGTATAGTTTGAAATTGGAACAAGTGCTTTAACTTGTTAAATGTTAAAGTGTTGCAATGACATTTTTCATGTCGCCGCATTGTATAGTCCGATCCAGCCTCATTTATACAAAAAAAAAATATTCAATACATTGTATATTCGTATAATAAATACTCGGTCATATAAATAAATCTGCTACTGTTTTTTTTTTGTCTCATTGTTTATGATTATAATTAAGTAAAAAAATAAACTTGTACGCACAGCTGTCAGATTTGACGATTTATAGTCATTTTGACGATTTTTTGTCAAAAATTTTCCAAAAATCTTTGGTCCAAAAATTACGATTTTTTTTTTTAAAAACCATAAGAAAATCTTGTATTTTTATAAAACTTTTTACGACTTTCGTGGAATATGTTTTGGCCTACTAAATAAAAATTTCGTTCGTTTAGAACGTTAAAGGAATTAATTGCCCAGCAAAGTTTTAGTTTTTCCTATTAAAGTGCTACACTCAAACAAAAAAAGTTTGTAAAGTCAGCAAAAATTTTTGCTGAGTCAGCAAAATTTTAGTCAGGAGGGTATTAGCAAAAAAATTGCTGAAAATCAGCGAGCTGATTTTTAGCAACAAAATTAGTAGATTCAGCAAAGGTTTTGCTAACACTTAGTAGATTAGAAATAAAAAAGCGTTGGTAAAAATTAATAAATTTTTTGCTGAATTTTAGTAGACTGAAAAAAACGCAAAAAAATTGTTAAAAAAAATTGTAATTTAGTTAATATATTTGCTGAAAATCATAAAACATATTTTTGTGATTCTTTTAAAAATAATTTACAATAATTACGAAATATAAAAATTTTCATTTTCCCACATTGATGTCATGAATTAATTTAATATCTGAAAATATATAGAAATAAATATATAACATAACAAAAATTTTCTTTCAACTACTTACATCAATGGTAGTCTAAATGATGCTTTCTTTTAAACGACGCAACTGCCGAAGATAATTATAGAAACGAAACGAAAAAATAAACAAAAACAAACGAAACGAAAAAAACAACCCTTTTTTGCAATAAGAAAAAGGAACCATACTAAGATGTGTGTCTTTCTCTTTCGCTTTACTCTGTCTACATGTCTGTATATGTTTGTTTGCAATTTGACCACACTAGATTATTAATCTATTAACATTTATTATAGAAATACATATTAAATTTAAATATTTTCTTTTGTCTTTTATTTTATTAATAGACAATTATTTTCACAAGCCGGTGACAACGCAAAATTTAAGTTGTTTTAATCCTCAATTTTGTTTTATGTATGAAAAACAGATACAAAAGTCTTCCATGGTTGATTTTCTTATATGTCTTATTAGAGTTGTACTTTTTAGTATCATTTTCCTCTTCTCTACTACATCTTGACATGCCGCGACATCTGCTTCATTCTGCGTATATCTTTCAATCTGATTGTCGTCCACACTATTAATGTGCTTATCAGCACAATTTTTTTTAGCAAAATTAATTAGTAAAACATTAGTATATTAGTAAAGCATTAGTATAAAACAGTTAAGTGCTGAATAAGTATAACAAAAATTTTAGCTGAAAACACGATTTTAGCAAAAAAATTTGCTAAAAAATAGTATACCTGATTTACAAGACGTTTTACTAACTTTTGTACTAACTTATTTTTTTGAGTGTATGTCAAAACAGCTGTGTATTTATTCATAAATTTAAAGACACCTGTTTAGATTGTTGAGATAATTCTTAACATTGATTTGTATACCCTCCACATACTGTGATAAGAGTATACATCAGTTTGTTATTCCGTTTGTAACACATCGAAATATAGGTCCAAGACCCCATAAAGAATATATATTATTGATCCTTATTCCATTTTAAAGCGATTTAGCTATGTCCGTCTGTCTGTTAAAATGGCAATCACGGCGCGAACACGCAATACGCTCTGCTCATTTTTACCTGAATTGATGTACATTTTTCCGAAAAGCTTAGTATTGAAAATGAACTAAATCGGTCCAGCGGTTCAAAAGTTATGAGTGCAAATGTCAAGGTACCTCTAACTGTTTCATATTTGGTGTACTGTATATTACAATAGTACTATTTCATAGTAGCGTCTGGTGTATAAAATGAAACATCATATTTTTCCAGCAGACGCTATAAGGTGAATAATGTTTAAAATTCACCTAAAATTTTTATTTCACCTCCAATTTTGTCCACTACAAGAATTTTTTTTATTTTATTTTGTATAACATTTTTTATTACTTTAACAAAATATATTCTTTTTTAATACTCGGAGAGACGTATAAGCAACTCGTTTCTTCAGACTTAAAGGAAAAGTATTAAAATAAGTGTTGTGACCATATAAATAATGTTATACGTAATGTATTCCTAGCCCTTAGGAATTTGAGATTGTCTTCAAGTTTTACGACGGTCGAAATCAAGCGAAAACTAGTAGTCCAACTAATTCTTCTTCATATTACGTATTCGGCTGAAGTATATAGCAAGATGGACTCGCATTCCTTGCATAAGCTTCAGGTATCGTTTAATAATGCAACAAGATATGTTTACGGATTGCGCCGATTTAGTAGAATCTCCTTCTATAGAAAAATGATTCTGGGCTGTGATTTGGTAGATTATTTACGCATGAGAAATTTATTGTTTTTGCATAGATTACTCTATAAGAAAACTCCTTATTATTTATATGATAAGATTGTACATGGGTGGTCACCGCGATGTTTTACTTTAATACCTCCGACATATAATTATCTTAACACCAGCAGATTTTTCTTTGTTAACGCCATTTATCTTTGGAATTCTTTACCTTTAAATTTAAAACTCATAACTAGTAAAAACAGTTTTAAACACTCTCTTTTTAATTATATTGTTAGAAACATCTAAATCTTACATTGCCATTTCCTTTTTCTCTTATTTTCTTCTTTCAGTTAGTTAGCCAAATTTTATAAAAAAAAAAAAAAAAAACTATTTTATTTTTTACAAAATGTATTTGATTTGACAACGTAAGCAGTGGTTTGCTATACGAGTATATTGCATTTGTTTTTTTCTAAATTATGTGTAGAATTTGTGTTGAGTTTTAAAAATAATATAAAGAATGAACACGAAAAAAGTTTACTAATTAAAATATTTTTTAATATTTTTTAAAAAAAAATATACATACAAAAAATAAATTTGCAACAAATTGAATAAATTTATATTAAATTATAAAAGATTTACATTTTTTAGCCAAGAAATTGGTAAACTTTCCCAAAGTTTACCAAGTTTTAGTCTGAAGAATATCGAACATTCCATTTCCATAAAATTTTGCATTAAGAAACTTTATGTAGCCACTTAATGATTGCCGTTTTAGTTTTTAGTTTTTAGTTTTTCAAATTTCAAATTATATTCTTTAATATTCATCGGATCATTATCAATTAAATATCATTGGAATGGCACACTCCTCTACTTTTATAAATTTTCCAGCTTAAAAAATAATTGCATTTTTCATGCAATTCATTTTTAAAATGCGTTTTTCTAAAATTTGGCCACTCTAGATTTAAAAAAAGAGTGCAAATAATTGCAGCTTTACATACACTGAGCGAATAATCTTCACTGCAGCAATGCATTTCTTCATAGCTTTCACGAAAATTGTCACTGGAACTCGTCCATTGAAACTTTTTATAGAATCTATGAAACAGGTGTCATTAAAGCCAATGTTTATGAAATGTTTGAAGAATTAATAAAAATCTCCAAAAATCTACTAAATTATTCCTACAATGAAACGTTTATAAAATTTATGAAACAGTTTCATAAAATTTGTTAATAAAACTTTTCATGAATGTCTTGAAAAATGCATTGGAAATAAACAAATATGCATTGGAATAAAACAATTTCATTGAAGACCAAAATTAATAAAAGTCTACACTAAAATAATAAAGAACTTTATTAAATATGTTGAACTCTGATAATTAAATCTTAAAACTGAAGTTTGAAATGTATGAATATTAATGAAATTATGAAATTTTAGAAAAAATAAAAAAATCTAAATCTTTGAAATAATTTCATAGCTCTAAACAAAATTTCCATTAAATTTATGAAGAGATACATCATGAAATCGAATGAATTTTTTTATGAAACTATGAAATTCTATAAAAAAAAGTTTATGAAAAATTTCTTAATATTAATAAAATTTCTTGGATATAATGAAATTCTTCATTGAATCTAGGAAAAAATTTTTTATGAAATTGTTTCTTTAATATCACGAAGTAGAATTCTATAAGAGTAGAAAAAACAACAATTTGTTATTTTTTCAGGAACCGTAATCAGATGCAAAAAGTTATTTTGTGACTTTTATTTTTTCGAGCAGAAATAAAAGTTGTTTTTTGATTTTTATTTTTTTGAGCAAAAAATAAAAGTTATTTTATGACTTTCATTATTTTTGGCAAAAACAGTATTCTCTTTTGGTTTTTATATTTATCGCAATTAAAAACTATCATGAAGGCTATTTTTTATCGGGATTCCTTACAATTTTTCAAAAAAAAAATTAACTTTTATTTTTTCTCAAAACAACAACTTTTATTTTTGAGCTAAAAAATATAAGTCAATTTTTTGTTCAAAAAATTAAAGTCAAAAATTAACTTTTTTATTTGCTCGAAGAAATAAAAATTAAAATTTGAAACAGCTGAGCATTTTATGAAAGACTTCTTCTCAAGGATCAATAAGGAATACTTGAATTAGTTATCCGACATTTGTCTTTATATGCTTTTTTTGTTTAAAAAATTAAAAATACGCATTTAAATTTAAAGATTTTTTCTGTTCGTGAAAGATTGACTATCGGATTTTTTATAGAAAGAAACCTTGGGTTGAAAGGGTTACAAATTATATGTTTAAAACATAATAATTTAGTAGATTCGTCTATCTTTCAAGTGCAGACAAAATTTTAAAAATTAAATGTGTAGTTTTTAAAAGAAAGACATTAGAACGGCAACTTAGCTCAACATTTTTAAATTTAATCTTTCTAATTTTGAAAAATTTAAAAAACAAATAACAAATTGTTGTTTTTTCTATAGAAACATGAATCAAGTTTTTTCAATAACTCATTAATAATAGATAAATTCCGGGACCCAAAAAACACGAAAGTGTGGTTTTTTTAGTAAAAATCCCGTATATTTTAAATAAGCACCTTTTTTAAAATCAAGAGTGACCAAATTTGTGAAAAGTGCATTTGAAAAGCGAATTGCCTAAAAAATGCATTTCTTTTTGACGCTAAAAAAAAAATTTCATTCCGCAATAAAAAAGTAGGGGAGTGTATCATTCCAATGCAATTTAAGATGTGATGGTCCGATGAATTTTAAAGAAAATACGAATATTCAAATTAACATACTTCTTGCTTATTTTTCATTAAAAAAAAACACTAATTCGCGCATAAAAAGGTAAATTTTTTAAAATTTGGGAAACTTAAAACGCCAATCCTTACGTGTCTCCACAGAATATTTGAATGTTAAATTTAATTGAAATCGGAAGACCCAGAGTCAAAAAATTACGTTTTTTGCCGGTCTTCGGTGGAACGGCCGTATAAAAATGTATACAATTTATGTAAGTAACTTGATTAGAGCCATGAAAGAAGTAAGGACTGATTTTTAAGACGGAATCCGGAACAATAAATATATTGACATTAGCGGTATTTTTGACCTAACTATATTCGTTAACTCGGAAAAAAAAACTCAAAGTACACCAAAATGTGCTTAAGGCAAAAATTTAAAAATAACTTTTCTTATGCGCGTTAAAACTTTTAACTTGGATAATTATCAACGTTGAAATCTCAACATTTATGCACTGTGGATTTGTTTCTTTAATTTGTTTTGTAAAAACTATTTCGTGGTTATTGTTTATTACTCGTAACATTTATTTGGTGTTGTCAAATATTTATTTTAAAAAATATTTTCTAAAAATATAAAATCGTGTTATTATTTAAAATTTATTTATGTTTATACAATTTGTATGCATTTTGTATGTACAAAAAAAGAACAATTGCACTTTTTTCAATTTCTGTTGAAATTTAAAAATGTCAAAAGTTTTTTTTTTGAATGCACCAAAAATATGATTAACAACATTTTAATAATTTATAAAATAAGATTATAATATTCTTAATATAATAAAAACAGTATCTAGGAAAAATATTATGACTAACCTTAACAACCATCTTGATTTGGGCGGTATTACACAGCTATTTAAAGGCTGATCTTGAGTTTTTTGTCCGCTTTTTATATTTTGGAACTCCTTAATAGATTAACTAATATGTTTAAAAAACATTTAATATTTTACAATTTTTTACTTTTTTAATTGAAATAAAGTTATCAGAGAGAGTGATGGGTATGGCATGGAGAAAAACTGACTAAACTAAAACTAAATATTTATGCGAATCATCAAATTTTGAACAAAATGGCATCAATTTGTTGTTGTATATTTTGGCAAAAGTGCATATTTTTGTATATTTTTACATATTTTAATGCACATTTGGTACTTTTTAGTGCATATTTGTAAATATTTTTCATATATTTTGTAAACAAAAATAAAATGCGATACGTTTTTATACATTGATTTAAGCAAAACGAACCACAAAAACCGTAAGAGTCTGTTCCTTCTGAAAAGATAGATGACAAATTAAATTATTTATTTTGAATTATTTTTTTAAATTTTTGATTTTTACAAAAAAAAATCTTTTTACAACATTTTTTTCATGTTTTTAATGCATCTTTTTCGATTTTGGTAGCATTTTAAAAGCGCCGATTTTAATTTTTTAGTTGCATGAAATTCCTTGCCCTAGTGATAGGATTTTGAAAATATTTATAGTTAAGAGTCGAATCCAATTTTTTAACCATGCAAAAAATATCTGCAATGAATATTTTGCTACTTTCATGTTCACGCTTACATATTTTTTTGTTTCATGTCATCTCCATTTTTGTACACTCTACCCTGCAGAGTGGAGTACTCCACAGTTGTGAACGCATCGTAATTTTGTTTTATAGAAAAATACTCAAATCTCTAGTGTTTTTGTTTTTAATAGTGAAGTTTATTTCGAGTTTTTTATTATATAAATATTAAAAAATTAAAAAAAAATTAGGAAAATATAAACATAAAATACAAAAATAAAGAAAGTTCGGTTCTTAGAAAAAATACGAAATGTGCCTAAATTTATATGACAGCATAGGGAAAAAGAACGACCTATAAGTTAATCTTTTAGTATAATATGTAAATAGATTTAAAAATGATGTCTAACAAATTTCAGTCAAAAAACTTAATGTTTGCGAAAGTTATTTTAACAAACACTTTCATTACAGTGAATGTACAAAATATTTTCATATTTTATTTTAGAAAAAGTTTACAAATTTGTATGAATGCTAAATTTAGAAAATTGTTCATAAAATTTTTTAAAATTTATTAGCCGGGCTAAGTTTTTCAAAATACTAGTAATTAATAGTGAAGACTTGCAACTCTAAGCCGGTTTTAGCAATAAAACATTCCATTTGTGATGACCTTAGAACAGGAGTGCCCAAAAGTTCCTTATGGAAGAGCAAACACCAATACATTTAAAGAAAAACTAATTTTTATTCAATATTTTTTGTTGTAAAAACCAATACATACAAAGAAAAAAGAAAAAAATATTTCAATGTTTACCAGCAAAGCATACGAAAGTGTTGTTGCTTTGCGCTTGCGTGTATACAGTGAAGAACGACAAAAAAAACTAATAAGACAAAGTTGTTTGTGTATTTCGTATTGCTAGTGCTGAGCTAAGTGTTTTTACAAAAACAATTGAGTACCAAGCGCATAGGCCTTGGGCACCCCTGCCTTAGAAGGTAAAAAAAAAACAAAAAATATTAGAAAAAAGTCGATAAATAGCAAAACTGCAAAAAGGTGAAAAAATACACTTTTTAAGAGAAAAAGCATAGAAAAAAAGCTCAAAGATGAGAAATAAAAATATGTCAAAATAAGCAATTATGGGTAAAAAGGGCAACAAAAAAAATTAAAAAGTGATGTTGGTGGTGATGACAAAAATTTTTTATTTGAATAGTGGGATAAACTAAATTTTCCAAATTTGGGTATTCTCCCTGGATAAAAAAAATATGCAAACAAAACAATGAATGTTTTAAATTATTTGCAATTTTTAATAGAAAAAGCGAAAACTTTTTTATATATGAAGTTAATAAAAGTATTTCTGAAAAATTTAATAAAAATATGCAAACAAAACAATGAATGTTTTAAATTATTTGCAATTTTTAATAGAAAAAGCGAAAACTTTTTTATATATGAAGTTAATAAAAGTATTTCTGAAAAATTTAATAAAAAGCATTTATTACTTAATTTTCCATTATCAAACTACAAAACTCAAAAGCCATATAATTCTAATGATTCATACATTCTTATGATTTTCTTCTACACCGGAATCTTAAAATTTTAAAATCTTTTATCCATAAAAAATGCTTTAGGTTCCGAATATTATTTTAATTATAAAAAATCTCATGTTTCCGTTGATTTTTTTAATTTAAAATTAGATTTAAAGACATTTTCGTACTTTTTAATAATTTTATCTGCAGAAATTTATAAAAATTGCAATAGCAAAAATATGACACGTTTGAGTAGTGGCACTCTAGCGGATTTTCGGTAGCACGCTACATTTTCTTGAATATTTTCAAATATTTTAATTTTGTTATAAAAATTCAATAAAAAAAATATCAGAGGTTTAAAAGTTTTATTTTTAAATTATTTTTTTTACCAGATAAGGAAGAAAAAATCGCCAAATCCAGCTGGAAAATCTCCAAATTGGTAACACTGTATTTTATGTAAAAAACTAACAATTATAAATTTGTTCAAGCAAAAAAAGAAAAGAAAAAAATGATGGTTAACATTTTGTTCTGGATTTTTCTGCAATGAAATTAAAAAAAAATATTTATCAATTCAAGTTAAAAATTTCCATTTGAATTTAAAAATATAATTTTCTATTTAAAACACATCAATTAAAACTCCGAAATTTTAAATTATATTTATAAAATTCTATTTAAAATTAAAAACAACTCAAATAATTTTTAATTAATGTTTCAGAATTTTAAATAATTTTTCGTAGTTTTTGAGTTTTTAAAAAAATTTAATTACAAATGATATTTTCTATATTTCAAACGAAAATTAAAAATTTAAATTTATTTTTTTTAAATTTCACTATGTTTCCCCAATAGGTTTTTCCTATTTTCACAATTTTTATGAAACTTTTTTTATAAAATAATGAATGTCTATGAAACATTTGTCATCAATTTTTATGAAACTCTTCATCATATTTATGAAGTTTTTATAAATATCATAAAGAGTTTCTTTAAAATTGATGACAAACGATTTATGAAACAATTTCATCTATATGATGAAACTTTTTTCCCTGAGTGTATTATGACAGTTATTTGAAAAGCCAACTGACGAAAATTACAGTGTTTCTAAAACAGTTATTTGGGTATTCTAATAAAAAAAAGCTTTATCATATTTATGAGATGTTTCATCTATTTTCGTCCATTGTAACGTTTCATAGTGTTTATAAAACATTTCCTAGACAACGAAATCTATTTCATCATATTTATGAAATGTTTCATAAAGCAAATTTTTTATTGGTAAGGATTTCATTATTTTTGTGTAGAAAAAATTCACGGTCATTATAATTCTTGTTGTTTATTAAATGTTTTATAAATATTGATGAAATTGTTACGACAATTGATGAAACTTATTCCTGGTTTTCTCTGGGTGTAGCAAACAGTAATTTTGCAGTAAACAGTAAATTCTTGTTAGTTATTATAATATTAAAAGATTGTCGAGTTTTTGAAAATTCTCGTCTAGTTTATATTTGTTATTATTGATATGTTCAGAATTTGCAAATAATATTTAGAAAATTTCATGTACACAGAAAAAACTAAAAACGGGTTTCAATTAAAAATTTTATTGAATCAATTAATATTTTAATTAATTTTGCGCCTACCACTGAAATGATAGTATTAACTAAAAAAATTTTCAGACAGTTTATTAAAACTCTTTCAATTAAAATAATAATAATATCAATTAAAAGAGTTGTTGTTTTTCTTTACAACCTCAATTAAAAAGTTTAGTTAAATTGATTAAAACTTTAATTGAAACTTGAGAAGAAAACAATGGTAGTTTTAATTGAAAACTCGTATTTTTTATTTTTGTTATATGCCCCCCATTAAATAAATAAAGAAATGTAGGTTTGTAAATTAAATTGACATTTTATTTATAATAAAATTAAAGCTTTTTAATATAAAAATGTATTATAAGAAAGCAAATAAAAGTAAAGACAAAATTTTTGTTTTGCTTGTCTTGTTTGTTTGTTTGAACTTTTTCTGGTAATTGAATTGCTTTCTTAAAAAAACCACACACAACTTTAAAATGACAGTTTAATGACACTTATACTTATTAAAAATTTAATTATTTACAAAAATAATAGTTTAATTGTCCTTTTTCGATAAGGTTTATTTAAAGCCACATGTCCACTTTTATTACCACAGATAAAACACGAAACTAAATTAAGTTTTCGTGCGTACACGAATATCTCAACAAAAAGAGTGTTGCAAACTCTAGTGAAATAACTACGATTTTGCGTGTATTTGATATCGGTAAACTATTCAACTTATTAAAAATTAATCATTTGCGATTTTTTTGCTTTTTATTTACAAATTAAATAATATATTGATATAATTTGTTTGATTATTTAATCTAAATAAAATAAAAAAAAATAGTTTACCAAACTTTTGCTTACATATTGTCAACACTGTATGGATATATTAGAAAATTCAATAAATTTTTTAATTGATTCAATTGAAAAAATTGTTTAAATTGCCATTGATATTCAAACAATCGATTAATTAGATATTTTTGGCCCATAATAATTTCTGTAAAACTTTTTTGAATGTGCTAATTTATATATATTGTAATACAAATTTGTATTCCAAAAAAGGGCTTCATTAACAAGCATTAAAGTGATAATTACAGTTGTTAAATTCTTACTATCTGTTAATGTTTAGCAAATTAATTGCTAAACCCGATATTAACTTTTAAAAATGCTTATACCAATAGGAGTAATCGTTCTTATATTTAACCGTTTTAATTTCAGTATTTTACCGGTTCAATTTATATAAAATATCGTTATGAAACTGCTAAAATCGATTTTAGTACTGTTTTTTTTTTTTTTAATTGAAACGGTAGCCAACCTTGCTTTATATATATATTTTATATATATATATTTAAAATGCGATGCCTCATAAGGTACATTCTTATATCGTCATCTAAAATGCAAAAGGGTATAACTAACATTTTTTACAGGTAAAAAATAATCGTCGATATACATTTTAATAAATTGATAGTTTTGATCATAGAACGATAAAATTTTGAGTAGAAATGTAGTTCGATTCAGTGCTTTATAATCAGTCAGCTCCACATACATTTTTACAGGGCAACCAAAAATTGTGGAATAAGAAAAACAATTTATATTCGAAGTTTCATCATTAATCCGCAACTTTTTTCATCCTATAAGTCCAAAATTTGGTGTTGGGCTGCATTTTAACCAAATTAATCATACACTCACAAGAACTTTTCCATAAAAAATCAACAGTTATTTAAAAAGTTATTCCTTAAAGTGGTTTTAATTGAATATGTAATTAAATTACCAAAAAATATAGTTTTTAACTTTTCTGTTGTTATTCAATAAACAAAATTAACAGAAGACGGACTTTCGGTATTAGTTAAAATATTCAGTTAAAATTTTCTATTTAAAACAAAAAGTTGTTATATTATATTGAGCATTGAAATAAACAAAACAAAAAAAATTTATTGTTTTTACCGATTTTGTCAATGTAAATTTTAACAGTTGAAAATAAACTTAAAAATACAATTGTTTTAAACGAAAAGTAAGTAGTCCTTTTTTTAACTGATTTTCAATTAATTTAATGTGTATGTTCAGTGGTCTTTACGGAAAAAATATTGTGAGTGTAATTATCAATAACACCGCCTTTTAAATCATTGTTAGTTACACCCTTTTGCATTTTATCAGAGGATATGCATACACTGCGTTGCAAAACTATAATGACATATTAATTTTCACTAAATTTCTTAAGTTATTTAGTGAAATGTAGCATAAATGTAAAAACCAATGAAAAATTAATATTAATATTTAACAAAAAAGAAATTAATTTATTTTCTATTTTACTGTTTAAAAATTAATAACAATATCAATTAGTATTTCATAACTACAAATACTACAAATACCCTTAACTTAATATATCAAAATTTTACAACAATTTAAGAAAAATATTTTAAAGCAGCAGTTTTAATAATGCGTGAGCCCTCCTTTTTTTTTTGAATCAACTTCAGTTATACACAGAAAAAATTATCAACCTAAAATATCTAATTAAAGATTTCATTTGAATATAATTTGTTTCTAAACAAATATTTAATTGAATCAATAAATATTTTTATTGACTACTAAATATATAAAAACATATTTTATTTTAGACGCAATTATCATATTATTTTTTCATACACTGTATGCATAAATAGAAAATTTTCAGTATAAAATGTCAAATACATTTGAAGTTAACAAACAAAACAAGCACACTTACAAACAGACTCAGTATTTCCAAAAACACACATACCAACGTATAGATCACACACTTTTGGTGAGTATCATATTTTTTTTTTGTGGAAGTTATTTATAACTTTTTTTTCCTTCTTAATTTTAATAAAAGGTTTAATTGATAGTATCATTGCCGTGATAGGTGAAAAATTTTTAATTGAAACCAGTTTTTAGTTTTTTCTGTGTAGATCTCCAAGCATCAATAACTGCTTCTTTCCGATGAAAAACGCTTTCATATTGATGGTTTTCTGTGTCCCCAAATATTCTCAATGGGGTTTTGATCCAGAGAACATGCGGGCCATTCCAATACTCTTATGGGAACGTTATAAGTCTCCCATATTTTATTTATTTTATAAATAACATTTGTATTTTAATTTTTTTATAAAATATATTTTTTATTTCTTATTAAAATTAATTACAAAATTAAACTGAAAATATTTGACAAACAAGTTTATGAAGCAACGTTTAAATTGAAAATGTTTTGAGTAGATCGTTGTGGGAATGTTGCCACACTCTTATATATTTTGATGATAGCCATTCCATCGTCTGGCTACTTACATGCACTGAGGCATTGTCTTGTTTTAGAACAGAGTTAACCAAAACTCTCAATAAATGAAATGCGTCTGTATTGGATAAGATAATATTTCCCAGCAAACACAAAACTAAGCATTACAAATGTAATGAATTTTACTTTTAAAAGCAAAATGGAAATGAAGTTTAAAAAAAGTTAATAAAATTAAATACAAAATATGCCTCAGTTTTTACAGAATTAGGCAATTTTTTTCACACATATTTGACTGGTCGAGTTTAATTTACAATTGAAACTTAAAAAACTAAGTTTATTTAGGCATTATAAATTAAGTTTTCCAAATTTAAGATTTTGTAACAATTTCTTATTAACAAAATATGTTTTAAATTTGAAGAACTTAATTTATTTCTCTGCTTGGAACAAATAAATTTTAAGTCGGAAAAATTTGTTCTCAGCAATATGTAGAAGGAAAAAGGGATAACAATTTCAAAGCATTTCTTTTAACTCTGGAAAATCGAAATCATTTAGATTGTTCCAGAATTCTATTCCCATTTTTCCCAGAGCTTGGACTTCGGTTCGAAGAAATATAATTTCTGATTGTATATCGAACTCATATTGAGTAACATCACAGTTATAAGGGTTATTAAATACTGTACTTTCATCTAAGCAAAACGAAAGAAATTTACAATTTATCAATTTTTCTTTAATAGAAGACTCCAAAGAATTTTCTATTTGGGCAATACGCCTAGCCACAGTTTGGGGTGACAAGGGAATTGACTTTATGAAATCTGTTCTATAATTTCACGTTTGAAAAGTTTTTTGTAAAATATTTTTTGCTAGCATTCCATCCATAAATGGTCTGCCTTGCTGAGCGATTTCCAAGCTTATTTGGCTTGAAATCTCCGTTTTTAATTTTTTATTTAGCAAAATTTCATCATTTTGCTCTTCTTGCAGAACCCATTCTTTAATTTTTTGCATATAAAGGTTTTTTTGCTCAAGAAAAAACATTTTCCTTTTTTCCTCTTTTAATTTATTTATTTCTTTGTGAAAAAGGTCAAAATGCCTTTTAATTGAAAATGTTTTCTTTGTTTTAAATGTTTGGTAACATAAAATGCATTGCATGTTACCAAAAGCATTTTTAATGACAAAAATTTCTGTCTTCCATTATACTATTTTGTTTGCTGGTTTATTTTGAAATTAAATCAAATCTGAAAAAACAATAAAGCTGAAAAAAAAGCAGTAAGCATCCGCACATGTGCACTCGTTAACACTCAATTAACGACTGAAATCAAACTGAAATAGAAGAGAACAAGCGTCGGTGTGAGTTTTTTTTATTGTTTTTGTAGCACAATTGTGCACAGAAAATGAAAATTTTATTACTCTGTTTTAGAATGAATTCTTCTCCGTTGTTATTTTTAATAAATGTCACCAATTTCTCTTCTAATACTGTTATGTACTCAGAAGAATTCATTCTGGTGCTTGGAAATGCCAAATCCACTATACCGTTGAAACAAAAAGTGCCCCAAACTATTAAGAATCCGCCTCCGAAATTTTTTTTTTCAGAAATTTCGTGGTTCCTTACGTAGGTCTCTTCAATATTTGTTAAAATCATGTGTTCCATCAAGATTGAACTTTAAAAGAAATTTATGTTTAAACAGTTCTACCAACAACAGCGATTTTTGAATTACCTTTCTTCAGTTGGTTTGTAAATTCTTTTAAGAGAATTCTAGTCGAGCAGTTCTGTGGCGGGGTAATAACCTTGACACTGACATCAGATTTTGGCTAGTAATTGTCTGGGAATCCTTTAATAGCCTACTTATGGTAGATTTGGACACATTTATTGATCATCTGATTGAGACTCTTCATTGAGTTGCTGGAGCAGTTGATTATTTGGTGATTATTTAACGCCGATCCCGATCAGAAAGCCATGGTTCTGACCAATTTCCATTCTATTGTAAATTGATCAAAATTGCATAAAAAACATTAAAATAATTCTTTAATTTTTCTTTTTTTTGCTATTCTTTTGTTATTATACAATTTTTCTCTTAAATCAGTTAAGTAATCTCTTAAATTTGACACAGTTATCACACTCTTAAAAATAGTTATGTTTTAAAAAAATGATTGTAATACTCGTATTAGAAAAAAAAAAAAATAGCAAAAATCATTTGTAATTATAGTTATGCAATGCAGTGTATTGTATACAATTTTTGTTTAAAATATTTTTTAAAAAATGTATTTTTTTTTTTAAAAGTTCAAACGATTATTTGTATTACGAGTGTGTATATTGTTTATCTGTTGCGTATTTGTCTTAATTATGAAAAATCTTTAACGGAGTATAGTGTGAATTTTAGAAAATTTATTTGTTTTCATTTAATTTTTATGGCGTGTTTAATTTTTATTTCAATTTCGTTTAATTGTTTAGTTAAGTTGGATTAGTCTCACCAGTTCCCTTGTGTGTAGAAATTTGTTTAGGTATAAATTTGATATAAAATCTTGTTGAGTGATAACATTTGTAGTTTTAGCTTTTTAATAAAGTAATTAGAAAATATAACGATATGATGAGTTTTACTTTTTTAAAATTCGGGTGTAAATTATATTCTTGTTCATGTCATTATTTTCATGATATTTATGCACCCAGAAAAAGGATTGGTTGGAATTCGGTCAAACCATTAAAATTTATTTAATAGGACTTTATTTTATTTGGAACTACGAATAATAATCGATTAATGAAGAAAAATAATGTACTGGAAATTAAAAAGAGGAAAAAGGAACTAAAAACCAATCCTAATATGAAAAATTGTAAAAATTGTCAACACTGAACGTAAAAACCACACGTCAATCTGGTAACGTTGTGCAATTGAGACGAAGGAGATAGAAAAATAAACAAAAATCTAAAAATAGAATTTTTGTGCTTGCTACTGTTGTCACTTCTGAGTTTAATATCCAATAACAGAAAAGCTAATAGGAAAGAAAACTGCAATTTAGCTGCATTACATTCGAGGCCATACTTGGCTGTGATTGCTAAACAGTCATGACTTGGTATTGTTATGTTTGTAATGTAAGAAGAGCGTAGGTTTGATTCTTACAGCCGCGTTTTGTTGAAAAATTTATCATATAGAGACAATCTGACCATTATAAGACACAAATAATAATACAATTTAAATGGAAAATCACTGATGAGCCTGTCCATAAAAAAGGCAGAAACTAGTCTAGTCTGATTTAAAAATTAATAGTGTTTATAATTTTTTAGAGAAAAACATTTATTCTTTTTCTTAACCTCAACCTTTCTAAAATATATAAATTTTGAAACATCAGTAGGACAAGGGATTTTTAATCTGAAGGCCACGGCTCAATACCAAAAAAATAAAAATGTTTTTTAATTTAAACAAAATTTTGTGGAATGTAATATTGCGTTACATAGTGTCCACACTAGATATTAACTTTAATATTTTTCTGTCAGCAAACTTCAAATTCAATCTCAAAGAGAATTATATTACGTGTGGACCACACATTACTGTTAGTATCATATCTGATATCACAACAGTGTTGTTATGATTAATCTCTACACAACAATATTATGATATGAGCTGTCAAAATACACACACACCTACATAAAACATTGTAAACAAAAAAATAAATAAAAGTTAAACGCCTAAAATTAAAAAAAATAGATGATGAAAAAGTGTATTAAAAATTGTTTAACTGTTATAAATCAATTTAAAGTTATTTTTTAATCGCATAGTTGAAAATGTAATGAATAAAAGGACGTCTTCACTCAACGGGAGACAGAAAATTATGAGAAGACATGATATAAATATGAATGCGTGCTCTCCATCCTAAACATTAATATGAACATAGATAATTTAATTCTGTTATTCTGTTAGCGTTCTCGCACGTATTATACATATTAAGGTTAATATCTAATGTGGACACAACAGAATATTAGCTTTCACGATTAAAATATAATTTAACATTACGATAGTTGTCATAACCGCCAGAATTCGATTGGCAACAAAATCGGTGGCCACACAACTGAGACTGTTTTCTGTGTGACATTGACATTGCAATGTACATTTTGAAGTACATCATATTTATTTTATTTTTTCTCTGGAATAATTTTGGTGTAAAGTCCTTTTTTTCGTATCTTAAATAGTATTCGAAAAAATTTGAAAATATAAATTTTTGCAAATTCAAAACAGATTTTTGCTAAAATTTTTCTAAAACAGCCCAACTATAGTAAAGAAAAAACACTTTGGATGTTTGCACTTTTGGGTTAGATCTTGTTCCCACAAAATGTGAGGCGTACAGAGCATTGGTATCAATTAAAAAGATTATTCTCACATAATGAGTAATTTTTTAGAGTAAATATGTCCAAAAAGAAGAAAGTATCCTAAGCTCTTATCAAGTTCCTAAGCTAAAAATTGCAAAAAGACTTGTATGAAGAAAACGACAATCACCGATAACGATATTTTAACAAGAAGATTTTAAAATTTTTCTTGTTTGTTTCGTAAATGCTTTTTTTGTGAAACGCACTGTATATCATACTTGGGAATTTTTCATTACCATTGAAATTTTATTATCATTAGTTGAAACTAATGCAAAACAAAAAATAAATGATAACGAAGAACGGGTATTGCCAGGAAAGTTAGAATATATAATTTTATTAACTCATAATAGACCAACTGTGCGATTTTAAACCCAGCACTTTTAAACAATTATATTTTTTTTTACTTTATAAAGATAACACCGTTCAACAAAATCAGAAAAATTTAATGTATCGGCGTTGCGACCTATCATTTCTAAATAACTTTAAGACGCAGATCATGAATATGATCTTAGAATTTCAAAATTTAGATATAGGTAAAGAAATATTTGCAAAAAACTTTTTGTAGAAAACTTGAATTTTTTGAAAATTTTTTTTCAAAAAATATTAAATTGGATCATTCAAATAGTATGAACTATGCCTTTTAGTTTGATATACTACACGTTTCGAAAGATACTATAATATTCCCTATGTATGTATTTAAAGTTGAAATTTCTCATTTTTCACGATTTCGTTAGTGAATATTACTGGTTCCAGAATTTATGAAAAAACTTGCGAACTTTCTTGTTTTGTTTAAGGTAAAAACTTTGCATTTATTTGTATACCTTAAAAATGTGGAGTCCGTTACAAATCTTAATAAATAAAATTCAGATATATACATTCAAGGATGTTTAGCAAATGTTTTCAGATCATTACCAACCAAGTTCTAGTTATAAACGCAGAAAAAAACTGGGGTAATATTATCGAAGTGTTTAGTAATTATACAAATACATAAATTTCAAGTTATTTTTACAAAGTTCTAGTAAAATATTTACAAAATTTTGTATAATATATACAAGACTACAAAAATAGCAACAAAATTAGTAGATTCAGCAAAAGTTTTGCTAACACTTAGTAGATTGGAAATACAGAAGCCTTGCTAAAAATTAATAAATTTTTTGCTGTATTTTTGTAGACTGAAAAAACGCAAAAAATTTGTAGAAAAATTGTAATTTAGTTAATTTATTTGATGAAAATCATAAAACATATTTTTGTGATTCTTTTAAAAATAACTTATAATAATTACGAAATATAAAAATTTTCATTTTCCCACTTTGACAACATGAATTAATTTAATATCTGAAAATATATAGAAATAAATATATATAACATAACAAAAATTTTCTTTCAACTACTTACATCAATGGTTGTCTAAATGATGCTTTCTTTTAAAGGGCACAACTGCCGAAGATAATTATAGAAACGAAACGAAAAAATAAACAAAAACAAACGAAAAGAAACGAAAAAAACAACCCTTTTTTTGCAATAGGGAAAAGGAACCATAAAAATCTACCTAAGATGTGTGTCTTTGTCTTTCGCTTTACTCTGTCTATATGTCTGTATATGTTTGTTTGTTTGCAATTTCACCACTATAAACATTTAGTTTAGAAATACATATTAAATTTAAATATTTTATTTTGTCTTTTATTTAATTAATAGACAATTATTTTCACAAGCCGGTGACAACGCAAAATTTAAGTTGTTTTAATCCTCAATTTTGTTTTATGTATGAAAACAGATACAAAAGTCTTCCATGTTTGATTTTTTTATGTCTTATTAGAGTTGTACTTTTTAGTATCATTTTCCTCTTCTCTACTACATCTTGACATGCCGCGACATCTGCTTCATTCCGCTTATATCTTTCAATCTGGTTGTCGTCCACACTATTATCAGCACAATTTTTTTTAGCAAAATTAATTAGTAAAACAGTGTAATATTAGTAAAGCATTAGTATAAAACAGTTAAGTGTTGAATAAGTATAACAACAATTTTAGCTGAAAACACGATTTTAGCAAAAAATTTTGCTAAAAATGGTATACCTGATTTAAAAGACGTTTTACTAACTTTTCTACTAACTTATTTTTTGAGTGTAGTAAAAAATTTCTAAAAAATTCATATATTTTGTACAAGAAATTTGTAAAACTAACTTGAAACTTATGCACTCCCCAGTTTTTTCTGCGGGTACATAATTAACATTTTTTAAAATATCTTCAATCATCCATAATTCATATTTTGTCAAACTTTCAACTTTGGTTGATAGTTTTTCCACTAGAGAGGGCTTTAAGGCAAAACAATATTTGTGTTTTAGGCTTGTACCAATTTCTATAATAACTTAAATTGGTGAAAAAATAAATTAGTCAGAGAAGAAACAGAGTAAAAGTCAATATTACGCTTAGAATACTATGTAGGCAAACCCCACTGCAAATGTAGTTAAAAACTATTGAAATTTCACTTGAAGAAAGGACGACTTACATATCAGTAAATTCATCTTACATTGTCGTTTGTTTTTTATTGTTTAAAAAAAAAATTAACCACAGTAGTAGTAAAAATGAACCACATATGCAGTAAAAAATAAACAAACATTGGAAGATGACAAAGCCAATTGTGACAATATTTTGTTGTTGTTTTTGTTTTTTCTTTGATATTTTAAATTTTGAATCTCGCTCCTAGACGAGGACAAGAAATTCTCATTGAGTTTGTGATTTAACATAACAAATATCTCTAGAAATTATAATAACAAAGTCCCCTGAAGATTTCCTTGGGCAGGAATGAAATCCGGATAGGGACACGCCTACATCAGATTGTTTTTCACAATTTGTTAAATAAGTTTTGGGACTTTAGCACATTTAATTACTATAAATGCAATTAATATTTATCCCGATGAAAATAAATTAAAAAAAAAAAAAAAAAAACATTTATTTGTTTTATTTTTAAAATAAAAAAGACTACTAAATAAAATGAATGTAAAATCATAATATAGTAATTTAATGTGTTTTTTTATTTTTTTAAATGAACTACAATTGTAGTTAAAACTGAAATTTCTTCTACAAATGACAGTTTTTTCACTTAAAAATAAATATACTGTATTATAACTCAAACAACTACAAATATTTACAGCAGAAGTGCCCTAAGTGTATGTTTCCATTTGTGTCCGACCGTAGACTTCGGCCAAAAGACGATATTTGGTCGGTTTTTTGTGCACTCAAAAAAGTTTTACAGTTACTACGTGACAGTTGTTTGTGTAGCAATCAGTAGTAGTTGTTTTTCTATCAAATAATACAAAAAAAATATTTTGACAGTTATTTTAAAAAACAACTTGAGAAAACTAATGTATATTTTACCAGCTCTTGAAATCAGTTGTTTTTTTTTTAATTTTGTGAACAACTACCAAAACAGTAATTTTGCAGTAATCGCTTAATTTTTGTTAGTTATTTTACAATAGAAGATTATACCGAGTTTGGAAAACTTCTCATTTAGTTTATATTTGCTTTTATTTATATGTTCAGAGTTTGCAAATAATAATTAGAATATTTTTTATATATCCAATGAAATAACACGTCATAACTGGAGTAACGTTTGGAATTTTGGCTTTGCATGTTAAGTAGGATGTAGGAAATACACACAGAGAAATAATCCCCAACCGAATTTAAAAGTGTATATTACTGGTAACAACTTATAAATTCAGTTAGTTCAATGATATTTACATTAGATTTCTGAATATTTTGGGGATTACAACTGTAGTTTAGTTGAATTAACAGAACTTTTTTTGTGAAAACTAATTTTTAGTTGTGCCAACCGTCTTAAATTCGAAATAACTGAATTTGAGTCGTAGTAACCAAATTTCAGTTGGAAAACAGCTAAATTTGTACAAGTTTTTATTGTAATTGAAAGAAAACAAGAGTTTTCTTTTTGTTTTTTTTTTTTTAATTCATTTTCATCGGGATAAACATTAATTGCATTTATAGTAATTAAATGTGCTAAAGTCCCAAAACTTATTTAACAAATTGTGAAAACAATCTGCTGTAGGCTTGTCCCTATCCGGATTTCATTCCCGCCCAAGGAAATCTTCAGGTGACTTTGTTATTATAATTTCTAGAGATATTTGTTATGTTAAATCACAAACTCAATGAGAATTTCTTGTCCTCGTCTAGGAGCGTGATTCAAAACTTAAAATCTTTATTAAATCTTTATTCTTTATTAAAAATTATTTTTAAAATGCCGAAAAAATAACTGTTGAAAAACAGTAGTTTTTACTAATTTTTATAGTTGCTTCAAAATTTATGTATAAAAAATTGTCTGTTGTTTTTACTACATTGTTAGTTGTTTTTACAACATTTGTTAGCTATTTTTCAACAGTTAAAAACAAATACATTTTTGATTATTTTAATGGTAATTGCCTTTGTCGCCTTTTTAACAGAAATTAAATTCGTTTTAACTGTCATTTTCAGTAGATTCTACTGTAAAACTCTTTTTGAGTGTTTTTGAAAACATTCTGAAGAAATTTTGATATTGAAAACATATTTGTTCGGCCGCTTTAATTCGATTTTGAGTAAAAAATTTAAGGAAACTTCCGAAGTTCAGCTGTAAAGTTAAATAATCGGCCGCCGAAGTTTTTCCGATTTGGCCTATTTGGCCCCCGAACAGGCCGATTATTGAATTTAGTGATTAACTATTGATTTTTCTTTAAATTTTACACTCAAAATCACATCAAATAAGCCCAATAAACATTTTTCCATTTGTCAAATTTGCCCATACTTCTTTAAAATACCGAATACCGGCAAAAGGCTATTTCTGGGCACAAGTTTTGCATGAAATGGAATAACTCGCAGGACTAAAATTTTTTCTATTTCTTGATGAACAATGACTCTCAAATTTATTTGAAATCAGCATAAAATCAATGAAATTGCACTAGAATTCAACCATTGAAACTTTTGAGTAAGTTAATGCAAGTTTTCATAAAATTGTATAAAAAATATCATTTTACTTATTTATTAAAATTTTCATAAACCCAATGAAGAAGTTTCATAAAAACAGATTTCATAAAAATTATAAAGTTTTTCATTAATTTGTTTCTCCTTTTCTTACATGGACTTTATGACACTCTGCAATGTGACATTATTTCCACAAATGGAATGACATAAAGTCCATGGACATTATGCCACTTTTTGGGTTACATAAGGTCCATAAACAGTATACTCCAATGTGGAAACAGATCAGTAATTTTGAAGTTTCTTTTGTGTCGCACGCAAAAAAAAATTTATTTCTCGAAGCCGCCTGCCGCGTTCTACGGAGGAAAAAAAACCCCTAAGAGCGGCCGAAGTCCGCCACCCAGAAGAACTTCTTTTTCAAATCAGATGTCGAATCCGTTGAAATCTTATATTTTTAAGACATCAAGTAAAAAATAAGTTTTTTTTAAGACATCAAGTAAAAACAAGTTTTCCTGTGTGGCGGCCTTTGGCCGCTCTTAGGGGTTTTTTTCCTCCGTAGAACGCGGCAGGCGGCTTTGCGAAATAAAGTTTTTTCTGCGTGTGATTATACGATTTATAAATTTAGTTTTATTTTGTGATATACTACTAAAGAATATTTAAAAAAATTGTATTGATATACTAAATATTATTAATCTTTTTATTTTAAAAAGTCTGGACGCTATGCCACATTTGAAAGTGACATAATTTCCAAATTGTCATAAAGTCCATGGACATTATGACACTTTTCGAGTGACATAACGTCCATGGACAATATGACATGCCACCAGGGCTTACAGGCATTTTGCCTTGCAGCCTGACAGAAATATAGGTATTCAAAATTTTTTTTATTACACAACCAAAACAATAGTTTCACAAATTAATTTTCTACTCCAACAATCAATATAGAGAACATTTTTTTCCACATCAATAACGAAATAACTCCCCAAAAATATTTACTGGGGAATTATTTCATATTGAAATTTTGGGGACTTATTTCATTACGAAATAAATCCCCAAACAAAAGAAGGAAATACATCCCCAAAAGTGGAAATAACTCCCCAAAATGTCGTTGTTGTTGTCTACTATATACATTTTTTGGGGATTTATTTCATTTCTGTTTTAGGGAGTGATTTCCTGGGGGGTTATTTCGTGGAGCCACAATTAGTGTTTTCTATTTGTAATAGTAACATTTAATTATGATCTCAAACCTGACAATTCAAAATGAAATGTGTTTTTCACTAATATAAGAATTTTTTTTTATTTTGTGAAGAAAACTTTCATTGATTCACTGACAATTTCATTATATTTCGTTCAACAAAATTCTCTCTGTGTATTAAAATTTAAAACTATTGTCATTAACTAATTAACAGATAACATTGCAATGGTAATTAAATTATCAATTAATTAGTCCCATTTATGTTGTATATATGGTTAAAAATGTATACAACATATGTTTAGGATTTCCTGATCATTTTAGGCGTCATAAATGGAAGCCAAATTGGCTGCAGGAAGTAAAAGCCAAACTGACATCGCAGCATGCTTTCATCATAAACTATATAAATTTGTTGTTGTTGTTGTTGTTTTAAATACACAAGCACAAACATGATGATTGTTGTAGTAGTGTTTTTTTTTTTTGTTCTGTGTGCCCATTAAACAATTTTACAGAAAAATAAAATAATTTTTATGTTTTTTTTTTTCATTTCATTTTTATTATGTATGCATGGATGTTTGGATGTATGTATGTATATTTGACGGCCAACAATGACGCACTTAAGACCCTTCAATAAGAATTATTATTTTCTTTAAAGAAAAAAATAAAAAAAATTATAAAAATAAATGGTAACATTACTAATATCATTATTACATTATATACATATAATGTCTATTTTTAAAAATCTTACCTTTCAATTTTCGAGGTTAACTTGAGTTAATCAAATTTTCCTAAAAACTAAGATGGACTTAGAAAACGTTCCTCTTTTAACACTACTACTACTACTACATATTATTGGAATTACGACGGCCCTTTAATAATTTTATTTTATATATAAAGGGTCCGCCAAATAACTTTTTTTTTTTGAACTCCTGAACCAATTGGACTTTGTATGGCGTCATACCAAGGTCTTTATGCAAAATTCGTCTCAATGATGTCTCCGAAATGTTCAATTGTTGAAAACGACGGTGAATTGATGTTGATGGCGAACATACGGACCATATTCGTTCAGCGGAAGAATAAAACTAATTATCTGTCAAATCAGACATGAGCTAAGTGTTACCATTCACGAAATAAGTACTAGTTGAAAAAAAAAACGTTAGATGGCGGACCCTTTATTTTTTTTTTTTTGCCAACTTTACTAGTAGCAATAATAAATGCGGTAGACAGAAATACAGCGTTAACGTTTAAATGAAATTATGTACAATAAAATTGAATAAAATATTGTGCAACGTTGCGTATGAGTTTTATTAATTTATTATTTAATTTACAATTTATGACTACAAGGAAATTAAGAATCTAATTGAATTTATGTGTTTATGTGTTTATTTTTTTATTTATATTTTCTGAAAATAAATTTTATTTGGAATAATAAATAAACTAAAGACCAGGCCGTACAAAGTGAAAATCAGTTAAATATACAGTGTTGGAAAAAATAATAGGGACGATTGCTTGTAAAGGGTGTCTCAAGAAGAGCGCAATTTTTAAATTTTAAATAAAACACAGATATTAAAAAAAAAATCGTGAAACTTTATTATATCGTAAAGTAGACAGAATGAGGTTATGTATGGAACAATATATCGTGCAGATGGCCGCCGCGACTTTGCTGGCATGCACGCGATCTTTTAATGAAATTTTAAATGACAGTTTTGCATGAATGCTGCGGTATTTCATTAATGCAGCGTCCAATTTCCTCTTTTAAGGCTTGAGTCGTCGTCGGCTTATTCGCGTAAACCATCGACTTCAAAAAACCCCAAAGAAAAAAATCTAATGGTGTTAAATCGCACGATCTAGGCGGCCAATTCTGATCTCCAAAACGCGAAATAACACGACGGGGAAATGACTGATGCAGCAATTGAATTTTTTCTCTGGCTGTATGACATGTGACGCCGTCTTGTTGGAACCACATGCCCTCCACATTCATTTCTTCAATTCTAGGCAAGAACAAACTGGTTATCATTTCACGATACCGAACACCAGTGACTGTTTGCGCTTGACCTGCCTCATTTTCATAAAAAAAAGGTCCAATGATTCCTCCAGCCCAAAAACCACACCACACAGTGACACGTTGAGGATGCATTTGCTTCTCGTGAATCACTCGAGGATTTTCCTCACCCCAAATGCGACAATTCTGCCTATTGACGAAGCCATCAAGATGAAAATGGGCCTCGTCACTGAAGATGATTTTTGCGAACTGTAGCCGCAAAACTTTCACCATTTTGGTAAAACAATTTCACAATAAGAATGCGTTGTTCATTCGTGTAGCGCTCCATTTTTACTAACCTCGTACCTTTTACTAGCAAACAATAACAATTGTTCAAATGTCAAACAATGACACTTCGAATGTTGCCAGATTTAAAAATTGCGTTCTTCTTGGGACACCCTTTATATCAAAAATTTAATAAAATCCGTATTATAAAACGGATTTTTTATTTTTAAAAACCCTTATATTGCGTATAAAATAGTGGTCTTTTTTATTTATTTATTTATTTAAGTCTATGGAGATAATCCGTGCAGACTATGAACAATTAGTAAATATTAAAATATTTTACAATAGAAATACTAGAATATTCTTAATTAATTTAAAGAATTTAAATATAAGATAATATCTCTTTTTACAATATCTAAACTTTTATTAAAATCAATTAACTGAAACAACATATTAAACTCATCGCAAGTTCTACGAAATGGATCAAAGTTTGCAAAATTATACACAGAGAAATAAAGTGCCAACCGAATTGAAAATTGTATTTTAATGATAACAACTTATAAATTCAGTTCGTACAACGATATTAACATTAAATTTCTGAAAATGTTGGTTGTTGCAACTAAATTTCAGTTGAATTAACTAAACTTTGTTGTGAAAACCAATGTTCAGTTGTACCTACCGACTGAAATTTATAAAAACCGAATTTGAATAGTAGTAACCGAATTTCAGTTGGCAAATAGCAAAATTTTTCTCTGTGTGTAGATTTATGATATTTAATATTTAAAAATTCATAATTTCTTGAACAACGAAAGGGAATATTCATATTTAATTAGCAGATATGGTGAATAAAGACTTCCATTCATCAACTTAAGCAAGAAGGACACATTCAGCATTTGTCTACGGCTTTTCAGCGTAGGTAATTTAATAAGTGCTAGGCGATGTTGATATGAGGGCAGATTAATATTTGGATTCCAATCCAAGCCGCGAAGGCAGAATAATAAAAATTGTTTTTCAGCGGATTCAATAGAATTTGAATGGATAAGGTACTGGGGGTCCCACACGACAGAACCATATTCTAGAATCGGTCTGACAAGCGTTGTAAATAATTGTTTTGTAGTATATGGATCACGAAATGAATGCCAAGATCGTTAAATGACTCCACTAACTCAATAGTAGCATCATTTATCACGTAGCGACCATTAATCGGAGAAGATCTAGAAAATATCATGTACTTGCATTTTTTAACATTAAGGCTCATTAAGTTTATTTTGCACCAAGTAGTAAAACGATTTATATCATTCTGTAGTAGCATTTGATTGTTGCAATTGTTGAATGAAAGATACATTTTTACATCATCTGCATACGTTTAAGTATTAGAATGCGTAAAACTGAAGGAAGATCATTTATAAATAATGTGAATAATAGAGGTCCAAGATGACTACCTTGTGGGACACCAGATGAAACATCAATATATTTGGAAAACAAATTTCGAAATTTAACAATACAAAAAATTTTCCGTAATTATTTTTATTGAAATTACTAGATTTGCAAAATACTAAAAATGTAACGACAATCGATTAGAAAAAAAATAAAAGGGACGAAAATTAAAACAAATCTTTGAAACTGTTTTCGCGTATGGTTAAAAAGAAATTGTTTCCAAAAAGTGTGTAAAATAAAAAAAAAAAAATAAAATTCATAAGATTAAATTTGTAGAAGAATATGGGTGATGAACTTCTATGAATTCCTGCTAAGCAAAAAGTTACTTGAGCACAAAAAAATAATAATAAATATGATCCGAGAAGTTGATTTAATTAGTCTTATTATTTAAGTAAGTGGACCATCAAGGACTTTATCAATATGTCCAGTTTTTAGTTTTAGAGTGAAAAGCAAATTCAAGAAAGGTTATTGTTAGTTAGCTCAAGTGTTCATTAAATTTAAAATTTCAGACTAGAGATAACATGAAAGCTGCAATCGCATTTCCACCGCAATATCGTTATCATACAATTTACAAAAAAGTGATACACTCAAATAAAAAAGTTAGTAAAGTCAGCAAAAAATGTTGCTGAGTCAGCAAAATTTTACCTTGCAAAAAAATTGCTAATGTCAGCGAGCAGATTTTTAGCAACAAAATTAGTAGATTCAGCAAAAGTTTTGCTAAAACTTAATGGATTAGAAGTTAAAAAACCCTTGCTAAACATTAATAAAATTTTTGCTGAATATTAGTAGACTGAAAAAAACTCAAAAAATTTGTAGAACATTTTTACTTTAGTTAATTTATTTTGCTGAAATTCATAAAACATATTTTTGTGATTCTTTTTAAAATAATTTACAATACGTTACAAAATATAAAAATTTCCATACTCCCACATTGACGACATGAATTAATGTAATATCTGCAAATATATAGAAATAATTATATATAACATAAACAAAATTATCTTTCAACTGCTTACATCAATAGTTGTCTCAATGATGCTATCTTTTAAAGGAACACTAATGCCGCAGAGAATTATAGAAACGAAACGAAAAAATAACAAAATAAAACAACTCGTTTTTTTGCAATAAGAAAAAGGAAACATAAAAATTTACCTAAGATTTATGTCATTGTCTTTCGTTTAAGTCTGTCTACCTGCTATATATTTGTTATCAACTTGACCACTCAATTTGACAAATACACATTTAATCTTTTTTAAATATTATATTTTGTCTTTTATTTAATTAATAGACAATTACTTTCACAAGCCGGTGAAAACGCAAAATTTAAGTTGTTCCAATCCACAATTTTGTTTTATGTATGAAAATCAGATACAAAAATCTTCCATGGTTGATTTTTTTTATGTGTCTTACTAGAATTGTACTTTTTAGTAAAATTTTCCTCTTCACTACTACATCTTGACATCTAATTCATTCTGTGTATAATTTTAATTTGGTTGTCGTTCACACTATTGATGTGCTAATCAGCACAATTTTTTTTTAGCAAAATAAATTAGTAAAATATTAGTAAAATATTAGTAAAATATTAGTAAAATATTAGTAAAATATTAGTAAAATATTAGTAAAACATTAGTTCAAAACAGTTAAGTGCTGACTACACTCAAAGAAATAAGTTAGTACAAAAGTTAGTAAAACGTCTTGTAAATCAGGTATTCTATTTTTTAGCAAATTTTTTTGCTAAAATCGTGTTTTCAGCTAAAATTTTTGTTATACTTATTCAGCACTTAACTGTTTTATACTAATGCTTTACTAATATACTAATGTTTTACTAATTAATTTTGCTAAAAAAAATTGTGCTGATAAGCACATTAATAGTGTGGACGACAACCAGATTGACGACATGTCAAGATGTAGTAGAGAAGAGGAAAATTATACTAAAAAGTACAACTCTAATAAGACATAAAAAAATCAACCATGGAAGACTTTTGTATATGTTTTTCATACATAAAACAAAATTGAGGATTAAAACAACTTAAATTTTGCGTTGTCACCGGCTTGTGAAAATAATTGTCTATTAATAAAATAAAAGACAAAAGAAAATATTTAAATTTAATATGTATTTCTAAACTAAATGTTTATAGATTAATAATCTAGTGTGGTCAAATTGCAAACAAACATATACAGACATGTAGACAGAGTAAAGCGAAAGACAAAGACACACATCTTAGGTAGATTTTTATGGTTCCTTTTTCTTATTGCAAAAAAGGGTTGTTTTTTCGTTTCGTTTGTTTTTGTTTATTTTTTCGTTTCGTTTCTATAATTATCTTCGGCAGTTGCGTCCTTTAAAAGAAAGCATCATTTAGACTACCATTGATGTAAGTAGTTGAAAGAAAATGTTTGTTATGTTATATATATTTATTTCTATATATTTTCAGATATTAAATTAATTTATGTCGTCAATGTGGGAAAATGAAAATTTTTATATTTCGTAATTATTGTAAATTATTTTTAAAAGAATCACAAAAATATGTTTTATGATTTTCAGCAAATATATTAACTAAATTACAACTTTTTTACAATTTTTTTGCGTTTTTTTTCAGTCTACTAAAATTCAGCAAAAAATTTATTAATTTTTACCAAAGCATTTTTATTTCTAATCTACTAAATGTTAGCAAAACTTTTGCTGAATCTACTAATTTTGTTGCTAAAAATCAGATCGCTGATTTTCAGCCAAAATATTTTGCTGACATTAGCAATTTTTTTGCTAGCACCCTCCTGACTAAAATTTTGCTGACTCAGCAAAATTTTTTGCTGACTTTACAAACTTTTTTTTTTGAGTGTAAGTATAACTAAAATTTTAGTTTAAAACATAATTTTAGCAAAAAATTTGCTAAAAAATAGTATACCTGATTTACAAGACGTTTTACTAACTTTTCTACTAACTTATTTTTTTTGAGTGTACGATCAGTTCAAATTATGCTATATTTCTGTAGTTCAACATGAAAACGCTTAAATGATATCAAACAAACCAAAAAATATCACTTTAAATATTCTATAAATACTATGAATTGTAACTGATTTTTTTTTTTAAACTCCTTGTCTTTTTCTAAATTACAACAACAAAGTTTGAATTCTTGCATAAAATTAAGACTTCTTGTTGTATTATAATCTAAAAATAAGATTTGTATTTTTTCCATCGATTTATATGATTTTTTTACTTGCCCACATGTGTATATAATTTTTTTTCTTTCAGAATTTCTATTTTTACGTTTTTTTATTATTTAAAATTTTGATTAAAAAAAAATCTTTGCTCTTAAAATAATAATTGTTTTAAAAAGTATAATAAAACTTAAAGAAAATAAGATTTGATTTTCATATCAATGAACTTTTTCAAACAAAATTTAAAAATAAAAATAAACAAAAAATAGTTTATTCAAAATTTTTTCAATTCATTTTTGATTATTTCTTTGTTATATTTTTGTTCTGCTTTATTTATGACAAAGTACATATGTATGTATGTTTATTAGAGTGGGCAGAAATCTTAAAAAAAACTGGCGGAGCTTAAAACAAAGCCAAGTTTTTAAAAATAGAAATTTTTTTAAATCGGTTTAATTTGAACTGACAGCGACCCTCTTAACGACTAGAATGATTTTCGGGAAATTGGCAAAGTTTTGATTTTTTACTTAATTTTAGGCAAATAAACATAATTTTCAAAATCTCTCAACGGCTTTTTGCGATATACCTAACATAATTATAATAAAAATCGTATAATTATTTAAAAATAATAAGAAACAAATTTAAAATTTTTGCAAAACATAGTTTTTAATAGACTTAGGTACGATGAATCCAAATCTGTCAAACTTTTTTTTTCCATTTGCAGTTTTTGAAATATCGCGGTTTTTATATTTACATGATTCATTCCATTTTTTCGTATATTTTGCTTAATTTTTTTAAATATAACCGCAAAATTATGAATTTTTGTTAAGAATATAAATCTACTTAAAATTAAATATCTTTCATTTGAGTGTAATCAAATAATTGGTGTTTGTTTCAGGATATCTTACTGGTGTTGCAAGGAAGTTGAAAATTTTGCATGTTTACCTAGGTAGAAACTGCCAACCGTACCAAAAAAATATTACTGGTACAACTTATATTAAATTACACTCAAAAAAAAAAAGTTTGTAAAGTCAAAAAAAAAGAAATAAAAAAGCCTTTGTAAAAATTAATAAATTTTTTGCTGAATTTTAGTAGATTGAAAAAAAACGCAAAAAATTGTAAAAAAATTGTAATTTAGTTAATATATTTGCTGAAAATCATAAAACATATTTTTGTGATTCTTTTAAAAATAATTTACAATAATTACGAAATATAAAAATTTTCATTTTCCCACATGGACGACATGAATTAATTTAATATCTGAAAATATATAGAAATTTCCCACATGGACGACATGAATTAATTTAATATCTGAAAATATATAGAAATAAATATATATAACATAACAAAAATTTTCTTTCAACTACTTACATCAATGGTTGCCTAAATGATGCTTTCTTTTAAAGAACGCAACTGCCGAAGATAATTATAGAAACGAAACGAAAAAATAAACAAAAACAAGCGAAACGAAAAAACAACCCTTTTTTTGCAATAAGAAAAAGGAACCATACAAATCTACCTAAGAGGTGTGTCTTTGTCTTTCGCTTTACTCTGTCTACATGTCTGTATATGTTTGTTTGCAATTTGACCACACTAACATTTATTATAGAAATACATATTAAATTTAAATATTTTCTTTTGTCTTTTATTTTATTAATAGACAATTATTTTCACAAGCCGGTGACAACGCAAAATTTAAGTTGTTTTAATCCTCAATTTTGTTTTATGTATGAAAAACAGATACAAAAGTCTTCCATGGTTGATTTTTTTATATGTCTTATTAGAGTTGTACTTTTTAGTATCATTTTCCTCTTCTCTACTACATCTTGACATGCCGCGACATCTGCTTCATTCTGCGTATATCTTTCAATCTCGGTTGTCCTCCACACTATTAATGTTCTTATCAGCACAATTTTTTTTTAGCAAAATTAATTAATAAAACATTAGCATATTAGTAAAGCATTAGTATAAAACAGTTAAGTGCTGAATAAGTATAACAAAGATTTTAGCTGAAAACACGATTTTAGCAAAAAAATTTGCTAAAAAATAGTATACCTGATTTACTAGACGTTTTACTAACTTTTGTACTAACTTATTTTTTTGAGTGTAGGAAAACACTATTTTGTTTGCTAAGAATGTGTTTTGCCAATACCAACCGCAAAATTCTTACTCAATATTCTTTTCACCAATATTACAACCAATTAGAAGATTTTTTTAATATTCCATTATAATTCACACATTTTAATATGCTGCTTTTTTAATATGATTTCTTATACATATTCCTCAAATTTAATTACCAACGTTATGCCAACGGTGGCAAGTTCGCTCAAACCAACGTATGTCCACTGTTATCAATCGGGTAACAGGACAATACTTTCAAGATTGTTAATCCCCTGTTCTGCAAAAGCACAACCGATCATCGCCAACGCTTTGCCAACACTGTACCGATTGTATTTTTCTGCCTGGATACCATGCGTAAACTAATACTCATTTTTGTATTAAAATTGCCAATCCATTCAAACTATCCTGAAATATTTTGAAAAGAAGAAAATTTTTACATTCATAGAAAAGAGTTGGTAGAGCAATTAGTGAAGCCGTAAACTTTGCAAGTTTAAAACAAATTTTTAGTTTAAATTGAGATTTTAGTGAAAAAACGGCCTATTAAATAAATGTTAATGGCATCAACGGAATTCCAACTGATATTTTTTCTGGGTGTACAAAAAGCCGTTTAATCAAAAGTTGAAAAGTCTCAAAGTCGGCTTTTTAAAAAACAACAAAGTCGAAAGGTCGACTTTTAAAATCTTTACAAAAGTCGAGAAATACTCTATATACTCTATATTTATTAAAGGTCGAAAAAACATAATTTTTATTTTTAATAAAAATTATACCAAACTTGTATAAAAGACAAAGTACAGTCTTGTTTATTCCCCCTTTACATCTAGCTTTTAAACAAAACAAGTGTGAAAATAAAAAGGAGAAAAAAAACAAAAAACGTGTATTATATAAATACCAAAGGTAGAGGGTGCACATAACAAACCAGTTTTCAATTTATTTTTGATCAATGATGATAATCTTTAACTTCTCATTTAGTGAGAAAACTAGTTTATATGAATGTTTGATGTTTTGCATGGGATTGTCACTTCTTTCAAAACGTGTTCTGATGATGGGAACCTAGAAAATTCGCGAAATAGATCTATCAACACATTCCTCAAAATGGACAATTAATAAATTTGAAAACAAAAACTCTATAGATTATTTGTTAGGACAATATCCTAATAAGGAAATATAGAATATGGCCTCGAACTTGAATACTTCGCATTTTCATATTTCAGGACATTTTTAATGGATTTTAATACAACATTTTTTTCATTGGAATGTCTAGTTTATGCACAATGATAAAATTTTGTTTTAACAATTTATAGTGATAAAACTACAAAATTTAAATTTTAAACTTTCTTGCAATACCAGTGCGATATTCTGATACAAACATCGACATGATTATACTCAAATTAAAGGTAATTTGGTGTGAGATATATTCTATAAAAAAATCATGATTTTGCTATAAAATATCGAAAAATTAAGCAGAATATACGAAAAAAAAGGGATAAATGATGTGAATATAAAAACCGCGATATTTTAAAAGCTTTTTTTTCTTTTGCCAGATTTGTAACGGATTTTTCAATAAGGACTTGACAACTTTTTTTTAAAATAAAACTCAAACCATTAGAGATATTTCCAAAACTTTATTATCGACTTGAAATACAATCAAAACATTAATGAATGGAACTCGACTTCGTTCATATGGCCACCGCGGGCACGTCGGCAGCGGTCGATTCGTTGGGCCCAATTTTCGATGACTCGGTCACACATTTCGGCCGTAACGACCGCTATTTCGCGTTCAATGTTGGCTCTGTATTCTTCCAACGTCGTCGGCTTGTTGGCATAGACCAATGATTTGACGTAGCCCCAAAGAAAAACGTCTAGATGCGTTAAATCGCACTAACGAGGCGGCCAATTGACTGGTCCATTTCTTGAGATAACACGCTCACCAAACTTACTCTTCAATAAATCGATTGTAACATGTGCTGTGTGGCTTGTGGCACCGTCCTGTTGAAACCATATGTCGTCCAATTCCATGTTTTCCAAGTTGGGCCAAAAATAATCGGTAATCATGGCGCGATAACAAATTAAATTCAAAGTTGTCAAGTACCTGTTGGAAAACCCTATATATTAGGCCGGGTCGATTTGTATGGAGGCAAAAAAATCGCTCAACGTTCAAGGAAAATCGTATTCTAGGGATCAAAATAAGAAACTTTGCCGAAGGAACCATACCCCTAAAACGAATTCTGATGTCCCGACTTTTGACCAGTAGTTTAAAATTTTGAAAAATCCCACTTTGACCCATTTAGAGTGCCCCAATCGAATATAATTTATACATTAATCTGCTAGAGCGTCTTCCGGAGAAGAAATAGATACCCTAATCTTGGAAAGACTCCTCCTCCTACTATCTGAAATATCTCTATCCCGAGATTTGCACATTTTGCTATAAAAGCACGACTAAAAAGGCCCTCTTTCAACTTAAATTTTAACCCCTTAACGGTCACCTAGAATGATGTTTTATGCATTAATCTGCTAGAGTGTCTCCCGGAGAAGAAGTAGCTCCCATAATCTTGGAGAGATTCCTCCTACTTTCTGAAATATCAAAGTGGGCTTTTTCAAAATTTTACCCTACGGGTCAAAAGTCGGGACATCAGTATTCGTTTTAGAGGTATGGTTTCTTCGGCAAAGTTTCTTATTTTGATCCCTAGAATACGATTTTCCTTGAACGTTGAGCGATTTTTAAATCGACCCGCCCTACTATATATAGCGTCATTGGTCTATTAAAAAAGATGCGTTTGAAAGCCAGATTTGTTGGCGGTTGAGTAGTGAAATTGAATATTTTTTAAAAGATTCCGTCCACTCTCAATGTATATATCGATGACGATGTGGAGTGCGTTTTGTCTGTACACACACTCAATTTACGCACTTTATATCCTTGACTATGCGCACGCTAGATGACACGACGACCAAGAAGACTATGATGATGATTGTAAGATAGTGATGATGTTGTTGGCTATAGCAATGCTGCCGCCAGCAAAAATACCGAAAAAAAACTATTGTATAAATACTCTACAATACAAACACAATCATTTGCTAGATATATTTTTGTTCTGTTTCTTCAAAATGACTTAAGTTTTTATGATTTTATTTATTTTTTATTAAGCAGCCATAAATGTTTTTTTTTTCTTTTTTTAATTACAAATAGTACACACATCTCGTTACTATTTTATAATTTGTTTGGATTAGAAAAAGCTCTAAAATTTTAGTTTTATTTAATCATCAACATCAAAACATGTTCATCATCACATTTCAATTGGTGTGTGTGTGTTTATTGTTTTGTACGTATGTATGGATGTTTGTTGTTTAAATAAGTGGTGATATTATCGTATAAAACAAAACAACAATAACAGAATTTTACAAATACTTAGAAATGATTATTAAAAATAAATTTGAAATAAAATCGATCTACAGTGCATTTCACATAAATAAGTTATTCGCCATAAATCATAAACAAGAAAAGATTTGAAACTTTTTTAAAATTAATTTATTAAAATTATTAGCGAAAAACTAAAAATTTTGTTATTTTGATCTAACTCAATAAAACACGTATCCCTTAGATTCACGTGAAACACACGTCAGGGTGAGTGAAAAGTATTTTTACTCACGTGAGCGTGATAAAGTGTAAATAGGAAAAAAAATTTCGTAGGTGAGTGCACGTGAATAAAATGTTTGCGTGAATGAATGTGCGTGAAGTGAATTTTCCAAAACAAAATTTTTTCTGGGGTGTGTTTGTAACCGTCATATAATTGCAATCGTAATTAATTTTGTGAAAGGCGTGGTAGAGAAGAATGAGTGTATTTTCTAAAAATCATAACTACATTGTAAATTTTCAATTTTTGAATCAGACTGCGCAGTTTCTGGTATTGAACCTTCGTCAGTGACCCTGTTTTTTATTTGAATAAAGTAATAGTTGTTATCTTTTTATTTGTTCGATTGCGTCTATATGAAATTTTCTGTGCAATCACTGACCGTGGTATAGATAAACTGATTTCTAATGCCACATGCAGTCGCACTACACGTTAGACAGAGCGCTTTAGCCCACTGATCTATCGTCAGGTCGAGATTTGTTGTGATTAAAACTAGTTTTATTCAATACACGGTGTTTTTGTCTTTCATACATAATCTCAGAAGTACAACTCCAACAACACAACATGTCTATTTTTAGAAACTTACCTCACTCTAATGTCCACTGTTTTCCCATATGTTGTAAGTGATGCCACATCTATGATATATTCTTTGTATATTCGATAGATGGCGCTTACGTAGTTAGGGAAGAATTGCCAGAGAGCAAAGTTTGATTTTTGTTTGAGTTTGAATTTTATTACAATTAATTTCTGAAGAATTTTTTTTATTTAGATTTTTAAAGGAAGAAGAGAAAACATTTTTATTGAAAAATTTAACGGCCACAATGGATATGCCAGACTGCCGCAGATTCGTCCCCTCCAAGGACTCGTCAGTGGTTAATGTATGTGTCAATTGAACAAAGTATTTTAAATTGCTCTATATGAAAAACTTTTTACTTTTTTGCCAAATACAAAATAAATGACAAAATTACAAATTAAGCGCAGTTTTGAGTCAACAACATTCACAATTAATATTTGTGAATTTTAGATTTCTCTACGGGCTGTTGATGGTCAGTCATTCACGATTCACGATTAACATTAAAATTAATTTTTAAATTTTTTTTCGGTTATATTTTATTTTGTGAATTTGCGTGAATCACGCATGAGTGTGAGTAAAATCTTAATATATTCACGTGAAGTTGAGTGAGTGTGAGAATTAAAAAAATTATAGTGAGTTATTGTGCGTGGGTGGAATTTTTCGATCGTGAACGTGAGTGAGTGAGTATGAGTCAAAATTCACTCACGTGCCCATCTCTAATTTAAAGTAAATATTGCTCATGTAAAATATAGGGCAAGGAGTTTGTTTAACAAGCTGTAACTCTTTTATTTCTGCGAATTTTTCACTAAAATTTTTATAGCATATAGAAAAAAGTTCAAACTATTGAAATAGTGTTGAGTCAAAAAAAAAACCTCGTAGAAGTTGAAAAAGTTTTTTAAAAAATTGAAAGTTTTCATGTTTACATATTAATAACACATACACTTAGGAAATTATGTTAGTAAAGACGACAGCAATTGTAGTCAAAAACAAATGAAATTTCATTTAAAAAAAGGACGACTTACATTTCATTAAATTCAACTAACATTGTCATTTGTTTTTTAATGTTCAAAAAATGACTAACAATTGTAGGAAAAATGAACCACATGGTAGTAAAAAAAAACCAAAATTTTTTTTTTTTTATTTTTTTAAATAACAAAAAACAACTGTAAAAATGAATGTAAAATCATAAAACGGTCATTTGATGTGAGTTGTTTTTTTTAAATGAACTACAAGGTTAGTTAAAAATTTTATTTGTTCTACAAATGACTTACATTTACATTAAAAATAATGAAACTGTATTACAACCCAAACAACTACATATTTTTAAAGCAGAAGTTCCCTGAGTGTATTAATAACACAGTACAACACATGATTTTGGGACTCAATTCTGAGAATTGCACGTGAAAGTAGCCCCAAAAATAAAAACTTCTGCATCATTCGTTTTGTCAAGTTGGCTACAGAAATAATTTAATGGCCATACGAATTTTGGCTCAAGGCGGTTTTTTAGCACTTTTTATATATTTTAACACGGTTATATCTCGTTATATGTTTTGTGTCAGAAGCAAAGTTATAGATATTGAATAGGAGAGAAAAATGCGGAACAATCTTACCCGAAAAAAGTGCATCCGGTGCCTTAAAAATCGCAAAAACGTCCATCTTTCCAAATTTTTCACATTTTTTGCTCAATTTTTTTTTTTTTCAATTATAATTGAAAATGTTCTAAATTTTGTTTCCACGAATAGATAACATGTAAAAATCTCATATTTTCTGTGTAAGAATAGCTGTAATATGAATCGGGTCCCAAAATCATGTGTTGAAAAATGTTGTACTGTGTAGTTTAAAGAAAGTTTAAATATTTGGAATAATTTTCTTGTAAATACAGATTAAAAATTTAAAATCGGTATAAAAAAAAATTACTGAGTAACAAATGTTTAAATGCTTCTTTACTCCTTTACCGTTATCTCGAAAATTTGAGGCTACAATAAAAAAAAAAAGTTTGTAAAGTCAGCAAAATATTTTGCTGAGTCAGCAAAATTTTAGTCAGGAGGATGCTTGCAAAAAAGTTGCTAATGTCAGCAAAATCTTTTACTGAAAATCAGCGAGCTGATTTTTAGCAACAAAATTTGTAGATTCAGCAAAAGTTTTGCTAACACTTAGTAGATTAGAAATACAAAAGCCTTGCTAAAAATTAATAAATTTTTTGCTGAATTTTAGTAGACTGAAAAAAACGCAAAAAAATTGTAGAAAAATTGTAATTTAGTTAATTTATTTGCTGAAAATCATAAAACCTATTTTTGTGATTCTTTTAAAAATAATTTACAATAATTACGAAATATAAAAATTTTAATTTTCCCACATTGACCACATGAATTAATTTAATATCTGAAAATATATAGAAATAAATATATATAATATAACAAAATTTTTCTTTCAACTACTTACATCAATGGTTGTCTAAATGATGCTATCTCTTAAAGGACGCAACTGCCGAAGATAATTATAGAAACGAAACGAAGAAATAAACAAAAACAAACGAAACGTAAAAAAACAACCCTTTTTTTGCAATAAGAAAAAGGAACCATAAAAATCTACCTAAGATGTGTGTCTTTGTCTTTCGCTTTACTCTGTATACATGTCTGTATATGTTTGTTTGCAATTTGACCACACTAGATTATTAATCTATAAACATTTAGTTTAGAAATACATATTAAATTTAAATATTTTATTTTGTCTTATATTTAATTAATAGACAATTATTTTCACAAGCCGGTGACAACGCAAAATTTAAGTTGTTTTAATCCTCAATTTTGTTTTATGTACACTCACAAGTACTTTTCCATAAAAAATCAACAGTTATTTAAAAGTTTAATCGGTAAAGTTGTTTCAATGGGATATACAGTTAAATTAACAAAAAAATAGATTTTCTAACTTTCTGTCTGTTATTCAATAAACAAAATAAACAAAAAAAAAGACTTTCCGTAGTAGTTAAAATATTCAGTTAAAATTTTCTATTCAAAACAAAAAGTTGTTATATTATATTGAGTATTGAAATAAACGAAAATCTATTGTTTTTATGGATTTTGTCAATTAATTTTTGAAAATAAACTAAAAAATACAATTGTTTTAAACGATAAGTAAGTAGTCCTGTTTTTAACTGATTTTCAGTTAATTTAATGGGTATATTCAGTAGTCTTTACGGAAAAAATATTGTGAGTGTATGAAAAACAGATACAAAAATCTTCCATGGTTGATTTTTTTATATGTCTTATTAGAGTTGTACTTTTTAGTATCATTTTCCTCTTCTCTACTACATCTTGACATGCCGCGACATCTGCTTCATTCTGCGCATATCTTTCAATCTGGTTGTCGTCCACACTATTACTGTGCTTATCAGGATTATTTTGTTAGCAAAATAAATTAGCAAACATTAGTATAATATTAGTAAAACATTAGTTCAAAACAGTTAAGTGCTGAATAAGTATAACAAAAATTTTAGCTGAAAACAGAATTTTACCAAAAAATTTGCTAATAAATAGTATACCTGATATACAAGACGTTTTACTAACTTTTCTACTAACTTATTTTTTTGAGTGTACCTGTATTGCAACTTCTCAAACAGGTTTTGTAATATACTTAACTAGACTTACAACTAGGCCACTTTTAAAGTGATTGCAATTGTTTTTTTTTTAGTAGAACTGTGTTATTAGTAAAGTGAAAGTATCAGGATAAACTACTACTTTACTGATATTTAGTAAAATATTAGTAAAGCTTTAATGTAAATGAATTTGTTAAAATCAGCCAGTTTAATTGTATAAAATTAGTATATTTTATTTTCACTAAAATTTAATAAAAAATACTCTTTTTACAGTTATCTCGAAAATTTGTGGGTATATTGTAACTTCTTAAACCGGTTTTGTAATAAATACACTCATCTAGACTTGCTACCTACACTAACACTACACTAGGTCAATTGAAAAGTTATTTTGCAGTGTAGCACAGTGTAGCACAGTGTATCTATTAGACATTAACAATTTAAAATACCCATCATGAATACATTTTGTAACGGCTAAATGTCTACGTTGAAAAATATTCATTCTCACAGTCAACACAACTAAAAATACATCATAACATTTTTGGGTGTATTTTAAAATAAAATCTTTCGTTTTAGTTTATTTTTACAAAATAAACGTATTTATAAAATACGTAAATTAATTGATAAATGTCCTAGAAAATTTGTTAAAAATTATAAAATACGCACATATTAAGATCAAAACAATGATGGACATGATTATCTTCGATATAATAGATACATATAGACAGACTAGTGGACGTCATATCTGTTTCTATAATTTTGAATTTCTTTTTTTATTTCATTTAATTTTTTTCGGTTGATATCAGAGTTTGGACCAATGATGTCGTAGTTTAGACAAATTTATCTTATAATCTTAATGATCTTAAGGAAAATTTATTTCAAAATTTATACATTTTGCTGCTATATTTTTTGTGCTTTGCGTTTTTCATATGGAAATGGGGGTTAATGTAGGGCGTATGATGAATATAAATTTTAATAAATTTTTATTTTTTTTAAAATTGTTTATTTATTACATGCAACACCGTATTTTTTTTTGTCTTTTTTTTGGTGTATAACTTTTTTTGTGTCATCGTTCCTTAATTTTTTTTTTTTATTTTTGGGAAGTGTAAAAGTTAAACTTTTTTGCTTTGTACGCATGTCATTTTGTGTGTCAGTGTGTTGTTTTTTTTTTGTTATTGTACACTTTTCTTTTATGTTTTTAGACATTTTTTCTTTGTATTTTATTAAATCAATTTTTATTTTTTTAGTTTTGGTTTCGAAAAAGCAAATTTACTCTTAGTTTATTAAGTTAAAAACAAAAAATTCTAATGCAATTTTATTGAATTAACTTTTTTTGAAATTTGTTGGAAAGTTTAAATGCCCGATATTGAATACCATACTTGGTATCCTTTTTCTTATATTTTATACGCAAGTAAATCTCAATATTATCATATCTTTTAATAGGAACAACTAATATGTGGTAACGTATGGGTAGTAAATAAGATTTGTTATTGACCAAATTTTCAAGGCTTAACCGAAATATATTATAAATAGTGTTTCCGTTTCTGATACACTTACACAATATTATTTCGTTAAAAACCATCTAAAATATATACATTAAAAAAATAAACTAGTGTAAGAATATCGAAGTCAAGTTTGTAAGTTTTTTGTTTATATAAAGTTAGACAGAACTTATACAGGGTGTCCGCCGGGAAGGTATACTACTTTGTTTTGCTGCCATTTTGGTAAACATTAGTCTTGACAGTTCATATTTGGCAGTCGTGAAGTAGACACGTGGCAAATTTACTATGGAAAAATATTCGATAAACCAACGTGTTTTAATCGTTAAAACATTTTATCAAAATCAATCATCGATTACTGTGACGATGAGAAAGTTACGTGAAATTTTTGGAGGGAACAACAAAACGCACTATTTATCGTGTAGTGAATGATTTCGAATAAAGAGGGTCTGTAGGTGATAGGCCCAAGCATGTACCACAACGTACTGCAAGATCGACTGAAAACATTACTGCTGCTCAAGAAATTGTTCAAAACAATCCATCAACCTCAATTCGACACCGTGCACAGGAGCTTGGTTTTCAAAGAACAACTTTGGCCAAAATTTTGCACAAGGATTTGCATTTGTTTCCATTTAATATTCAGTGGCATCAACAAGACTTTGACACATCGCATGCAGCCAGGATTACAATGGAATTATTACGAGACCTCTTTAAACAACAAGTTATTTCAAGAAATGGTGATGTTGATTGGCCTTCACGGTCGCCTGATTTGACTACTCCGGACTTCTTTTTGTGGGGATATCTGAAAAGAAAGGTTTATGCAAGCAAACCAGAAACGCTTGAGCAACTCAAACAAAATGTTCGTGGTAAAATTAATGAAATACCGCATGAAATGTGTGAGAATGTAATGAAAAATGTGCTCAAAAGGGCTCGCATTTATGAGGCTAACAGAGGCGGACATTTATCCGATATTGTATTCCATACATAATTGCCGACATTAAATACAACATTTATCAATATAAGACTTATTCTCTTTCATTTAATCAAAAATTATAAACAAACAAAGTAGTATACCTTTCCGGCGGACACCCTGTATAATAAGTCATGAAAAAAACCACCACAGTCAGAGTTAAATTACACATATCATTTCTTTTGTAAAATTCCCTTAGTTGATGATGTACTTTAAAATATTTTACTTTGTTCGTTTTCCAATTTATACAATTTTGAAGCTTACCTAAGTTTTTTTTTTGTAACTTTCTACTAAAGTGAAATTTAAAAGCTATCAAAGTATAATTTACAAGATAGCTAATGGGTTACTTGACTGACATTTAAAAGAAAAGTATAAAACTTTACTGTATACTGCTTACAAGCAGAAAACTGGATGAATATTATCGAAAAGCTTAGTAGTTATACAACTACATAAGTTTCAAGTTAGTTTTACAAAGTTCTAGTTCTCGGCTTTCTCCTTAAATTTTATACACAAAATCGAATTAAATCGGTTTAACAAACATGTTTCCAATACTAAAATGTATCCAAAAAAACCGACCAAATATAGTTTTTTGGGCGAACTGTTCGGTCGGATACTAGAAATTAATATAAACAAAAGTATTTAAATTTTTAAACAATTATAAAAAATAGACAAATAATTTATAAAAACAAAATTTTGAGAATTATAATTTAAAATTCGCATTATCATGGCAACCCTGGCGAAAATTTTATAAAATACCCCTTTTTTAAAGCCGAGCACATGTGTTCAATACAATTGATTTACAGTTATATTAGTTTTTTGTTTTTATATACATCGAGATTATTTTTATGTTATTTTCAATTTATAACGAGCTTTCAACCTCCGTATATTTTCAAAAATAAAGCAAATCAAACATATTAGCTAGGTTGATACTAGTATTTCGATCTGGCTAAAGATCTCATCAGAACCCGAAATTTTAGAAAAGCTAGAGCCTCCATAACAGGAACTTTAACAAAAAACCTATTAATAATCAATTTTGCTCCATTCTTGTCTTCTTAGTAATCAAGCACGTGGTTAGGTCTTTTTTACATTTTATTGATTTTTGCACATACACTTTAATTTTTATTGAAATATTATAATTTAAATTAAATTTATCAATATTTTATGTTTGTTAAAAAATTGCGAAATTTCACACATTATTTAATATTATTTTATTTTAGAATAATTTATATACTTTTTTGTTTAATTTATTAATTTAAAAAAAAAATAAAAAAAATTTAAACAACTATTTTTTGAAATTGCAGACAAACTTTTCAATCATATGGATTTAAAAACCAAAAATGCAAATAATTTTGAATTTTTCAATTTAATTGATTTAGTTTCAGTATAGAGTACAGACTTTCAATTAATTTGTAAACAAACTAAAATTGATCAATAATATTTAACGTGTGTACTCCACTTAAAGGCAAAATCGGGTGCAATAGTGGAGCCGGGGGTACTCATCTGAGAATCAAATTTTTAATTCTTTTTACACACAAATAGATTCTTTAGACTCTGTAGTAGAGTTGTTAAATATTCGACCAGTTTGGAAACCCGGTTTTCGAATACTTAAAAAACCGTGTTTTTAAAAACCGTGTTTTTAAAAACCGCTTTTCTCTTTTTTTTTTATTTAAAACCCGGTTCGAATAATCTGTTTTTCCTTAAATCGCTTTATATTGCAGATATATGAAATTTTTGTACGAATTTTAAAAAGTGACTAAAAATTTAAACGTTGACGTTTAAATTTCACCGAAGACCGTCGATTTCAATGCAATTTTGCATTCTGAAATTCTATGGAGCCACCTAAAGATTGGCGTTTTTAGTTTTTGAAATTTCGAAAAATCCAAGGTTTTATGCGCGATTTAGTTTTTTTTTTGAAAAATGAGAAATATCCAGAAAGTGTGTTAATTTTAATACTTTCTTTAATCCTCATCAGATCATCGACATTAAAATTGTATTTTAATGGTACACTCCTCTACTCCTCAAAAAGAAATGGATTTTTTATTTTTAAATGGACTTTCTCAAAAAAAAACGACTAAAAACTAGTTAAAAATGAGCTTGCAGAAAAAACTGCTAAAATTAGCAGATTTTTTTTACTAAATATTAGCAATATAAGAATAGCAAAAACAAATCTGTTGAATTTACAAATATTTAGTTGTATTTGAGTTAAATTTTAGTTAATTGGAAGTAACAAAATAATCTGCTGAAATCAGCAAAAACATCAACTAAATATTAGTAGACAAAAAATTTATTAAAAAATGTGAAATTTTTACAGTTTTTTTTAGTTTTTTTTATTGCTAGTAAATGACTGAACTAATGAAATCAGCAATCTACAATTTTTTAGCCAAAATTTCTATTGATTTTAGCAAAATAAACTGTTATTTGCATTATACTAAATTTGAGTTAAATATAGCAAATATGTTGTTAATATTACAGCTTTGGTTTGCTATTATGAGTATGCAAACGTTTAGTTGAAATTTTAATCCGCAGTATAAAAGTAGTGAAGTCTACCACTCCAATACAATGTAAATGCTGATGATACGATGAATTATAAAATAAATACGAATGTACAAACTTACACACCTTTTTTATATTTCTCATTTTTAAAAAAAACTCAATCGCATATAAAACCGTAGATTTTTCGACATTTGAAAAACTAAGAACACCAATGTTTAAGTAACTATATAAAGTTTCTAAAGGCAAAGTTTAAAAAAATCGGAATACCCAAGATTAAATTTTGGCCAGTTTTCGGTGGAATGACCGATATTCTTCCTATTTTACGTTTTTTTTTTGATTTATTTCGTTCTATTTAAAGTAGCTACAGAAAAGTTTGGCATCAAATGAAAGCTTTTTTGAAGCCACATTCACCACATTAGCCGACCTAACATAGAAACCACAAATTTGGAAAAAAAAAATTCTTTATTTCTCAACATAATCTACTTTTAGCTCTATACACTTTTCACATCGATACTATTGAATATCGATATACCCTGTTTATATTACGAAATGTCTAGCTAATTCAAATAGTCATCAACCGCTGATTCCACCTATTCATTGTTGGTAAATTTTTACCACCGAGCCATTTTTTCAGGTTTGGAAATGGAAAATAATCCGGGGGAGCTAAATCTGGCGAATAAGGTTCATGATGAAGTAATTCGTACTTTAATTATTTGATTTTAGCCATCGCAATATTCGATATGTGCATTGTATTGTTTCATCAATACAACACTTCCTTTTTCGCCAAATGCTCACCTTTGATTGTTTTTCCTTTTTGAAGATAATCGATAAAGATTATCTCACGCGCATCCCAAAAAACAGACGCCATGACACGATTCTAACATTCCATTCCACTGATTTGACTGTTCCTTTGTCTGAGGTGTGAAGTGGTGGAACCATGTCTCATCTATGGTCTCCTTAAAATAAGTACTCTATGGTACAACTAAGATATGTTGCTCTAGCGAGTAAAAAAAGTTGAGACATATGAAATGAAATAACGGCATATATCCTTCTCATGCGAAAGTTATGCATGCTTATAATATGAAATTTTTACACAATAATGTAACGAATAATTCTGCTTAATAATAATAATAATAATAACACTTAACTTAAAAATCGCGTTTTTTTAGTTATGCCACTCTTCTAGTAAACGAGCGATATATATTTTTTGCAATTCCTCACTACAAGTCCCACTGGTTGTATGATAAATATTTTAAATTATACAACAATCATACGCCTTAGTGTACCCAATTTTGAATAACAATAAGAGATGCATTATTTATTCTAATTTTAAATTAAACTTTAAATAAAATCTTTTGTGATCTTATAAATTTTTGCATTCATCTAAAGTTTTGAAATTTTCTTCTTAATCATATTTTGTGGTAACAATATAATAATGTCAACATAAATTTCGAATAAAAATGCACGTTTTTATTATATTCTTCATACAAAAGGTGTTACCTAGAGGTGTACCAAAATGTCAACTAAACTAAAAATAGATTGTGTAATTAATTGTATCATAGTACAACATTTGAGCACATTTGACAACAACAATGACATGATTTTATTAAAAAAAAATGTATTTAGACAATAACGACAAAAAAACTACAATGAGGTTGCATAAAAACCATGGATGGTACACAGAGAAAACATATTCATTGTGACAACTGAATTTTTTGCCAACCGAATGATTTGGTTGCAGCAACCGAATTATTTGATTGCCACAATCAAATGTATTCCGGGGTAATTGATATTTAATGCAACGAAATTTTGTTGTATTAATCGAATTTCTGTTGCCACAATCAAAAATATCGATGGCTGCAACCGAACCATACGGTTGGCAAACAATTTGGTAGTCACAAGGAATCTGTTTTCTGTGTGTAACCGATTCGATGCGGTTATCGGTAAGGGTAACGCTATATTCTTTTATTTGGGTAACAGTATTTTAGGGGTAACGATATTTCTTTTATTTTTATTTATTTCGGAAACGGTATTTTAGCGACAACGGTATTTTACTTATTTCGGTAACGCTATTTTAAGGCTAAAATAACGTTAGTTATTCAGGTCATGTCAATGAAAACCGATCTCATTAGCCCCATTATGCCAGAATTATAATGACTAGCTACACTCAAAAAAATAAGTTAGTACAAAAGTTAGTAAAACGTCTTGTAAATCAGGTATACTATTTTTTAGCAATTTTTTTTGCTAAAATCGTGTTTTCAGCTAAAATTTTTGTTATACTTATTCAGCACTTAACTGTTTTATACTAATGCTTTACTAATATACTAATGTTTTACTAATTAATTTTGCTAAAAAAAAATTGTGCTGATTCGCACATTAATAGTGTGGACGACAACCATATTGAAAGATATACGCAGAATGAAGCAGATGTCGCGGCATGTCAAGATGTAGTAGAGAAGAGGAAAATGATACTAAAAAGTACAACTCTAATAAGACATATAAAAAAATCAAACATGGAAGACTTTTGTATCTATTTTTCATACATAAAACAAAATTGAGAATTAAAACAACTTAAATTTTGCGTTGTCACCGGCTTGTGAAAATAATTGTCTATTAATAAAATAAAAGACAAAAGAAAATATTTAAATTTAATATGTATTTCTATAATAAATGTTAATAGATTAATAATTTAGTGTGGTCAAATTGCAAACAAACATATACAGACATGTAGACAGAGTAAAGCGAAAGACAAAGACACACATCTTAGTATGGTTCCTTTTTCTTATTGCAAAAAAAAGGGTTGTTTATTTCGTTTCGTTTGTTTTTGTTTATTTTTTCGTTTCGTTTCTATAATTATCTTCGGCAGTTGCGTCCTTAAAAGATAGCATTATTTAGACAACCATTGATGTAAGTAGTTGAAAGAAAATTTTTGTTATGTTATATATATTTATTTCTATATATTTTCAGATATTTAATTAATTCATGTCGTCAATGTGGGAAAATGAAAATTTTTATATTTCGTAATTATTGTAAATTATTTTTGAAAGAATCACAAAAATATGTTTTATGATTTTCAGCAAATATATTAACTAAATTACAATTTTTTGCGTTTTTTTTTTCAGTCTACTAAAATTCAGCAAAAAATTTATTAATTTTTAGCAAGGCGTTTTTATTTCTAATCTACTAAGTGTTAGCAAAACCTTTTGCTGAATCTACTAATTTTGCTGACATTAGCAATTTTTTTGCTAGCACCCTCCTGACTAAAATTTTGCTGACTCAGAAAAATTTTTTGCTGACTTTACAAACTTTTTTTTTTGAGCCAAGCAAAAAAGTTTTTATATATTCAGATACAACTTTATACAATTAAATGTTTCAATATAAATATTTGTATAGTCATATCAACATTTATGTTCCCGCATAAATATGCGTATCTAATTGTGTATAGCTTTGTGTTGCTTCAAAAATTTGTACATGTGGGTATATATAGCTCTATATTATTTTATAATGGTCCTGCATATAATAGTACTTTATATTCCTAATTATATATTACTATATATACAATATAGAGTTATATATGGGATCGCATATAATTCAACATAAATGTTCATATAATTATATATAACTACATATGAACCAATAATACAAATTTTTGTTTTTTAATTTTTGATAAAGCGTTTTATACACGCTTTGAATATTTTTTAATAATCTTAGATGTGAATGTATATGGTCCATTATAAAGCCTCGTTTAATTATATGTGCTGCCATATCAACATTATTTTCTAAGTGATATTATATACTAATATATCTTACATGACATATATTCAACAAAAAATACGATAAATAATCGCTACGTCATTTCTAGAGATGACAATTTGGCCGAATAGCATATAATAGCACTATTCGGCAGAATTATTTGGGTAAAAGAAAATAGCTTAAAATTCTGTATTTTTTATTTAAAAACCTGAGAAAATTCTAGTGTTTCTTAAAACTGTTCTCTTTAAAATGTCAAACACTTTTTGAACTTAAAAAGTAATACGATTTCGTTTAATTTCGTCTGTATTTAAAGAACTGTGTACTTTTATATCAAAATTTATTTTTAAATGAATGTAACAACTATTCGGCAAAGATTCGGTATTCGTATACACCGTTTGTAACATCTCTAGTTATCATACAAACGAAATATAATTAAGAATAGTCGTTTCAAATTACATATAATCGTTTTTAAAATTTTATGAAGTTATACATAATTTGATACAATTGTAACGCGAAACTAGGAAATGTTTTTTATCCAAATATATTAAATTATATCTAATTCGTTACAATCATATATAATGCCCAAAAATTTGTATGAGGACAAAATTCGGATGAAATCTTATTTAATATACATCAAATTGTACAAATTTGTATCTAGTTGTATCGAATTCAATCTAATTCAATACAATTTGATGTATTCTAGACAACCTTGTCAACTCTTGAAGTGAAAAAATGGCGGAGATAAAATGGCTAAATTTAGATAATAATATGTACTAATAATGAATTTACACTTCCACGAAATCTGGTTTAAAATCGAGTTAAATCTAGTTACACCCTTGTTTGCATTATAAAATTTGGCAGGCAAACTGGATTTTGGCTGGAGAACAACTTTTTGTAAAAAAATATATAAAATAACCTCAAACTAAATTTTTTTCTAAAAAGTTATTAATTTACTGGCGGAAAACAAAACTTGAAGCGATTATGGAAGAAACAATGTTAATTTTGCTGAGAAAAGTGTTTTTTTATTAGGGAATGACTTTTTGGAAGCATGATATTTCTTTTTGTCCTTCTGGTCACCATATCAATGTTGTTTGCACAAATTGTATTCGCTAGAAACAAAAATAAGTAGCTGGATGATAAATTGAATTTTTCTTTCAATAAAAAATGCCATTTTATTGGATTTAACACTCGTTTTATTTAGATTTCCTAAATTAAAAACATTTTGTTTTGTTTAAATTTTTTTCCACAATTTGATGCCACATTTTGCAAAATTTCTTTACCAAAATACTGGAAAACGCAGTGTTCTATCGCTATAAACTAATTTTGAACGTGTTGTCCGATAATCTAGTCATGAATTAGTAAGGAACATCTGGTTTGAAATTACGTTTCATAAGCAGATTGCCACCAAACTCCGGTTTAAACCAGATTTCAGGTATAATGTAAATTCACTATAAAACTCAATAATTTGAATGTAATTTATTAATAATAATGATTTTTAACACAAATTTGATGATATTACACTTTAAACGTAAATATTTTCCTAATTTCTAAAATATTTTGAGTCAAATTTTTGCAAAAAAAAAAACATAATTTTAAATCGAATATAAAAATTACATGTAAAAATTACTTGTCAAAAATTTTAAATTTTGTAACAAAATTTGTAAAATTTTAAAAAATTAAGCACTTTTGTATGACATATAGCATATGAAAAAATGGCTAGCGAAAAATTTAACGGCTAAATCATCCGGCTAAATACAATCTAACCATTTTGTTATGGCTAGATCAAAATAGAATGGGTAGATAAAAAAAAAATGGCTAGATCTAGCCGGAATATGGCTAAATTGGCAACCTTAATATAGATGTATGTATATATATGTATTGATTATATGTTCTCATTTTTTGGATCAATTTAATATCATCGCATATATAATTTATAACTATATAATTTGATGTTGCCCCAATATAAATTGGTTTACTTGGGTACAATTTTGGCAATTTTTTTAATTTGATATTTTTTTTTTTTATTAATTTTAGCTATTTTAATTTTGACAATTGTTTTCCAATTTTAAACAATGTTATAAAATTTTAGCGGGTTTTTTCCAATTTGGCGATTTTTTCAATTTCAGCTATTATTTTTTAATTTTCAAAAAAAAAATCTATTTATAGCGATTTATTTCAAACCTATTTTTTTAATTTTTGCGATTTTTACCAATTTTAGGGATTTTTTAAATTTAAGCGATTTTTGTTGGTGATCTTTTTAATTTTTGATAATTGTTTTTTTTTTTTAATTTTAGCGATTTATTTTAATTTTGCGTTTTTTTCAATTTTGGCGATTTTTGTTAATTTCAAAATTTTTTTAGTTTTAAAGATTATTTTTTTAATATTTACTATTATTTTCAATTTTGAATTTTTCTTTTTGTTTTAATATTTGGCGATTTTTTTTAAATATTAGCAATTTTTCTAATTTAATAATTTTTTTTTCCATTTTGGTAATCTTTATAAATTTTGCCATTTCTTTCTTTATTATGGGTTACAAAAATTGGACATTTTGTGTGCATTCATTTTTAAACATTTAAGTGAGTTTGAAATCAAAAAAAATTTTAATTGAGATATTTTTGACAATATTTTTTCGTGTAATGCATAGCAATACCTATTTAATTTAATTGAGGGGGTTGTCTGAGCTTTTTGCGATATTCGAAACCATTCGGTTTTTATGCGACTTTTCCTGAACAGCCTTTTATCCCTATATTTCAAATAATTAAAAACTGTGGACACTATGGGCCACAATATTGGCAATTTGGGTATCAACATTTTTGTTTTCTTTTGTAGTTTAACCCTATGTTCAAATAAATCTAATTTTCGCATATTAAAGACAAGTTCTCATAGAAAAACCAATGAGGTTAAAAACCCCCTTTTTAACCTTTAAACGTGAGATTGTGCCGCTAAAAGAAAATACGTCTCTCTTATTTTTTTGCTCCTCCGAATTTCATTAAAATCCCTTGTAATATAAAGTTTTTTTTTTTTTTAGAAATGTTGAGGTTAAGAAAACGAATAAACGTTTTTTTTCTAAAAATTATAAACACTTTTAATTTTTAAATCAGACTAGACTAGTTTCTGCCTCTTTTTTTATGGACAGGCGTCATCAGTGATTTTCCATTTAAATTGTATTATTATTTGTGTATAATTGTCAGATTGTCTCTATATGATAAATTTTTCAACAACCTGCGACTGTAAGAATCAAACCTGCGCTCTTCTTACATCACAAACGTAACAATACCAAGTCATGACCGTTTTTAGCGATCACACCCAAGTATGGCCTCGAATGTAATGCAGCTAAATTGAAGTTTTCTTTCCTATTAGCTTTTCTATTATTGTATATTATACTCAGAAGAGACAACACTAGCAAACACAAATATTCTATTTTTAGATTTTTGCTTATTTTTCTAATCTCCTCAGTCTCTATTTCACAATGTTACCAGATTGACGTATGGTTTTTACGTTCAGTTCAGTGTTGCGGTTTAAGCTGAGACATCGCCACAGGGCAAATTTTATAATGTATTTTAGTACAGTGTTATTTTTCACGTCATATATACAGTCGCAGTTAATTTTTAATTAATATGCATTTGACAAATTTAATTTAGAAATGTGGAGGTTAAGAAGAAGAATAAACGTTTTTTCTAAAAATTATAAACACTTCTAATTTTTAAATCAGACTAGACTAGTTTCTGCCTATTTTTTTATTTTCAACATTTTATGTATAAAAAACCGCTTTAAAATATTTAATGTAATTTTGAATAAAATCTTGCCGATAAATGCAAAAACTGGGCACGTCATTAAAATCAGCATGTCCAAAGTATTCAGGATTTTCAGGTATTTTTATTCAAAATTCATTAAGAAATAATTATTAAAAATATATGTAATTCCAAATAAATTTTCATAATATTTCAGTTATATCGAACAAAATATTTGCGGCTTTAATGGCAGCTGATCTATGTTCCGATAATAATACATGCAGAAAAATATGAAAACAATATCAAAATACGTCGGGTTTTTATGTAAAATAAATGAAAATTTGTTAATTTTACGAACATTTTCATTGTTTTGATAAAAATTTCATATTTGTTATTAATGAATTATTATGAGTGTGCGAGAGAGATTCACTAGAGATAAAGAAAAAACATTATATAGACAGGAAAATAGACATTTACATTTAAGTTAAACTGTTTTATTTAATAAAAAATTATCTTTACTTTAAATTAACTACAATTTTAAAGAACCTTTTCCATTCGGAAAGGTAAATGTCAGCAATACAACATATTGACTATCAGTAACATATCGGAAACAATGGCATTTATAACAATTCCAACATTTTCCCCCTTCCCCTCACCAATTTCCGAGAATGTATATTGAAGCATAAAGTTATTATTAGGTAAAGTCAGACAAGCATATTGATATTGACGCCACTGCTGCTGCTGATGTTGGTGGTGCGGAGTAGGGACGCTAAACGGGAGATACCGAATACCGAAATCCCGAGATTTTCGGAAGTTAGTAAATCCCGAATCCCGGGATTTTCTTTTTTAAATTCCGTGTTTTTTTTTGGCATTTTTTGGAACTTTTCGGGATTTTTTTTTTTTTTTGCTAAAATTTAGATAAATTACAATTGTGAAAGGCGTGGTAGAGAAGAATGAGTGTATTTTTTAAAAATCATAACTACATTGCAAATTTTCAATTTTCTGAATCAGACTGAGCAGTTTCTGGTATTGAACCTTCGTCAGTGACCGTTTTTTTTAATAATTTAATATTTGTTATGTTTTTATTTGTTCGATTGCGTCTATATAAAATTTTCTGTGCAATCACTGACCGTGGTATAGATAAACTGATTTCTAATGCCACATGCACTCGGACTACACGTTAGACAGAGCGCTTTAGCCCACTGATCTATCGTCAGGTAGAGTTTTGTTGTGATATTTCTGATATTTTTTTTTTTTTTTTGATGACCAACACCAATATTTTTTTTGAGTATACTCGTAACAAACTTGGATGACGTCAATTGCATTTCACAGTCATTCATTTGCGGAATTTTTCTATATCATTAATAATTTCAGACCTACGGTCACAGGGGCTTAAACGCTTCCTTGGAAAATTTTTAATTTTGTCAACTCTAGACATGGGACATAATATGGGACAAATAAATTTAAAGTTCCGAATGAATTTTTACACTTGAGGTTTTCTATTTTAGTGTAGCGATGCTCACAGTGTAACGATATGGGTGACTACAAAATTTATTTTTCCAAAGCCTTACTCCTACTTTACAATTGGGCACATTTTGTCCAAATCAGAACTTTTTTTAGGCTTTGAACTTATTTTCGGCTTTTTTTCGCTCATATGACATATAATGTCATAGTTAACGATTTTGTTGTCAGCACTGGCTTTATTTTTGTCTATTTGTTTATTTTTATTACCTTTTAAGCCATACATATATGATAAATAGAAAAGTCGAAAGGAAAAGACGACTTTTTCATCAGAAGAAAGTCGACTTCCAAAAAATCGATTAGTCGAAAGCCGATTTATAGAACCCTAATCGATACCAGACTGGACTAGGGAAAGGGCAAAAAACTATCGTTTTCTTATTGCAAGTAATTTTCGTTCGAGATAAACTGATGATTCCTAAGACCGGGGCAGGCTAAAATATGTCAGCGGGTTTTCGGTGGCTTGTTGAATTTAAAAAAAATTTTAGGTAAATTAGGTGACTAGTGGTTACCAATTTTTTTTGTAGACATAAATAAATACCAGAATCTCGAAAAATACCGAAAAAAAACCGGGATTTAAAATAATACCGAAACCCCGAGAAATCCCGGGGTTTCGGGATCGCGATATACAAAATCCCGAATTACGGGATTTTTAAATATCAATCCCGATTGGGGATCACAATAGTGTGGCGAAGTTAAAATGTTTAGTTCCAATAATTTGACTGTCAGTGCTGAATATGTGTTATAAGTATAAGAGTACAAAAAGAATTTATTGATGGTTTTTTTTATTAAAAAAAAAGTAAAAAAAATATTGATGACGACAAAAACTTCCACACACACACGAATAAAACATTCACTGACAGTTATTATCGCATACTCTCACATTAACAATGTGAATGTCAGTGTAAACAATAGAAGGAAAACGTAAAGAGTTCAGGGTTTTTCTTCTGTATATGTATTTCATTATAATATGTTGATATTCATTGATAGAAGTAGGCTTGCCAGATACTTTTTTTCGTTATCCCCAAACCAATCAAAAATGATCTCCAAAAAATCCCCAATTAACAAAAATGTTGAACAATGCAGTAAAGCTAAAATTCTTTATTTAATTTGCCCACATTTACCAGGTTTGGCAAATATGTTTTTTAGTTAAATAATCCCAAATTTACTATACGGATAAAATTAGCGTTTAATTAATAAAAAATATCACTGAAAATTAGTTCTAAATAACAGTCAAATTCAGAACAATTTTTCACAAGGATTCTTTTACTTTTATCAAAAGACTTCTTTTTTACTTTCTATTTCAGACATATTTTATTTTAAAAAAAATCAGATAAATAAAAATTTTAGTTGCACAATTCTTAAAATCTCCAAATTATACGTATTTTTACCTACAATCAATATCACGATTGAAAAAAGCCTACTTTTTTTTTTTAATTCATACAAAAACTATCTAAATTGAATTAATACGTAAAGTCTTCACATTTAAAGAAAGTTATTTAAAAATGGCTCAGAAATGATTTGGAAAAGTAAATAGATTTGCAAAGTTTTTCGAAAGAGTCTTAAAAAATATAAATTTTTAAGCGAATCAATTTTTTATGAATTTTTTAAGTCAATAAAGATGGTTTTTGGATAACCCACTTTCAGTAATATAGTAATATATTTTTAGCTTATTTTTGATTAATTTAATCTAAAGTCAACACGACATCTGCTTTTTTCAAGCAACTTTATTTGGGGTTTCCTATAAAATGTTTTAAGAAAATTTTTAATTTTTTTTTATAAAAACCTTGGAGCAGTTGTTTGGAAAAAGCAGGTGTCATATATGTCAAAATCCCTAAATTTGGGGACAAAACCCCAAGTCTGCCAAGGCTGGATAGAAGTTTTCGTCGTCATTATCACTATCACATAAAATTGAATGTAACAAAAAAATTATTGGTAATTTTTCTGTTTTTATATCTGTAGATTTTTTTTTTAAATCGTTGTGAATTTTTTATTTTTTTTAGAAATTGTACGTTTACTGCGAAATATGAACCTAGATTACACAGCGCTACCAAATGGGCCCCTAAAATTAAAAACAAGAGTGCCGACAGTTGATCCTAAGTTTTCACCCACGCTGATTTTACCCAGATTATTCACTTAAGGGCCAGATTTTTCGCAAATTTGCATTAAAGTTTTGCATTTTTTAACGCAGTTTTTGCGCTCATAGAAAAAAGTTTTTAGTTTTTGCACTCATAGGAAAAAGTAAGTAAAAGGTGTTAACTCTCAAAAACTCTGGGAACCCTACAAAAATGTCAGTTATACTATTATATTTAAGAAACCCCAAAAAAAAAAGATTTTAAAGTGTATTAAAATCTAAGAAATTTGCAAAAAATTTTAAATTACCCGACTCGGACTGGCAGATCGTAATGAACTTCGAATAAGTTGTAGAGAATACAAAAATTAAGGGACCCATGTTATTTAGCTGCCCAATCTCATGTTAAGGTGTTACTAAGTGGGGTCAAAAATTACCCCATTTAAAATTTTTTTAGGTTTATTTCGTTCTATTAAGAGTAACTATAGACAAATTTGGTATCAAATGAAATAGTTTTTGAAGGCACATTTACTGGTGTACCAATTATGCCCAAAGACTTTCAAGAATTGTTGTTATTCAAAAAAATGTGTTTAAATCGGGCGTTTTATTACGGAATTTTAGTTGTATTAAGCTAAAAATAGTGCACATCAATTTTAATTTATTTAATTTAATCGACATTTAATTTGAGATTTTTCCGATAGTCGAAACCGTTCGGCTCTTATGCGACTTTTCCCGAAAAGTACTTTTCCCCTATATTTCAAATACTACAAAAAATGTGGCAACTCTGGTTCCACTATATAGGTAATATGGGTATCAAAATTTTAGTTTTTTGAGAACAAATAAATCTAGTTTTCTTAAATTAAAAACAAGTTATTATACAAAAACAAATTAATTTTTACCCTACTTTTAAACATGTGATTGGGCGGCTAAAAAATATATCGCACTTGATCAACAAGAGGGTATTAACTCAAAATTTTTAAAATATCACTTTTTTCAAGAAATCAACTAACAACATCAATATCTATCTATTGTAAAAATTTCAACGGATTCCGATTACTCTTTCATCTCGAAAACCACTTTTGAGACAATTTTCATGATAATGTAGTGATTACCTTTATTTTAACAAAAAGGTATTATTTCTAGTTAATACAAAAGTTCAAATAGAAATGAATCGTATATTTTCATAAAAAATGTATTATTTTGATTTGAGCCTATATTTATGTTAAAAATAATCAAACTGTTTTATTTATATTTGGTTGTATTTTGAGTTGATACTGTTTTGTTGATAAAATTTGTTTTATTCTATAAATCTAAATCGATAAAATTACAAAAAAATGATGTTAACTCAAAAAATTGATTTTTTTTGCAATGAGTGAAACATTTTAAAACAAAAACAATGTATATATATTTTCAAATGGAATTTGCTTATTATGATATGTTTGAATTTTTAAATTCTGTTAAAATGTGGCCATAAACAGTTTTTTGACTCTACTGAAAATTTTAAAATTTTGAGTTAATACCCTCTTGTTGATCAAGTGCGATATGTGTCTCTTTTTTTTTGCTCCTTTACAACATATTTAAAGTTCATTAAAATCTGCGAGTTTGGGTCGAGATACCTTCCCAGTTAGAAACACATGGATCGATTTTGATCATTTTTGGTACTTAGTACTCGGCAGTGTTAAGAAATACTTCACCAAACATTTGAAGATTTTCTGTTTAGGAGTTATGAACATAACATACCAGTATTTGGTATCATTGAAAAGAAAATTACCTGTAGATTGCCATTTTTTTAAAAAAGGCTGAATTTAGCCATCTTGATAAAACAAAAACTTGGGTAATCCAAATATGAAGGTAAACATTTCAGTTTTTGCTTAAATGAAAATTTTCACTATTCAATAAAATATTTATTAATAGACATAATTCAATGATTTTTTGGATTTAACTAGACTTTAAGGTCAACAAATCGAAACAAATTTCAGAAATTATGATTTTCTGAAAACAATCCCACAATTTTTTTTTCGTTTTTTGCTGCCATGTCGTCATTTAAAGCGGGGATTGGAAATGACTTACACACTACATTAGGTATCTGTTGGAGTATCTAAAACCGGTTTCCACTACCCAATTGGAGGCGTGCACAAATTTTAACTGTGAGTTAAAGTTGATATTTACCTCAAAAATATGGCAACTTTGGAAACGGATGGGGGGAAAAGTATTTACAAATCAAAATTTTTTTTACCACAACTCACATTTATATAAAAAGACCTTCCAGAAAAGTATACATACTTTATATGTTCAGAAGAAAAATATTTGTCTGGAGCGATAAGAAATTTGGTGCTTTTTGGGGAAAATATCGCCAAAATTTATTTTTTTTTTAATTTCTACTTTAAACTAATGTAATTTTTGACTGAAACAAGATGTTGAACTATTTTTTTTTTATTCAATCAAGAATTTTATTGGCTAAATAACCGTTGGTCCCAATTTTCTCCCTATATCGAAAAACTTTGGACCTGAGTCGGACAAAATTTGGAATTTCACATTTTCAAATCGGAATATCTCGGAAACTATTGGAGGTAACCCACACATGTAAGCATGTTTTTTGTTCATCTTTACAAGAAGATTACTAATATGTTAATTTTTTGAAAATCGAATGAGAAACAAAAAAATGGCAAACACTCAAAATTTTTTATGAAAAAAGCACCCAACTTTGGGCAGCCATTTTGCCGCCCCCAAAGGGTCTGGAAGGTTCAAAATCAAAACTTAAACTCCATTTTATGTCTTTTATGCATGTTCCAAATTTCATTGCAATCGGACCACAAGTTAACAAATGGCCGAATTATTTCCACAAATTTTGTGATTTATCCCACTGTGCCACTGTGCACAGATGTTAATATTCAATAAAGTTAAAATTCTTTTACCCTGAATTGTTCTTAATTTGCTACTTTAAATCTATATAGATGGATATGGATTATTTCATTAATTTAAAATTATTAACCAAATATTATTAAAATGGTAATGCACTGGCCCATCCATCCATTCATTCATTAATGTTGTTGTTGTACACAGAAATATATTTAACAGATTTTTCTTGTTCCAATGCAATTTATATGCTTACCTTGCAACATTGCCACTTGTTTAACAAGAAAAAAAAAATAAGACTTAATGGCAATTTTGCTGGTCCTGCAACAGTATGTACTCGCTGACGTTGCTGTATTCGATGTTGTACGTAGTACATAGTTTCTCCTTCAACTTTTTTTGATGTTCAAAGTTATTCTGTTTTTAATTCAATTCTTTTTATATTTCGTTTTGCTTCGAGACCATAACAGTTTATTTTTAAAACGTTTAAGTATGTATATAACTATCTATGTACAAATGTATGTACAAAAATGTATATCATGAGTTCTTTGATACATCATTATTTGTACACACATACTTAATGGAGTACTTAACACATCTTCGTATTCAGTTTTTCAAATTTTCAAAAGCACTAGATTTTTTAACGGTTTTAATTTTCAAAAAAAAAATCAAAAAATTTCAAAATTATTTAATTTTGAAGAGGTATATTGTCGAAAGTTATAATCGGATTTCTCTGATTCAAAAAGCAGTCCATTGCAATAAAAAAATAACATATTAAAAAAATTAATTTTTTATTAAAATTTTTAAAATTGTCAGGCAAAACTGAAATTTATGAGGCGTTCCTACAAAAAAAAAAAATAAATAAAAATATGACCCCCTCTGGAATTAAAAAAGAAAAGCTTTTTTCTACACTCACATAACAAATTTCATCCAACCAAATTGCTTAGGTTGCTACAACCTCGTAAATTCGGTTGTCACAACTGAATTCGGTTGTTGTAACCGAGTTGGGGATGTGACAACCGAATTTACGAGGTTGCAGCAACCGAATCGATTCGCTTGGATGAAATTTTAGAATTTTTATGAGAGTGTACCCCATGGGGCTCCTGCAGGAGCCCCGCCCCCAAAAACCGGTATGCGTAGGAACATATATGTATGTGGTGGTACTCAAATGAAAGAAAATTTCTTCAATATTCCAAAAATTATAAAATTTGCAAAATTAAAAATTCTATATGAGAATGCTTTTTGAGAATTTAAAAACTTTGTTTGCCCCATAAATTTTTCTTATGATGATATTAGAAGTGAAAGTTTAGTTTTTAGGTGGAAAACCTTTTTGATGTAAAAAATAAATTGTGTGGCAAAAAATCATTTTTGAGGTGAAAAACTATTTTTGGGGTGAAAAAAGGTTTGTGGTGAAAAAATCTTTAAGGTAAATTTAAAATACCCGATTAAAAAAAATAATATAATGTCATGTATAATGATATCTCATTTTATATAACGGGAGATATATTATGATCCTAAAAATGGTGGGTCAAATTATATCGGATATGATATATATATATATATTAATTTATATAAAATTTTATCCGGATTTCGACTTGATATAATCATATCTAATTTGATGTAAAAAGGCATGATTTCATGTTTCATATACAATTTTTTATATTTACTTATTGCAAAAATATAAATTTGTCAATCTCATTTCGTTTTAATTCGTCAATTCGTACGACATTTGTCTCCGTATATATTCTATATAGTACACACAGAGAAAAATTTAGCCATTTGCCAACTAAAATTCGATTACTACAACTGAAATCGGTTGGTATAAGAGAATATTGGATTTAACGACAAAATTTCGTTTATACAACAGAATTTTTGTTAAAACACCAAAATTATTTAGGAATCACATTTAAATATGGCTGTATTTATTGGTTTTAGCCACCAATATACAATTTTCAATTGTTTTTTTTCTGTGTGTAATATCATAACTCTATTAAGTTCAAAATATAAAATTAGAAGTTTTTTCTAAATATACTTAATTATATATACTTAACTATATATAAATGAACTTAAAAAATATTTTTAACATGGTGCTATATAAAATTTGATATGATTTTATATAAAGCCATTTTTAATTATATATGCTAAAAACTGACGAGCATATCTAAATATATATGGTATATATAAATATGTATGAAAACATACTTATTTATATTTATTTATATATGATGGCATAAACTGAAAGTTATACGTAATTATCTACACACAAATATAGTACCACACTTGGCTATATATAATATACATATATATAATCATATTTGTCTATGTCAAATTACAAAATTTTCTATTTAACTCTTTTTACTCGGGTATTAATTATCTCTTAGCGTCTGGTGAAAAATATGACGGTTTATTTTATTCACCAGACAATACTATGAAATTGTACTAATATACACCAATTTGTATGGAAAAATTAGAGGTACCTTCACATATTCACTCATAACTTTTGAACCGCTAAACGCGATTTTGTTCGTTTTCAATACCAAACATGTACATTAATCTAGGTAAAAATGGGTAGTCCGTATTGCGTTTTCGCGCCATGATCTCTATTTTAATATACAGACGCTAAATCGTCTTAAAATTTAATAACGATCCAGAATATAAATACTTTATGGGGTCTTCGACCTATATTTCGATGCGTTACAAACGGAATGACAAACTGATATATACTAGGGTATTCAAATTACTCGGGGTTGGTTTTGTTCGAGTAAACGAGTAACTCGATTTTGAGGTTTTTAACTAACTCGATTAATCGAGTAAGATTTTGAAATTACTCGAGTAACTCGAATAATTTCAATAGTTTTATTTCAGTATTTTTTCCTTAAGAATTCATAACACAAAATAAATACAAAATCAGGAGTTCCGAAATGCATTTTTATCAAAATATCAATAATATGGCATGCAGTCTATGCCTTGGAAAATATAGAGAAAAAATCATATAAATTACATAAACTCGTAATTTATTTGATTAAGTGAATATAGATCCCAATTGAAGAAAAGAGTGAACGACCCAATCCGAGCTGTAACTCCAAAAAATTATGACAAGTTAAGACAATTCGAATCCTGCACAAAAAGAAAATTAACACAATCGAATGGTTTTGCGATTTTTATTTTTTGTTGAACATTTAGATACTTAAAAATTTCGATTAATTTATGGAAATCGGACCTTTTGGCCTTACATTTTGTTTTATAGTTTCGAGTATACTAGTGTAGGCAATTGTTCGAGGATAATTTAAAAATTTCTTTTTTGATATTTTAGGCATTGGTCTTGGTGCCGAACGTTTTATCTCCAAAATTACCAAAAAAAAATATTACTTATCAGTACAGTATTTCATTTATCGTGTTGCAACGTAAAAAAGTTATAGCCCTTCTACACATATATAATATGTAAATTAACACGGTAACTGACACATTGCTCCAAATTTTGTACTATGTTCATATTGAACCTCAAAATACGTTTTCGATTTAAAATTTGTATGGAATTTGAAAGTCGAAAACGAAAAAAAAAAAAACGGAAATATGTATTTGGTATTCAGTGTGAATGTAGTTTAATAAAAAGAAATAATTATTAAAAAATATAAAACAATTTTAAGTTTTGTTTTATAAAATATAAACTGAAATAGACATATTTGGATTTACTCGACTAACTCGAATAATCGACCAAAATTGTTCGAGTTATTCGTTACTCGAAATTGGCCATTTTAATTTACTCGAACACTTGTTTGATTGAAATTCATCGATTAATCGAGTAACGGTTAACCGATTGAATACCCTAATATATACCCTCATCACAGTATGTGGAGGGTAAAAAAACTACACTTTTTTGCACTTTATCGATTTAGTCCGTCGCACAGTGGTTTATCGTCATAGTAGAAATGGAAAAAAATAGAAGGAGTCATCGTAGAACATCCAAATTTTTTACAGATGCTTTTTTTATCATCATTAGGAAATATATGAAGAATAAAATATGTCCGCCCACTTTTACGCCCACTCCCCATACAAGTGAAATATATTAATGGCAATATTTTCATTTGAATTTATGCTATTTCAACCGAATTCGGTATATATATGTTTTGTAGCAATTAAAATCCATGGCTAAAAAATTTACGAAATTCGTCCACAACCACGCCTACTTCCCATATAACAAAATTGTTTAATATGATGTATATCCCTTGTTATCAATGCTACAATCCCTAAACTTCATAGGATTATTAAAAATAATATCATATCCAAATCTTCCATACACACCCCTCCTCTAATACCCCAACTTTCCCATCAATTTTCTAAATAATTAGAAAATTAACATGTAACCTGGTTTTAAATCAAACACGCTTTTAATCCTAGTAATAATAAAAAAACATTAAAATGAAACATGTATATATAAAATTAATATTTTATTATAACAACAATTCCTTAACATCTTCAGGTAGATCTAATTCCTGCTTTTTTGAACTTTTCGAAACTTATTTATAAAAGGATCCGAAGAAGCTAAAAGTAAGTGCATCACATCTTCATTTGTTGATATCCTACTACATTTTCTGGCATGATACCTTCGATATTCACGATAATCGCGATTCCTCGCTTCCTGGGCTTCTTCTGATAACATTCCGATAGGTAAAATTGCTGCTGCTATTCTTTTTCCTCCATGTATCAAGACTTTATGTACGGTCATTGGCATGTAGTACCAGCTATACAACCTAACATATAATTGGGCAGTGTTCGAACAATATTGTTGAAACTTATTCGGACATATATCAGCGTTGCTGTTAATAGTTATTAAAATTACTTTGAAACGATGAATAAGATTTTCATCTACACCCACAGCTTCAGCAGTAATTCTGGGATTTTCAAAAAACCTCCTTGATGTATTTTTGACGTAATATAACGAGAGAATGCGTAATAAGCAATAAAAAGTAGCTTGTTTTCTATTTAAACGTTTACTAGACAAAGGCTAGCAAAAACTAGCAGCTGAATTTAACTTTATTATTTAAATTAGACTTCAAGCTTTAATTTGGTATAAGGTAGAGCACCGCGCTCGACCGCGCACAAAAGTTCTAGTCCATCAAAGTTGAAGAAAATAATAATTTTTAGACTCCTAAGATGAAGCAAATTTTTGTCAAAAAATTTTTTTTTCTTTATTTTTTTTTTTTTTAATTTTCATCTTAAATACCTAAATTATGGGAAAATACACAACAACAATACATATTTAAAGTCATTCCAAGAGTTTTTAGTTTCTTACTATTTTTTAGGATTTTCTTTCAAATGTTGTGTGTTAGACTTGGCACACTTTGAGGAAACGCCTACAAAAAAGTAATGAAAATATCGCCCTAGCATTTCAGATACATGATATTCAATATGTTTTTAATGAAATTAATAAATTTCATCATGAGCGGAAAACATGAAATTCAGTATTAATTTCAACTTTTCAACCACTGTGCGTCGTGATGACTCACTCTAGAAACCTAACCATGTTCTCAAGACATATTTTTCATAAAAAATTCGAAAAATAAGTTAAATTTTGTATAATTTTTAAAAAGTTCATAACATTGTTGCGTTTAAAATTTCTAAAATGCCTTTTTGACTCGAAAGTGCTTTTTACTAAAAATCTTAGTTCACGCAATACGCTAAGCAATTTTAAATATAATTCTGAATGTCAGACACAAAAAACAAAAAATTTACACTAATTCTACATTAATTCTAATTGATATTTTCTGAAGTACAGTTGCAAAAGGTGTAGTGACTCCATTTTGTATTATTTACGAAAAAATAAAATAAATGAAAAAACCATGGATGGTAACCGATTCGATGCGGTTATCGGCAAGGGTAAAGCTATTTTCTTTTATTTCGTTAACGGTAATTCAGGTGTTACGATATTTCAGCTATTTCGGCAATGGGTTTTTAGTGTTAACGGTATTGTAGTTATTTCGGTAACGTTATTTTAAGGATAACGGTTTTTCAGATATTTCGGTAATGGTGTTTTTAGGGCAACGTTATTTTAGTTATTTAGGTAATTTTTTCCCCCATTATGCCCGAATTCTTATGACTGGCTAGTTTATGATCAACTGTTGGGAATATATATATATATTTGCAGCGATTTTTTTTATTACTTTAGTACTTTCAATGTACTAAAATTTAGCTCAAATAGAACTAAATACGAGTATTTGTAATTAAACAGATTTATTTTTGCTATTCTTATTTTATATATTAGATTTTGTAAAAAAATCTTCTAATTTAAGCAGTTTTTTAATTTTTAGTATTTTTTTTTTTTGCTATTTTTACACGTTTATTTCTATGAAGTTATTTAAGTTATATCGGTAATGGTATTTTACGGATAACGGTACTTCAATTATTTAGATAACAGTGTTGTAGGGATAACAATAGTCATTTGAAAGTGTTTTGAAGCGATAACGGTATTTTAGCGGTATTGCCTGCCATCCCTGGAAAAACCTCTTGTAAGTTTCAAGTAAAACTTTTTAATTTCTCGACTTTTAAATTGTCATCAATTCTTTTAATGAAGACGTTTCAACGTAAAACTTTGCATGTCATACACACAGAGAAATAAAGTGCCAACCGAATTGAAAAGTGTATTTTAATGGTAACAACTTATTAATTCAGTTAGTACAACGGTATTTACATTAGATTTCTAAATATTTTGGGTTTTGTAACTAAAATACAGTTGAATTAACCGTACTTTGTTGTGAAAACTAATGCTGGTTGTACCAACCTACTGAAATTCGTAAAAACCATATTTGAGTCGTAGTAACCGAATTGCAGTTGGCAAATAGCAGAAATTTTCTCTGTGTGTAGCTTTGAAGTATAATCAACCTTACCCTGTCCATCGTTTCTCTCAATTTTCAAAACCCTGAGAAATAGGAGTGATCGAAAGTCAGTTTCATCAGGTGTCGAACACTTTTTGAAGTAGCTCATATATATTTTTAATATAAGGAACATCGGAAGACATGAGGTCACAAAATGACAATTTTATTGTCTTCTTTCAGAGAATGAATGATATAAAAATGTATAGATGCAGAAGAGCTGCTGCTGCTGAGACTGCTGTTGCTGGCAAATACCAGCATTTTGTGGTTATCATCATTTGTTCATGGCAATATTTTATATATTTGCATGTATTTAGTTACGATGAACATTATATGTCACACGCTAAATGTATTTATATGTTTGTATGTGTATAAATATACACATACACTCACACATACACACTATACATGCATGCATACATAAATGTTAACATGTGTATGTTTGGTATAAATTGCATTTAGTTTTTGGTTTTATAAAAAGGTAAGGAAAAAGGGAGTTCGTTATATTTTATAACGGTATGATTGTATTTTCGTTCGTTCGTTCGCCCGTTCAGTCGTTCACTTGTTCGTCGCCGTCGTCGTATATATTTATGTATGTTTGTATGTTTGTGTGTGTATGTGTGTATATACTTTGTTTTTGAAAAAGAAAAAACTAGGCCGCTGACCTGACGTTTTCGAGTTCTCTACTGACGTCATGAATGAACTCATTCATGTTAGCATAGTTTTTTTTTTTCTTTCAGATTTTTTGTTATTTTAATTTAAGTAGCATTGCATACAGATTGTTACAACACTCATATCTATCTATATATCTACGTGTATAATGCTTAGGAATTTGGCTGGATGGACGGATGGCTGGCTGGCTGAATGGTTGGCTGGCATGGCTGGTTTGGCTGCATTTAGTTATAAAACGTTCCAAAATTTAAACAATTGTTATCTATGTGAAACTGAGCTTTTATTCTTTTTTTTTTTGTATTTTTACTTTTTGCCATCATAAACTATGGTATTAGGTACATTCTTACATACATACAAAATATATATCTCTTAAATACACATACATAACTATGTGCATATGTACTTACATATGTAATTTATTATACGTATTATTGTATTATTTAATAAATTGTAGTTTTTATTTTTTTTTTTATTGTCAAGATTTGAAGGATTTTTTGTCGTTGTGATACAATTAGTATAATTTTGTATGTAACTTAATAATAGTGTACGATTTGTATGTGGGGAAATTTAAGGTTTTAAAATTAAGACTTTATCTAAAAGTTAATGCCTTTTAGATTTTTAGCAAAATCAACAATTAACAACATGAATTTCAATAAATAACAATAATTCATAAGGTTGCTGTAAGGGAATGTTCGGTTATGAGGCAATACATCCGGTTTTTGGTATAAATAAATAAAACAAACAAACTAAGGGTAGTCTCCCGATGAGTCCCTATGGGGAATAGGACCGGTTCTGCGTGTGCCACAGGATCGGCCCCTTCGTGCCAGATACCGGTCCTCTGCTAAACCCTACCCTATGTATACAATTGGCAACTTTAACATTGGCTTGTCATAGGAGGGGGTCATTTGTCCTGCTTTAAACCACATAGTGGCATGCCACTATGTGGCAAAAATGGGCATACCACAAGACTGTCGCAAAAGGGCCATTTCGTATAAAATAAACGAAAACTAAACAGCTTCCAATGGGTAAAATTCTGGCCAACTGGCTTTTTCTTGTTAATAAGCATTCTGGTTAAGTTGAATGTCCTCCCTTTACCAGTCACAGGATTGGTAATTTTAGGACAATTGACACTGCTTAACCCACTTTAGTATTAAATTATACCAGTCCTGTGATAAGTCCTTCTTTAACCAGTCACTTTTAGGACAATTGACTCCTCATTTCCCATAGGAGTTCTCTCCGATCTTAATGAAATTTGGGTATTTGATAAACTGAAAAGACAAATATGCTTTTTTTCCCATTTTTACTAATATTTGCTGGTTTTGCATTTTTTGATTATTCATTTTTGGGATTTTCTTGCTTTAATATAATTACATATATAATATAGAAGTAATTACCCTGCGGGAAATGGACCAGTCACTGGTACACACAAAAAAATATTTCTTAAATTCCGCCAAGTAAACATTTTGTTGAATAAAAAAAACATAATCAATTACTTTTTTAATTGACTCAATTACTTTTTTAATTGACTCAATTAAAAAGTAATCAATATTTTAAATAATATTGATTACTTTAAATAAACAAAAATATTGATTACTTTTTAATTGAATCAATTAAAAAAGTTATTGATTATTTTTTTTTTATTCAACAAAATGTGTACTTAGCGCAATTTTTTTTTTCTGTGTATGGTCACGTGACTTGAACTTTGTGTGTATGAACCAGTCCTAGTTTCGGTTCTGTTATATGAAAGTGACCGGTACTTTTAACATGGGCTTGTCTTAGGAGGTGACAATTGCTACCTGTGGAGCACTGTGTGACGTGGCGAATAACTTGACCAAGGTAACCTATCACCGTACCGACTGAAATGAATATGCTACAGAACAAGTTAGAAGTAGGTTGTATCAAAGTATGACCATTTTAGGATTTATGTGATATGCAACAGAACCAGTGGGAAAAAATTATCACGGGACTGGTGTAGGTTTACGTGTCGTAGAACTGGAGAAAAATTGTTGAAGCAAAACTTGTCACATATTAATTGCAATGTGTTCTGTTATAGAGGTAGTTTGAGTGGAATAGTTTTGTAAAGTACCACTGCACTGTTCTAAGGGGTACATGTCGCCGGGCATGCGAAAAGTAATTAACAAGTAACCTGTCAATTTTTATTCGTTCACAATAATATCTTTATAAAAAGAAGCTGCAACAATTCAGTACAAATGTAATGTATACCTTATAAAGCAGAGCAACAAAATCTATACTCAGTTTTAATTTTGTACCTAAAGAAATTCTTACAAATCGACAATTACTTATACATAAAAAATTGTTACCAAAAATCTTGTAAAATATCTTAACAAGATACCAATGCAGAAATTTTGCAATTTTAATTCATATTCTTGTAAAGTGTTAAAAGTTTTTAAATAAGTTGTGCAAAAAATCATATTCTGGTGATAGTTTTTTGGTAGCGATATTTTATGTGTAAAATCGCCATTCACTCGAAAAATAGCCAGTCGGGATTTCGAAAATTAACTTTTAAGATCGCGACGTTTCGCGAAAAATCGAAATATCTGAAAAACTTGGCCACTGTCTAAACAGTTCCGTATTCACTTCTTTTAAACCTTCATTTCTACTGTCACAAAATCGGTACAGACAAAATTGCTTTAGAGTTGTGTCCGCTTTGTAGCAGTCCAGGAACTGCATCCTTTGTCACTAATTGCCATGTTTTCATCCACTGCTATCTGTTTTGAACCAGTTCAATGACCAGTAGCAACTTCAACTGCAACGACCCTAGTTGCTTCAGTCCACTTTGATGTTATGTTACTTTTCCTCCAGTTGCATGACATATCTGGTACCAACCAGTGAATGTCTTGTCACCATAACTATAGTCACGTGATTGGTCATTTCACCCAAATTAACACTTTTTGGTGCACCACAATTTTGACGTGTGAACGTATATTTGTTTGCAATTTGAGCACACTACATTAATAATCACTTTAAAGATTTAGTTTACAAACACGCATTTAATGTTTATTAAATTAAAATATTTTATACAGTTATATTAGTTTTTTGTTTTTATATACATCGAGATTATTTTTATGTTATTTTCAATTTATAACGAGCTTTCAACCTCCGTATATTTACAAAAATAAAGCAAATCAAACATATTAGCTAGGTTGATACTAGTATTTCGATCTGGCTAAAGATCTCATCAGAACCCGAAGTTTTAGAAAAGCTAGAGCCTATATAATAGGCAGAACTTTAACAAAAAACCCTATTAATAATCAATGTTGCTCCATTCTTGTCTTCTTAGTAATCAACCACGTGGTTAGGTCTTTTCCTAACAAGCATCATGACGTTACTAAATTTTGAAGACCAAAAATGTTCTATTTATATAAAAAATTTTTAGTGCGTACTCTGGCTCAAGTAATATTTTTTACAGTTATATTAGTTTTTTGTTTTTATATACATCGAGATTATTTTTATGTTATTTTCAATTTATAACGAGCTTTCAACCTCCGTATATTTACAAAAATAAAGCAAATCAAACAAATTAGCTAGGTTGATACTAGTATTTCGATCTGGCTAAAGATCTCATCAGAACCCGAAGTTTTAGAAAAGCTAGAGCCTATATAATAGGCAGAACTTTAACAAAAAACCCTATTAATAATCAATGTTGCTCCATTCTTGTCTTCTTAGTAATCAACCACGTGGTTAGGTCTTTTCCTAACAAGCATCATGACGTTACTAAATTTTGAAGACCAAAAATGTTCTATTTATATAAAAAATTTTTAGTGTGTACTCTGGCTCAAGTAATATTTTTTACAGTTATATTAGTTTTTTGTTTTTATATACATCGAGATTATTTTTATGTTATTTTCAATTTATAACGAGCTTTCAACCTCCGTATATTTACAAAAATAAAGCAAATCAAACATATTAGCTAGGTTGATACTAGTATTTCGATCTGGCTAAAGATCTCATCAGAACCCGAAGTTTTAGAAAAGCTAGAGCCTATATAATAGGCAGAACTTTAACAAAAAACCCTATTAATAATCAATGTTGCTCCATTCTTTAGCCAGATCGAAATACTAGTATCAACCTAGCTAATATGTTTGATTTGCTTTATTTTTGTAAATATACGGAGGTTGAAAGCTCGTTATAAATTGAAAATAAAATATTTTATATTTAATTTAATTAATATACAATTAATTTGACAAGCCGTTGACAACACAGCATTAAAGATTTTTGAATTCACATATGTGTTATGATTGTTAGCGTCCTTTTGTATGAAAAACAAATAGAAAAATCTTAAATGGTTGATTTTTGTATATGTCTTACAGGAGTTGTACTTTTTAGTATAATATTCCTCGTCTCTACTACATCTTGACATGCTACTTGGTTGTGCGTATAACTTTCAATCTGGTTGTCGTCCACACTATTAATGTGGTTATTAGCACAAATTTTTTAGTAAAACATTTGAAAAATCTTAGTAAAACATTAGTTCAAAACAGTTAAGTGCTGACTAAGTATAACTAAAATTTTAACTGAAATCACAATTTCATTTGCTGAGAAATAGTATACTTGATTTACAATATGTTTCACTAACCTATTTTTTTGAGTGTATTATTCTAAGCGCATGAAATCTTCAATTGTCTACTTTACGATTTGTAATTTACCACTTTTTTGCGAAAATTCATTCATTCACAATGCAAATGCAATTTTTTATTGAATTTTGCACTTACTTACAAAAAAAAAGTTACATCTGAAATACGAAATCAGATCTCATTTGATATATATCGATATTTATTCTTATCCAAGTTTTTCTCAAAATTTAGGTATCCATTAATATCCGATTAGATCCATCAAATATATTACCGGATTAAGTTAGATCAAAATTGATCTCATTAGGTAACCAAAAATATCCAGTAGAATTAATTTAGATCTACTTGGATTTAATTAGATCCAAAAAGATAAGTAATATTTGGTGGATAGAATCAGATATTTTGAGATTAAATTGGATATAAAAAATATACAAATATAAAAAAATATATACAAATTTAAAGAAAAATTATTTGAACATCTGCTCATATGTAGTTATATATGGGGTTATATATAACAATATGTAATTATGTTTTATACGCATAAAAAATATTAATGAAGTTGGACCATATATAATCCTAACTCAAACTAAATTGTTAATCTTAATGTTATAGGTACGAGTAATTATATCTTGAATTGCATTATTTATATGGCACCATATCTTATATAATACAAAAAAATAATTTTATTAGACAGTATATATTATTATATCTTAAATTATATAGCTTATATGTTACCATATATGATTACATCTTGTGTTAAATATAAGAATGTATTACACTCAGGGAACTTCTGCTATAAAAATATGTAGTTGTTTGGGTGTTAATATAGTTTCTTTACTTTTAATGTAAATGTCAGTCATTTTGGTAAATTTTTTACTAACCTTGTAGTTCATTTAAAAAACAAACCACATCAAATGACTGTATTATGATTTTACATTCATTTTTTACAGTTGTTTTTTGTTATTAAAAAATTTAAAAAAAAAAATAAATGTTTGTTTAATTTTTACTACCATGTGGTTCATTTTTACTACAATTGTTAGTCATTTTTTGAACATTTAAAAACAAATGACAATGTTAGTTGAATTTACTGTAATGTAAGTCGTAATTTCTTTAAATGAAATTTCATTTGTTTTCAACTACATTTGCAGTGGTCTTTACCTACATAGTATTCTAAGTGTATATATGGCAGTAGATATATCATGTCTTATTATATATAGCATATATGATTAATATCTAATTTTATAATAATATATCGTTATATATGTCATGCATGATATGAACATGCATGACTCCGAATATAATCACATATTATAATATATTTTAAGATGATAAAACATAAGATTATATATAATTTTTTTTTTTACTCGGGTAAACGATTTCTGATACAATTGCTTAAATTTCTGATCGTATTTCGAAATTAGTTAATTACACCGTTTCCACTTCTATTTGCAACATTAAGTAAGAAACCAGAAGGTCAAATTCGACAACACAATTACAAGTATATTAGACAAGGAAAAAACATGCATTTGCATGAACTTCCGGTTCCTGGTAGTTATGATTAAACCTAATTTTGTTCAATATGAAACCATTTGTTAAATTTTACCTATTTTAAAATATGGTAACAGTGGTAACAAAATTATCTCAAAAAGGTTCCAACTAGCTAATTGTATTTGCCACGTGTATGTATGTAATTTTGGTTTTAAACTTTTATAAGTGAATTTTTGTAAGGATCCTTTAAATGTAGGTAAGACACAATTTTATAAAATGCATAAGTACATAAGCTGCTGAATGTAATTCAGTTTTACATTGAATTTATTTTTAGATTTACAAACAGAAAAAAGGATATAAATACATGCCGTTGTCTTATATTCAAACGGAGCTATCTACTTCTATACAATTGTTCAGGAGAGTGAAAAAACTGTTTACTTGACTCAATCTAAAAATATTTGCAAATAGACCTTCTACAACATTAATTAAAATCTGCTTCTGAATACAAAATGTAATTTTTTTCTTAATAATTCGTAATTCGTTTTCTTAAAAATTCCGTATTTTTATTTTAAATTAATCAACATGAGTAGATAGACCCTTTAAATTAATTACTTCTATTAATATTACAAATGAGTAATTTTTTACTGATTTCGATTTAAATAAAGTTTTGTTTGTTAATAACGGAAGCGATGCTGAACATAATTTTCGAAATAATATCCATGGAGGATGTGTAATAAGCTTCGTTAATATGCTACTGGCAAAACGTAGTTATTGTTAAGTCGAGTATGCTTAATGCGATGGTGCACGCAGTTTTTAAAAGTTAGCAATTGTTTTCCCGATATTCGCGATAGGAAGTTCGATTTTAAGGGGAAATAAAAACGATATGTTTTTGCAATTTAAGTAATTTAGTGAATTTAAATCAACTTAATAACTCTATTGAATGTTCACAACATTACATTATATCGATTTTTTTTTGTTGCAATAACAAATGTTTTGCGAATTTTTTTTTTAATTTTTATTACAATTTTTATAATGGGTGGAATACGATAAGAAACTGTATTTTTATAGAAACGAAATCGAGAAAAAAAACTTTGGAGACAATTTACAGAAAACTTTGCTAGAATCTATTAACACAAAAAAATGTTTCTAGGTGCTTTTCAGTCAATGAATTTATCTAAATGCTTTGACATAATCTATAAATATTGTATTAAATGTTATGTTTTTCTGCATAAAATTTAAAATCACAAATATCGCGAAAATGAGGGCTAACTTTAAAAAGCATTCTCGAATTTAGCTTACTAGCTGAGTGCCAGGCTGGTCAAAATTGTAGATAGCTCTATCAACAATTGTTGTAGATAGCTCTATCTAATTTTGCAAAAAGATAGTGTTAGAATGATCTGTTAAATTGGAAATTAATACCATGGATGGCAGAAACGTCAGTGAATATTTTGGCTTTGATCATTTTCTAAAAAAATGTAGATAGCTCCGTTTGAATATAAGACAGCGATGCATATTATATGTATATTTATATAGACAAACATGTAGTTTTAAATGTTAAGTAACAAGAAAACAAAAACTGTAATTGTTACAGACAATTTGCTAATATTAGGCCAGCAGATTTTTTTTTTTTCTAATTTGAGCAAAACGTGACTGTAACTTTTAACTAAAGTAAAAGTAGTAAACAAATTAGTAAAAGTTACTTAAGTTTAGTAAAATTTTAGTAAAACCTTAAAGATTTGCTAAAATCAACCAAATTTTGTATTAAATATTAGTGAAGTCAATTTAGTATAAAAATTAGTAAAAATTACTAATAATTAGTAAAACTGTTTGCAAAATAAAAATGGAAATGAAACTGCTGAAGTCAACGAAAATTTTTACTAAATATTAGTAAACAGAAGCCTAATAATTTTTCTACAAATAAAAATTATGTTTAGTTTTTGTATTGTAATTTTCCACATGTTGTAAAAGTAGTCAATTGTAGTAAATAAAAGAACATTCATGTTTTGCTTAAGAAGGACGAAGATAGAATAACAAAATAATTGTAATACAAAATATATGCATACAACTGCTGCAAAATAGTTTTAGGTGTTGTTTTCAAATATATCATCAATTTCGATTATGATTGTTTTTGTTATAGAAGAAACACTCATAATATGTTTATGCTGAACTAATTTTCTTGAAAAATCATATACACTGTAACAAGATAAAAAAATTAAATACGAAAAATATATTATTAAACACTTCTTTAATAATGGCTTTTAAAAAACAATATGTATATAAATTTATAATTATCACTTTCCGCTTACATTCGTGTTTCTTTTTTCAAGTTTCTTCTAGTTTATATATTTTGTAAGAGTGAGAAGAAGAAAAGGATATCGCACACCTAGTTCAAAAGTGACTCAACTCAAAATTTTTCATTTTTCAGAAATCGAAAAAAAAAATATTTGCAACTTCATACCAATTGAAGCATAAAGAAAGACATAACGGTTTTTTAGCAACAGTTACCAACAACAAAACACACTGATTTTTTTTATGGATAAACATGTGTATTGTGCATAGTTTAAGCATATAAACCCGAAAAACTTAAATTTTGAGTTAAGTCACTTTTGAACTAGGTGTTCTAGGGAGAAACATGTCCCTAGAACACTAACAAAATAGATTAGACTTGTGTTGTTCGTGAACGAAGAAGTTCAATTAAATTGAATTTTTCTATATTTTAGTTCATTGAGTTGGTTTACTCATGGCACACTTTTATCTCTTTCCAATTCTTTCTCTATTTTTTAGAGTAACATTTGACACCCAAATTAAATGAAATGCATACAAAATATTTTGTTTCTATAAAACAATTTTTTTTAAATTTTTTTAAATATATTATTATTATTTTTTTTTATTATTTTTTTTATAATGTTTATATTATTGAAATTCAAAATTGTTCGGTTAAAATTCAGAAAATTTAAATTCGTGTGTTCAAATAACTAAAATTAATATTACACGTCAAATAATATTCAGAAAATTTCAATTGAAATTTAGAAAATATGTATTATTTTTAGTTAAAAAAACGCTATTTGTAATTCAGAAACATCTGTTTATAATTAAGAAAACATAATTGAAAATTAATATGAAATTTCGGATTTTCGAATGATGTTCCAGAATAACAAATTTTTTATTTTTGATTGCTTAAATAACAAAATATATTTTGGACTAATATAATATTATATGAAACAATATATTATGAAACAATTTTACGAAATTATGATTATCTATGAAACATTATTTTTATCCGAAAACTTTAAAAATATGATGAATAAATAATGACAAACGGTTTATAAAACATTTTCATCAATACGTGATAAACCTTATTTCCCTGAGTGTAGTTAATATTAAAATGCATAAATAAAGTTCAAGTTTTTTTCCTATCTTTTCCCAAGTTCCATAATATAACTTATCTGTGAATTAGCCCATACAACAGTGAATAAATATTTCAAATTTAGATTTCTTACTGAAAGGTTATACACAGAGAGAAATAAAGTGCCAACCGAATTTAAAAGTGTATATTAATGGTAACAACTAATAAATTCAGTTAGTACAACGATATTTTCATTAGATTTCTGAATATTTTGGGTGTTGCAACATGCCGTCAGTGGGGATACTTTTTACACCTCCTAGCAGGAATTTCCAAACATCCCGTCAAAGGGGATGAAAGAACACACCTATTAAACTTTATTTTCTTTTTTTTTTTTACGTTCCTCGTGAAAATTCTAAAAGAAGCTTAATAGTAATTTAGGACATATTCCAAGGAATATTTAAATTTAAAATTTTTAGCCACTTTTTAGACGCACACACAGAATTGCAAGTACGTCGCTTAAGCGGTTTTGCTAGCCCGTCAACTGGCAGACTATATCCCTATTTGGCCCTACCCGTGGCAATTTCAAAACATTTTTTCTAAGATGATGTCTGCGCGGCATCAGGAACCCACATACCATATTTCAAGATCCTGCCTTAAGCGGTTAAAGAATTGATCGACTTACCTATATTTACCACAATCATGGATATAAATTTTAAATTCCAAATTTCTAGCCAAAAAAGTTTGACCACTTTTGCCCGTCCCCGTAAAATTTGAAAAAATACGCCCTTATACCGAATTTTCAAAAACCCGCTCTACCAAAGTTTAAGTTCCTAGCTTCGGAGTTTTGGCAAGGCTGCCAAGGGGAAGACTTTTGCAACATTTTAGTCCTACTTTTCGTGATAAGGAACCCACGTACCAAATTATAAGTTCTGCGATTTAGTGGTTCGGTGTTTCCTCCAAAAGGAGGGGGTTCCATACGTTAACCACTATTTTAACCACATTCCTGGCCAGTAGTTCCTATTCGAAGAAAAATATATTTAAATTTTGAATTTTCTGACCAAAGGGATTTGGGCAGCCCGCCAAAGGGGAGACTTTTACCCTTTATGCCACTCCCCAAAAGAATTTCCAAAACCAGCAACACAGATGTCTACTTCTGATTAGAAACTCACGTACAAGTTCTTAGTATCAACGATTTTGCTAGACCGCCAGATATTTCCCACCTTTTCACCTCTCTCCGTGGGAATTGCCCCAAATCCGGTCAATACAGATGTCTTCTCGTGATAAGCTACCAACATACCAAACTTCGAGTTTCTCGCTTTAGTGGTGTGGCCAGGCCACCCAGGTAAAGACGTTTTTCCTTTTAGCCCGTCACCGTAGAAATTTCCTGTTTAGGAACTCATGTACCAAATTTCAAGTTCCTAGCATCAGTGGCTTGACCAGGTCTCCAAGGGGAAGATTTTCCTATTTTTGCTCTTCCCCATGGACATTTTACTTTTCCCCTTACTGCCTCTCCCAGTAAAAATTTTCAATTTCCGCTTTATACTCCTGATTTACTCCTGATTAAGAAACGAAATTTCAAGCTCATAGCGGGAGGCTTTTTTCTTCTGTTAGTCCCTATTTTACCACGTTTCCGGGAGAAATTCTAAAAAGAACCATGCCAGGTAGTTGGGTCATATTCGAAAGAACACATATTAAAAGTTTCAGCTTTCTATCCCAAGGGGTTTGGTCAGGCCGCCAAGGGGAAGACTTCCCCCCTTATTGCCCCTCCCAGTAGGAATTGCCAAAAAATCCCGTCTTAGCAGACGTATACGCTGGAGGATGGACCTCCATGCCAAATTTTAAATTCCTAGCTCCAGCAGTATAGGCTGGGCGATGTTGAGTCAGCCAGTGATTGAGTGAGTAACGTTATTCTTTTATATATATAGATAAATTTGTTAAAAATGTCATAGGACCTTTTACATCTTAACAAATCTATTACTATTGGAAATATTCTCAAAGCTCAGAATCGTGAGCTTGAATCTCAAAGTGTTAAATACAGTTTTGAAGATTATATTGCTGCTTAAACCGTAATGATCGGAAGGAAATTGTCTGGTTTTAGTCAGAGTATGTACACAAAAATTCTGCTCATTCTAGTGTTAATAATTAGTGTCCGACCGAACAGTTCGGCCAGAAAATGCATTTGGTCTGTATTCGGTATTTTAAAGCATTATGGACAAATTTGGCGGATGGAAAAATATTTATTGGGCTGATTATATGCTATTTTGAGTGTCAAATTTGAAGAAAAGTCTTTAGTTAAGCAATGAATTCACTGTTCGGCCTCAGAAAGTTCGGCCAAATTGAAAATAGTTTGGCGGCCGAACTTTTAACTTTATAGCTAAACTTCGGCTTTTCTCTTAAATTTTATACACAAAATCGAATTAAATCGGCTCAACAAACATGTTTCCAATACCAAAATTTGTCATCATTGCCTCTAGATATCAAAAAACCGACAAAATATAGTTTTTTGGCCGAACTGTTCGGTCGGAAACTATTAATAATATTAAAAATGTAATGGTTTTTTCAACTGTAAAAACAATATTTTCTGATACGAATGTGTCATCCATAATTACTAATTAATTCTATTGAATTTACGATGTCATACAAAAATGTTTTAAATGGACACCACGGCGTATGAGTTATGCCAAAACACTCATACGTCATGTAGTTTGTTAAATTTAACATTAATAATACGCCTTCGATACCATTACAAAACATTTTTTAAACAACTTATTAATGTTTTATTTTTGTTTTACTTCTTCTATTTGCAGTGTGTAATTTTATTATACATGAAAGATGTGTCACAAATGTTGTAACTCCCTGTTCTGGCATAGCTCCATGCATTATTAAGGTAAGTCATGTTTCAAAACTCTTTTTTTAGGAACAAACACATTTTCATTAACAAATTTGAAAAACTTTTTAGAATCCTGTTGCACATTGTTGGTCGGAACCAACAACACATAAGAAGAAATTTTGTACAGTGTGTCGCAAACGTTTAGATGAAACACCATCCGTACATTGTATAGGTAAATATTAACACAAATGTAAAAAATAACACTGGCAGTCAAAGGCTCGGCTAATTTTCAATACAAGTAAATTTTTATTCGTTTTTAATTTGCATACTCGCCACAGATCTGCTGGACATATTTCAACCAACCTTTGCTGATACAGTGTCGGCCAAAACTAACTGAACAGAAATACCATTTTATTCTCTTGGGTTTATTTTAATAACTAACGATCATATTCTTATTCTGTAAACGCTAATCGATAGAAGACATAGTTAATGGTATTTTTTTTAGTGATTGGTTTTAAAATTTAAAAAAAAAAAAACGTTGAAAATGTTCAAAAGTATATGAAATTTCTATTTGAGTCGATAAATTAATGCTTGTCCTTTTTTGAAAAATATCGGCTGGTAGCGTTAAAAACACCTGTTAATTACACTGGGAATATACATTTTGCGAACGTTGGCATAGTGGTTTCAGCCAATTCTTTGCCAATGGTTTTTTTTTTTTTTTTTTTTTTTGTGGACCACAGAAATAATTGTAAAACAAATACTGGCAAAAGGCTTTTTAGAAACGCTGGTAAAGCGTCATAAACAAGTGTTCTACCAGTAATATATTAACAGTTCCTCGCTTAGCCTGTGGTATGCCAGTGCTAGATTTTTTGTATCACTGACAGTTTCGGACTGGTACCACTGGCAGTTTCGGACATGAAATAGGTGGTCTAAAAATTAATTTTCCAAAATAAAAAGGTTCATTTGAAAATGTTATGGTCCTACCGGTATTTGAACCCTGAGCTAACGAGACATATAATACTTAATAGCTTAACACGTAACTGATGGGTAACAGTTGGCTACTTAAATATGTCAGCACTGGCATAAGTTTTGGTGGACTTAACTTGCCAACGTTGGAAAAACAAAAAAAAGTTGGTTTCAAAAGAGCTTTTCCAGAAAAAAAAATCATTTTTATATTTATGAAAAAATATTAAACAGTATAACAAAATCACAAAAAAATGTTTGCCCGAAACCGGACACGTACTCGGAACCCTACGACTACAAACCTTTTTAAACATAGCATCATAATTTTTAAAAAATAAATGCTTTAGGCTTTTGAGCCCTTTGTAAATTCTGACTGGATAGCACTGAGAAAACACTTTTTCCCAACGTTGGTATCCGTACACCACTGAAATCATTATATAACAAATACTGGCAAAACGCTTTTTTGGAAACGCTGGTAAAGCGCCTTAAACAAGTGTTCTGCTAATAGTTTATTAAACATTCTTCGGTAAGCCAGTGGTAAACAAGGGCTTGATTTTTTGTACCACTGGCAATTTCTAACTGGGTGCTTGGTAAAAGTTAAACTGTAAAAGTGGTGGTTTACAAGTGACACAAAAATTTTCCGATTTTTTAACTTTCTCAGTTTTTTCCATTAGGGTTTCAAGACGAAAACAGTATTTCAAAATTGGTGATACCCAATAACGGGATACAAACATCACACACTTGTAAGTAGGGCAACCAAAAAAAAAAGCTCTAAAAAAATAGTAAAAAACGGCGTTAAAATTAAAAAATAACCCATCAAATTTTAAAAATGAACAGTTAGAATTTAAAACTTTGTATTTAAATTGTTACTACAAATAAAATATTTATATAATTCTTCCCTTACAACTTCGTCAGTCGAACAAAGATGCAACAGAAAATTTGTTTTTCTTTAAATCTCAAATTGGTTTATCAAAAAACCAACAACATGTTACATTAAATTTTCAACCGTTTGGTATAAAAAAGCAGAAAAAGATGTACTTTAAAAGAATAAAGCTATAATAAGCTTGTATTTATAACATAAGCTAAAATAAGCAAAATTCCCAAAAGTAAGCTAACAAAAAAAGCTATAGCTTAAAATTTTTATAGTTTTAAGATCAGAACTTGTATTCAGTCTAAATAGTTCTATCCTATCAAATAAAAAAGAAGCTGTAGCTTTTTTTTGGTTGCCCTACTCATAAGGAATTGGCATACATTTTTTGAAAATGTATGTTAAATTCCTCATATGCAAATGGAACAAAATAGTCCCATCGAAACGCTAACAAACGAAACGCTTTCATTTTTATTTTACACCTGTAACGACCAGTGTCTTTTATGAAATTGTGATTATTAAATTCGTTAAATATTATTTTTTTTTTGTAGTTTGCGAATATTATGCTCATCTTGAGTGCCAAGATTTTGCTGTACCCGATTGTACAGAAAATGCCACCTATGTACCCGGCAAGGAGTTATTAACTGTTAAACATCAAGTAAGTTAAACCACAACTAAGGGCACAAAAATAGCAACTTTAAAAACTAAATAATTTATGAATTTACAAAAACTAAGCAATTTATACAAATTTGGAATTTTGAATCTGACCAGACTCGTTTTCTTCTGCTATTTCTATGCTCACATCTGTGTTTAATAATTTTCATATATTTTTGATAATTCTTATTTGTTCTTTAATTTTAAAGCATCATTGGCGAGAAGGCAATCTACCATCAAATTCAAAATGTGTCTATTGCAAAAAGACCTGTTGGTCATCCGAATGTCTAACAGGTGGGTAATTTAAGAAAATCAAAACCGGATACCATAAATGATTATAAAAACTATTCCTTTATTATTAATTTTTACTTTAATATTAAATTCCTTAAATATTCAGGTTATCGTTGCGAATGGTGTGGTCTAACCACACACGCTGGATGTCGCATGTACCTGCCAACCGAATGTACTTTCGGTTGTTTACAACCGATTTATTTACCTCCGCATTGTGTTTCAATACCACGTACCGAGGTGCCAATTAAAGAAATTATGGGTGTTAGAAAAACTGAATCCGAATCAAATTTAGTTCGTGATTATTCATGCCGTAAGTATTGTTTTTTGTTGTTGTTTTAATGCAACTTCATAAAATAGCTAACTGTACCATAATGATATTGATGTTGAAACAAAATGTTGTAATAATATGCAGCAAAAACAAAAAAAAATCAATGCAACATATCGCGCATTTACTGCAAGACTGGCATAACTCAAAAAACACGATTTTGCAGAAAACGAGTTTAAAGTTTTCTATCCATACCTGCCTCACTCGACTCTTTCTCTATTTATTTGGTGCGTTTTTTTATAAATACTATGTTTTAATGTATTTTCTCTTAGTGAGAGTTGTGGGCGAATTCGCTAATTATCGAGAGACCCGTGAGTAGCACAGTTTCTCTATGAAGTATATACTCGTTCGCACCCACTTTAAAGAAAAAATTAAATATATTTTTCTCTATCTCGAAAAGTATACATTATATTAATATGATTAATATTTTTACACAATATAAAGCATGATATAACTAACAAATCTGCATCATTAACTCGAAAATCGCATTTTTTGACTTATGACAGTCTTGAAGTAAATGAGCGATATGTTCTACAATTAAAAAAGAGAAATATTTCATTAACCTACACATTAGGGTTATAACTTTTTTTAGGCAAAGTGTTCACCTATCATCACGTGAGCAATACAATATCATAAAACTCGATTTTTGCGGGTCATTTGAAACAAAAACCTCCCGCATGAAGCGCACTTTCTGAAAATGCATTTTTCACATTTTTATCGTTAGAGTTTAGACTTGGGCGACGTCAATTACATATCACAATCATTCACTTGTCAATTTTTTCTATATCATTCATAATTTCACACTTGTGAGCCTAAACGCTTCCTTGGAAAATTTAAAATTTTTCCAATACCAGGCATTTGGCATAATACCAATATTTGTGTATTTAATTACGGGCCAATTACTTTTTAATGTCTTTATAGATGTAATTGGGTGTAATTGAGTAATTGCCCTGTAATTAAACACTCAGATATTGTTAATAATCACCGTGTTTCGTATTCAAATTTTTACAAATTTTCCAATTTTGCGTTGAAGCTCACAAGTGTAAGCGTAGGTCTGAAATTATTAATGATATAGAAACATTTCACAAGCGAATGATGGTGAATGACATCGCCCAAATCTTTTACAGTTGAATTTGTGGACCAAAATAACTGCAAAAAATGTTAAAATACTTATTACGTAATATGCTCGCTGTTCTGCAAAATGTAATGCCCATATCTCGAAAAAACGCTATAATAATTTTATATCAAAATGCGCGAAAATCGTCAAATTTTAAAGATGTTGTTAACTTTCAGAACAATGCATTAAGATCATACGTTAGAGTCTAATTGTTACACTCATATAAACAAAACTTGTTAAAATCGCAGAAAAAGATTCTAAAAATTTGTTAAAAATGAGCTTGCAGAAAAAACTGCTAAATTTAGAGAATTTTTTTTTTTTGCTAAATATTAATAAAAAATAGAAGAAAAAAAATAAATCTGTTAACTTAACAACATTTTTTTTATATTCGATGTGAATTTTAGTTAATTAAAAATAGGATTTTACTCTGTAAAATTAGCAAAAACTTTTATTAAATATTTGTAGACTAAAAATTGCAAACAAAAACTGTAAGATTAACAAATTTTTGCTATTTGTTTATTTTGATAAAATTAACAGAAATTTTTGCTAAAAAATTGTAGATTGCTGATTTCTTAACGGCAGGCTTTTGTTTGCATAAAAAAAAACTAAGAAAATCTTTAAAATTTTCAAATTTTTTATGATTTTTTTGTCTACCGATATTTAGTAAATGTTTTTGCTGATTTCAGCAGATTATTTTGTTCTTTCAATTAACTAAAATTTAGCTCAAATATAACTCAATATTTGTAAATTCAACAGATTTTCTTTTGCTATTCTAATATTAGTAATATTTAGTAATTTTTAGGTCATTTTTAACTAATTTTCAGTAGCTTTTTTTTTTGCTATTTTTTACAGGTTTCTTTATGTGAGTGAAGGGCAACGAATTTCATGTAAATAAATAAAAAATTAAAACAGGTGCTTAACATATGCAGTAAATAATCCAAAATATGCGCTTAAAATATGCATTTAAATCGAAATAAGCACAAAAAACCACATAATATGCACTAAAAATCAAAAAAATTATCCACTTACAAGTTTTGGATTTAAAAAAATCGATTTATTACTCGAACTTGTGGGTTTAGCTAGCTAGCTTTTGAGGAGGGATAATTTTTAAAAAATTTTGCAAACAAATTTTAACCAACGATTTTTTCTTTGCAGAAATTAGCCCTTGTGTTGAAATCAGTGTATTTTTTTTTAAACAATTTTTAATTTATTTTTTTCATTTTCTTTCAGTTTAAAAAAAATTTTAAATATTTATTAAAAGAAATTAAATTTTAAAAATTACATTATCAATTTTATGATAATGTTTTGGAATAAATAAATATTCAGATTTAAACAACAGAAACTAAATTATTCAACTTAATAAAGCAATAAACCTAATAAGAATTAATATCTAATCTAATTGAAATTAATTTAAAATATTTATAACTAATACCACTAAACATAAAAATTCATAAAAAACAACTACATATGTAAATATTACAAAAACGACAAAAATGTGTTGATGTTTGCTTTTGAGCGATAATATAAAAAAATGTTAAGCAAGTTCCGAATTTGATCAAATATTTAATTGATTCAATTAATTTTTAATTGACAGCTTTTAAAATGTTGAACAAACCGTTTTAATTGAAAAAAGTAGGGAAATATTTTGTTCTGTGATACTGAGACCCAAAAGATTTTTAAGAAATCTTTCTGATTTTTACCGAAAAATTAGGTTATGAAAAATAAAAAAATTAATTTTTTCTTGTGTTATGTGTTTACAAAACCGATTAATTCAGTACTCAACAGTTCAAGGTTACTCAACAAAATTGTTCGGGACTCTAAACTATTAAGATTTAGAGTCACCTTAAATGTAAAAATTAATTTTAAGTTCATAAATTAATAATTTTTACACCGAATATTTTTTTAGTAGGCTGGAACTCTTGATTAGTGATGTATCCAGTATTGTAAAATCGAAGCACAAGAGCGAAAAATATAAAAATTCAATATTAAAAATCGTTTGGTCTGAGGGGGGAATTATCACCCTTAAACCCCCAGGGTGATACTCTAGCTTTTCGGGCAAAAGGGCATCCCATCATTCAAAAAAAAACTTCATTATAAGTATTTAAAAAAATATTTATATAAAAATTGATAGTCAATTCCTCAAGCTTGCATTAAAGGCAAAATATGACACCATATCTCTTGAAATATAAAAAGTTATTAAATGTTATAGTTGGACAATGTTGATTTTTTTGCGGTTTTTGGTTACAATTTAAATAGTTTTTTACATTATTGCACGCACACATATACATTAATACACGGAAAACTTTACTCAACGAAGCCAATAAACTGCCTATTACTTAGGCGAAGTCGCTAAACTGCCTTTCACATAGAAAAAAATCCCTAAGTCCTGCCGAAGGCCGGCTACGTGGAAAGCTTGTTGAACAGAAAAACTTTCCTCTGCGAAGCCGGGGTTTTGACATACTAGAGAAGAAACCCCATAATACCGGCCGAAGGCCTGTTACGCGGAAAGCTTGTTACACAGAAAAACTTTCCTCAGCGATGCCTCTAAACTGCCTATTACAAGCTACGCGGTAAGCTTATTAAACAGAAAATTTTTTCTCAGCGAAACCGGGGTTTTCACATACTAAATGAGGAGAAAACCCCATAACCTCTGCCGTTTACAAAGAAAAACTTTGCTTAACAAAGCCGCTAACTTATTAATGGATGACTTTTTATGGATAACTACACAGACATAAATTGTAACAAAAACAAAAAAGCAAAATAATCAACATTGTCCAACTTTAACCTTTACTTACTTTTTTTTCCAGATATATTGTGGCCTATTATACCTTTAATGGAAGCTTGTGGAATTGGCCATCAATTTGTATGCACTTTTTTATATACTTATATAGACGTTTTTTGGAATGGGGATCCCTTTTCTACAAAAAACTATAGAAACAAAAACCTAAAATTGGTCTATAATGGGTTAATTTATGGGGACATATGGTACTTCCTTGGAAAGATATTTGAAAGAGCTTCCATATGATGCAAATTTTGTCTTTTCCAACTTTAATGCCTTGCACAGCCGTAAGGGGTGCAGTCGCCTGACAAACTATTTATAGGGTAAAAAAAAAAAATCGTGGCAATTTCAAAACATACAGCAACCACAAATTCGCAGTTGCCAATATAACGTCTATTTGGCAACTGAAATTGACAGCCGCCAGTTGCCATACGTAATATGTTTTTGGTATCTGGCAACGCCATAAAATATGCATTTATAGCAAAATACGCAAAAATATGCATTTATTACAAAATATGCAAATCGATACCATTTTGTTGCAAATTCTTTGATTCGGAAAAGTATTTGGTCAAAATCGATTTAGGGCAACTGACTAAAAACATGCATTTTCATGAAATTCCTTGCACTACTAATTACTTTAAAATTTGGCCAAAATATTAATTTTAAATTTAATTAAACAAAAATGGTTTATAATTTTTTTAAGAACAGCGAAAAGTAATAGAATGTTTCTTTATATTTTGTTATGGACTTTACTCGAAGCATAGGTAAAATTTGATATTTGCAAAAAAAAAAACGTCAAAAGTTATAACCCTAATACACATCTTCCTACACCATAAACCTGCGCCACTTTTTTAAGTTTTAATATCATTGAAAACCCAAAAAAAATGTATTTCATTCATACCTAAACATACGACTTAATCAAGTAGATCGTTCGTTCTTTCGATGTCTGTGTTTTTGTTTGTTTTAATTGATGTTGTTAGTTTTTACATGATCAACATGATAAACACAATTTCACGTCATACCCGAAGCCATCATCATCGTCATAATTATAAAACATTTTCTTTAATTTCATTAATTCAAAATCAAGTTCATTACTAGCACACCTCACGGATCTACAAGCATTTATAAAAAAAGAAAATCTATATAATTCTTCACTTTATTTTCTTTGTATATTTTTAGTTCAATTTACTTTTTGTATTATAACATTTTGTTTTTAGATAATTTGCAGATCTTTTAAGAATACTTAGTTAAATATAAAATTTTAAAAAATAACATTGTAAAATAAAAAGTTTGAAAAACTGACACAAATCTGAAAAAAGTTGCATTCGCAGGGTGTCGAAAGATTTTGGTCATTCAAAATTTTTGAACCACAAATTGCTCTTTAAAATTTTTGTGACTTAGGTGACCGAAAAAAAAAAATTAGTATTTTGACCTCCTAAACGCAAGTCGACTTTACTGAGCTTTTCTGACTATCAATTTTGGTTGTCATCCTATCACAAATGTTTACAAATCCGAGATGTTTGTTGGAACATATTTGTATTCCCTTGACAAACTTGTAAATGCCTTAAGCTATGTACAGACGGTTGTCAGATTTTACAATATTGTAAGATCTGGCAATGTGCTGGCAATGTACTGACAATGAAAGATGTTTAGCAAAAGGTAAATTGTCAGTTCAGACGATTGTAAGAAAACCTTTCAATTTCATTGTCAGACAATTGTCAAACAATAAATTTATCTGCCAACGAAAATTGTCAGTTCACACGGTTGTTAGATTCTTTTATGGCAAAAATTGCCAAATCTGTTGCTAGACATTGCCAGAACTAATTAATTGATGATTTCGTTACAATTTCATTGATATCAATTTTAATGAAATTATTTTCGTTACCCTTTGTTTAATTAATGATAATGAATTTCATTGATTTGATTTCATTGACTAATGGTAATGATTTAAAATTTCATTACCATTAGTAATGAATTAATTAAAGGAAGAAAATTGCAATTGACTGAATGCAAATATCCTAGGCTTGGAAAATATTCCGAAAGATTAATATTTTATGAAAAAACAATTAGTTTTTACCCAAAAAAGTACGTGAAAATAAAAATTTAATCACTCAGATAATGGATTGGAACATTGGTCCAAAATGGAACGATATGGAATGAAGCGGGGAACGATTGCAATCGGAGCACTGTACACAATTGTGTTGTCGTACGTGAAAATAAAAATTTAATCATTCCGATAACAGAATTGAACATTGGTCCAAAATAGAGCGATATGGAATGAAACGGGGAATGATTGGAATCGGAACACTGTACACATTTGTGTTGTCGGTACAGAATGTTTTATTAAGGTTTGCAAAAATTTTGTCCATTTTGCGATATCATAATTAGTTTTCGAGATACAAGCCATTTTACAAAATGGCGATATTTTAAAATGTCCAGTATCTCCAAAACTAAGCGAGATAGACCAAAACGGACAAAATTTTTGTTCCACAGAAGTATTAATATACCCTTATAACATAAATAGGCTAGGTCCGAGAGAGATCCCGAGAGAAACATTTCTGTGACAATACTGCCATTGTCAGATGCATTAATTTAAACACATCGGCCAATAAAAAATTGTTTACAATGTCTGAAAATGGGTGTTCACACGAATGTCTGACAATATTGTTGTCTTACAATGTACAGACACTGCTTTTTCTGACAATGTTGCAAGACAAAAGTTGTAAGTTCACACTGTTGTTAGACACTTTCTGAACATTTTTCTGACAATATTGTAAGATCTGACAACCGTCTGTACATAGCTTTATACATGCGCGGCTGCAGCAACTAATCATGCCGTTTCGACAATACACACATCACTTTGTCGGTGTCACCACCCATGATACGCGTGAAGAATTATCGGTTAAAGCTATCAAATTTTTACCATCTCTAAAATAAATAAACAAAAACAGAAAAGAAGAAGTACAAAAAACATTAAAAAATGTTAATTTATTGGTTATATTGCAACTAAATTGTTTTTTTTTTTATTAGTTTTGCATGTACTAAATATGAAATGAAGAAAATTTAATAATTTTTATATTTTTTTGCAAAAATAAATAATTTTTTTTTTCGGACCAATATTTACGAAACCGAATAATTTTAAAACTAGAATATCTGACCTAACAGATGGCTTAAACCCCGTAGACCTGATCCCTTCTAATATCGAAGAAATCGTAGTTTGAACACTTTGAACGCGTTTTAAGCTATTCTTATACAGGACCTTTAAACGTGAAGAGGGTATAATGGGTTTGTGCTGATATTTGTAACAATAATGACCCTATAATAATGAACCTGTAATAATAATGGACCTATGCTCACCTTTTAGTATACCGATCGACAAAATTTAACTGTTTTCGTTGATTTTGGCTATGTTCGTCAGTCTATCCATATGTCCTTGTTATACAACAAAAGCGTGCAATTATAAAGATAATTGAACTAAATTTAATACATAAGCTTATATTGGCCCGGTTCATATGTTGACCTATTCGCCATAGAAAAATCATATCTGAATTGAGAAACCTGAACTGAACATAAAAATAATCTCGATGTATACAAAAACAAAAAACTAACAAAACTGTGGAAAATCTTAAATTTATTGCGAAATTTTTGTATTTTTATTTGAAAATCCCAATTTCAGTTAGAACTATTTTAAATTTATACTCTAAATGTTATTTGGAAGTTTCTTTTCTTATCTTTGTTAAATAGCTTTTAAAACTTTCACAACAAAAGCTATTAAAAAAAAAATTTTTGAAACCGTTTTCATGTCAAAGTTTTAAAGCTGTTTAAGGAAGATGTTATCAGAGATGGAATAGCTGTATATGATAAAGTGAATTCCAAAAATGTTGGAAGCTTTTTTCTTGAAACAATAGCAATTTATAATTTAAACTTGGATAAGTGAAAAATTATAATTCAATTGAAATTCAGAATTTATTTTTGAAATTCTGAAAATATCAATTGAAGTTTAGAATTTACATTTGAAATTCAGAAAATATCAGATTTTCCATTTGGAATTCAGAAAATATGAATTGAAATTCAGAAAATATCATTTGAAATTTAGAAAATATCAATTGAAATTCGGAAACTCATCAATTGTAATTCAGAAAATAAATATTGATATTTAGAAAATATCAATGATATTCAGAAATTCATCAATTTTTATTCTGAAAATTGCAATTGATATTTAGAAAATATCAATTGAAATTCAGAAAATATCACTTGAAATTCACAATATATCAATTGACATTCTCTGAATTTCAATTGATATTTTCTAAATATCAATTGATATTTTCTGAATTTCAATTGATATATTCCAAATGGAAAATCTGAATTTCAATTGATTACTAAAGTAAACCTAACCCTAAAAGTAATCCTTAAGAAAAAAAATTTTTGATCTGCAAATTAAATTATTTAATTTTTTCGTATTTTTGTTAATTTAAATAAATTGTTATTTTTTGTTTCAATTTCATTATTGTTATTACTGTTTATGTTAACTTTTAAATTTTTTTGTTTCTTTCTTTCTTTGTTTTTTTTTTTTTTTTTGTTTTTTGATTTAACATTATTTTTGATTTATTTTGTTTTGCTTTTACCCAAAACTTCTTTCGCAAAATATCTAGCCGATGATTTTATTAATATTGAAACTGCTGATATCGAAGCAGCAGCAGATACAGTTGGTAATATTCATCATAAGCATGAAAGAAAACCAGATGATAGTACGCCCCGACTTAAGTTTAAGAGAAATTCTATTATTACAAAGACAACGTTTAGAACAATCAAAACAAAATTTTTTTCTTTCATCTTCACCCTCGTCCTATGCTCCCTCACCGATACCAACAGCAACGGGAGAAATGACTACGTCCACGCTGGCAGCTGTGGCAGATTGTATGGAAAAACGTTTAGTAGCCTATAAAGAAGAAGTTTGTAAGGATAATGATAACGGCGATAAATTAGTAGAGGACAATGGGGAACAACAAAAAAATCTACATGATTTGGCAAATATCACTGAATTAGACGCTAATGATGATAGTGCTCTACAATTAACACAAACCACTACCTACTCTGGTCGAGATAAGGGCCAAACTAGCAAAAATATTGTAAAATCTCCCTCAGCGTCGTCGTCTTTGCATTTATTTTATACTAATATAGTACGTAAGATACCATATCATGGCAGACGCAAACATCTCTCTTCCAATACGGACGATGATGATGAAGATGGGGGTGTATGTGATGTAAGCGGTGGCGATATTAGTGATGACTATGATAATTGTGATGTATCCTTAAGAAAGAGAGGAAAACATATTAGCGGTGGTGGAGGTGGTGGTAAAGGAGTTGATGGCGATGTCATTAAAACTTCGGAAGCTTTAAGTGATTATAGCGCAGATGGTGGAAATAGTAGTGGTGGCGGTGAAAAAGGTGCAGCTGGTAGTGATATTGATTATCATGGTGATGTTGAATCGGCACCTCATGATGGTTTCTATGAAACGTCCGATACTGGAGGAGAATTAACCACAACCGATGATATTGATTCGAGTATGAATCTAATAAGTAATTTAAGTTATAATAGTAGTAATAGCAATACATCTATAGAAAATCGTAGAATCGTAGATAGAAATAAAAATGCACACAATTTACAACTGTCGTCGGAAGTAGCTGCAACAAAACGGCCAGCTGCTGATGGCGGAGGTAATGATGAAACTGATGGACACCAGCCGATGACAGTTAGCACTGCCTTAGGTGTGCATAGTAGTAGTGGTGGTAGACCATTATCAAATCAAAAGACTGGAGCTATATCAAAAGCAACAAAACCTATACTCTGTCCACCGAAGGGTCAAACTAAGGGCGGTTCGGTAAGTTCACCCAATTCAAGTGATTGTTCTTCAAACTCTCCCATACCTCCTCCTCCACCCGCCTTGGTAAAACCCTCGTCCGCCCTACCGCTGCAAGTATCACCAGTAGGTCGCAGCAAATCATTTCAAGAGCCTGGAGTTAAAACTCATACTCCTAGTCCGCGTCATAAGAAATATGCCCGTTTCTTTCAAAGACGTCGTTCGAAACGTAGTGGCGGTGGTAAAATGGGAAATAAAAATCTACGTAGCAATTATAGTCTTGATACCATGTATCAAAATATTGAAATTACCATACAAGATGAAGATGGTAATTATCAACCCTATGATGATAACTATGATACGTTCACCTGTCCGCGCAATAGACGCAGCGGTGATGATCTCGATGCTGACTATGATGACGATGATGAAGATAAAGAAGTTTTGAAAGAGTACTCACAATTTTTTGATAATCGCCTAAGGCCACATCAGCATCGTCCCATGTATGGTGGTAGTGCTGGACAAAGTGATGATGCTGGTGGTGATATCAGTGATGCAGGTAGTTCACGTTCACGTTCGCGTCTAAACGATAATGAACATGTTTTTGGAAAATTACTTAAACGTATGCGTCGTTTTTCATTGGGTTGGCGTAAACCACGTTATCATAAACGTAGAGGTGATTTATTTTGAAATTTAAACAAAAATTTGTAAAAAAAAAAATTGAAATTAACCGCATTTACTTTTCAATTGGATCTGTCTATTTCTTAATTTGTTATTTTTCTAACAACTTTTGTTTCCTTATTAAGGATTTTTTTCTGATTATTTTTCGTTTTATGTTAATATTTTTTTTCTCTCAATTTCTTTTTAATTTTCTTCAAAATTAACCAGCAATTAATCATTCATTATCCGTTACTCTGTTTGGCACAATATTTCATTTCTGTCGTATCCTTTTGAAAACTGGGTACATTTGAAAAAGAACACATTCATTTTTATCACTAACATCTGAAAGCGTTAAGAATATCATTTGACACTAATCATTTAACAAAGGGGCATGATTATATTATAATAACTCGTACCCCCCGATTTAGATATACGGCTCAAATTTTTGAATATTGAATTTCCGTCTTTCATATGTACTTTGCTTTTGTACATAGCAATAACATACACGCACAAGACGCGAATTCTATTTTATGTCGTCTTTCTGAATCAGGGGATTAATCTTAGTGCATGAAAATAATTAATATATTTTAACAAAAACTGAATTTAAAGGAAAACAGTCATATTTTATGAAATTGAATACGTAGACTACAAAGATATTTCACTCTCTGAAAATTGCTGTCAGAGTAGGTAACTCATTAGAATGTGTTGAACATACGTTCTATACCTATACAAAGAAATATTTGAATGATAAAGTGAAGAGTTTAATGTCTATGCAATCTATGATCATTCATTTGTTAAGCCTTGTTAATAATGTATCACAAAATTTTATTCAATTTGGAGCTGACGAAACTTTATACGAAAATGTTCATCCATTCACTTTTTGATCTTTTTTGGATAAATATTATTCCCGCTATGTGCAGAAAACTTAAATCTAGTTTTGATTTGAAAATTAATTGACGCAATTAATATATGTTTTTATTGAGTCAACCTGGGAAATTATGTAATGTATCAATTAAAAGTTTTATTGATACAATAAATCATTTAATAGAAATAATTAACGTTTAATTGATACTGCAAATTTAAATTTCTTTTAAATTTACTGCTCGATTTTTTTTTTGATGCTGAATACCAATCCAAATAACAAATTTTCAAAATTCGAAAAGGCGGATTCAACCTTGAGGAGAACTATTTTTTAATATTTCGGATTTTGAAATTATATCATCGTTTATCAGCAGCTATAAAAGGCTCTAAGAAGAAGAATCTTCCAAGTCTGAATTTCGATTTCGTTGAAATTCGGATAGAGGAGATAACATTAATGAACACAGATTTTTTCGTATTGGATTTCTTATTTACAACATTAATAAACACGGATTTTTTCGTATTGAATTCCTTATTTACAATTTTTAAAATGTGCTGTGTGCTTCCAAAAAAATTTAAGCTTACAAGATGAGAAGCAAATACAAAAACATTTGGAGATTTTTTCTGCTATATTCGAGACGCAGTTTTGAAAATTAAATTCGGTTTTTGGAAATATTAAAATCATAAAAAACATGATCTAAATCCATGTAGACTTCAATAAACATCTCGTGAGAGCGGACATAGATTTAACTCGTAGACTCGTGTACAGATCATCGAATCTGCTTCCGGGTCACAGATGCTTCAATTCTATACATTTACAACGTAGATGCTAGCCTCCACCATCACCTCCTCCTCATCATCACAGCTCATATAACCTTTGTAAATGACCTTATCGCAGAGCCAATCATGCTATCGCGTTATGCCCAGTGAGACTCCCTATAAATACTTAATTGACATCGAAAAGTTAATCTAGTAAAAAGTGAAATAACTGCTTAATCAAGCACTATACAAGTCGATTAAACCATATTTTAATATTAACAGTAATTCCAGCGTTTAATCTGGTTACTATTTTTTAAACGACTCTGTATTCGTACTACTAATTGTGTGCAACTCTGTTTTTTCATATAACGACTCTTTTCAACGCTTCAAACCATACATACCAAGTCAGATAAAAATTAATGTTTAAAAGCTGCCACACAAATATTTTGGACCTGTTAACGTCGAAGATTTAGAAGGTGGATTAACTTTAATCAAGTTGATGAATGTCACTGCCTGAATGGGTTATAAGCTTGCTGATTGTCCTGTTTTCAAACCTAAGATGAGTTTTCTTTCATCTTGGTTTAGTCAGTAGGCATACAGTATGAGATACCTTGAAAGTAGCCAAGGCTGCCCATCTTTACCTCGTCTCCCTATCAAATGTTCCTCAATCACAATATTAAATTTTAAAAGCGAATTCGATTGATTTAAAAAAAATCACAGGCTATGTTCGAGCCGCTTATTTTTCTTATGATGTGACTAAATTCCAACGCCTCTCTTTCATTTAGGTTATTCTGCAGTGCTCAGTGAAGACTTCTTTATGCCAAAACCAAGAAGAGTTCTCGGATTTCTTAGGTTATGCATCTCGTACTGCTTTCTGTATCCGATATGTATTCAATCCAAAAAAAAAAATTCGGCCTACCAAATCCATTACATACAAAAATCAGTTAAGTTGTGGCAAACGATTTTCTATCCAATTCAATAATTCGGTTCAGCCAATTTGGTTATCAAATGTTTGATATCACAATCTTATTTATCAGGTACTACAAACAATTATGTTGGTACAAAAATCGATTACCACAACAAATCTGCTTTCTCTGTGTGATGAAGGGACATGTCCTTTACCCAAGCATGTCCAGCTCCCAAAAATGCGTTGTCTTAGTGATCATATCTTTCTGGATAATAAAAAAAAAACCAATTTGTATTGATAACCGAATCCAAATCCTGTTCCCCGTTGAGATTCTCCTTAGTTTCCCCCTAAAAGTAAATAAAAAACCTAAAATTTGCTTCCCAGATATCTGAGCCGCTGCTCCTTCAGTCCTAAACATTCTTAGAGTATATGTTTACAATAAGTAAAGGCAGCTCATTTAGATCTTGTCACTCTATCTGTTATTTCTGCAACAACACCAGGCCTCATGTCAGTCTGACCACGTATCGACAGATTTAGGCAAGGGTCTTATACAGCCCCTCACACTTGGTCATATCGTATGGGATTTTGCCTTAAAAGAGGCAAATATGTTTATGAAGAGCTTAATCGTGATCCATAATTATTCTCGATGCATAATTGATTGAATTAAATCCAATATTTGTTCAGACGTTGCATAGAAATCCGAATTTCAATAATCCGAAACCTGTCCCTATCTCTATACATAAACCGTCCGTGAAAATCGAAACCCCCTTCCCTCTCAGTAACTGAGTTCGCAGCCGTAGTCGATATTCTAACCTCCGGATTTCGCAGGAAGTTCGCCATCGGTAAAATGTATCCCGTATCGATAACATATTTTAATTTAATCCAAAATTTGATACAAATTAGGCAAATGATTTTCGGAACTATGACTGTTAGCTTTCTTTTAATATAAAATATATCTACTATAATATTCTTATAACTAACAAGTGAATGATTTTATGCTAAAACTAAAAAGTAAACTAAAATTTGGAAATACATAATGCTAAATTTATTCATCTCATTATAAATTCCTATTGATACTAATAAAAATTTATAAATTTTCTTCAATAGCTCGAAGTATTTCAGAAGAGTTTAGTAGTGGTGATACGCCACGTTTTAAAGATGAAGAATCGGTGGATAAAATTGAATCAATGGCAATGGTGCCTGGTGGTAGTGCAGCTGGCTGCAGTAGTGGTGGTTCATCTTCGCATTATAGACCAGAATCATCATTGGGTCACAAATCTGATAAATCGGATAAAGAAAAAGAGAAAAAGGAGAAACAACGTGAAGAACAGGATATAGGTAAGTAAAGATAAACGTACAAATTATTAAGTCTTGGGCAAGTTTAAAATTGACTTTTTTGAATACATTGGCAACCCTACACAGGGATTGAAAATGCATTCAAAAAAGTTGCAACAATGTTGCCAATAAAGCGAAAAAGAGTATAGGTTTTTATGCCATTTTAAACTTGCCCTATAATTAAGTCTGTTCCCGCACTTTAGCGCGATGCTCCAAAACAGCACAAAATAGTGTTTCCGTACTCAAAATTGTGTGTAAATTGTCTTTTTTTTTGAGTTGTGCCGGTTTATTGCATGTTACCACAATAAAGTATGGGAACACTCCCAATAACTATTAGGTATAAGTTTTAATTAACGCTTGTCTAAATTGTTTAATTTACAGAGGCCATTAAAGTATTTGATGGTAACAATTCATTTAGACGTCAACTATATCGTGTCATCATAGTACCACGTACTTATACACTGGAACAATTGCTAACGACAGCATTAAGAGCATTTCATATATCAAGAGATCCTGGTGTAAGTAAAACTCTTTGAATTAACTCATACACAAAATATATTGGAACTTTTGTTATTACAATTTTAGGCATTTTATTTAACCGATTTATATGCACCCAATGGCATGGAAGATGCTCCCTTACAAGATCCCAATCCTGTACTTAGCTTAAATCATTTAGAGGGTAAACGACCAGCTATATTTCTTAGGTTTCAAGATAGAGATAATGGTTTTGTACGTGTTTATCCTGGTAAATTACAATGCTCGGCGGAAGAGCCATATGTTAGTGTTCCTGTCGATACTACGACCACTATTAAGGATTTGATACGTGATGCTCTAGATAGATTTGGTTTAACCGATAATCAAATCGATGATTATAGGTATTACAGAAGGGGGAGTGTATTTAAAAAAATGCCTCTAAATTTATTTAATTTTTTTTGTTACAGATGTTCCCAAGTATTATTAGATAGTGGTGTTTCTGAACGTATATTATCCGTTACGGAACGTCCCTTGCATATTATGAAACAAATGGGCAAAGACTCTATACGTCAAATGGAATTGATGCGATTCTATATGCAACATAGTCAAGATCCTCATGGTACCAATATTGCATTATTTGTGGGTAATTTAGAACCTGGCAAATCTCAACGCAAATATGAAGATTTCCTTAATAAATATTTAACTGATGATTGTAAATTTACTACTATTGGTCCAATCTATTATGAATATGGTTCGGTGGTATTAACTTATGAAGATGCCCAAAAAGCGGTATGTATAAACGAAATTTAAAAATGAATTCAACTTTAAAAAATATTGAGATTTTTCTTAATTTTAGGTACGAGCTTTTTATATTTTACGTGAAGTCCGTTGGGATGGTAAAGATTTATTGGTAATGTTGTTACCGAATATCGAACCCAGTATGGTACCATCCGATATAAATCCCCTATTGGTATTTGTAAATGTAAAATCCGGTGGTTGTCAGGGCTTGGAATTAATATCAAACTTTAGAAAGCTATTAAATCCCTTTCAAGTATTTAATCTAGAAAATGGTGGACCTTTGCCAGGGTAAGTTTTGAAAGTTTATTACAATTTATGAAGCAGAAATTAATAAATCCATATTTCTAGTTTATATGTTTTTCGTCATATTCCTCATTATAAAATCTTAGTATGTGGTGGTGATGGTACTGTTGGTTGGGTTCTACAATGTTTAGATAATGTAGGACAAGATTCCGAATGTTCTAGTCCACCATGTGCTATATTGCCACTAGGAACCGGTATGTATTAATTAATTGTTTTGTCCGTTTATTTAAAAAGACTAGAGTAGTAACTAAATTTTCCAAAAAGGTAACGATTTGGCACGCGTTCTATGTTGGGGTTCTGGCTATACTGGCGATCAAGATCCCCTTAGTTATTTGCGTGAGGTTATTGATGCTGAAGATATACGCTTAGATCGTTGGACCGTAGTATTCCATCCTGAAGAAAAACCTGAGGAACAAACTTTAAAGGTTCCAACCAATACAACCGGTAAGAAGAAGAAGGCTCATCAAGCACATCTATCGCAACAAACAGATCAGCATCATCAAGAACCGGCCATTACATCGAGTGATAAATCAGGTCTTTTGATTACACAAAATTTTCTCTTTGCAAAAAAACAAAGATTTTTTCTTTCATATTATTTTCTATATGGATATTTACTTTCATTTAAATGTTTTTCTTTTGTGTTCTTAACAAATCAAAAAAAAAAAAAACTATATAAAAATAATTTTCCTTTCGTCGTCGTCTCGTAATGTAATCAAAATTCTAAAACCCAAATATCTCATATATTTGATTTAATTTAAACACATATTTTTTGGTTTTCTAAAGTCTATGTAAAAACACATTTTAAATGTTTTTTGTAAAAAAAAAATATTGATGTTGTAACTAAAACTTAATATTAATTCAATTTACAAAAAAAAAAAAAATACGGGAAATTGGTATAAAAAAAAGAAATGGAAATGGTTATGCTGCTAGTTTTGATGTGATCATAGATGTTTTGCTTTCAACTTTATTGCATGCTTTTTAATTTCAAAAACTTTATTTAAGTATTAAAATAAACAAAACTTAAAATCGGTTATTTTTAAAGAAATATTTCTAATACCTCATTTGTACTACAACCGAAACCTAGTACTTTCTCAAAACTACATGTATTTAATTGACAAATTCCGTACAAATTTTAATCAAAAACTAAAAGTTTTTAAAGACTACTAGTTTTTGGTTGTAGTATAAATGAGATATAAATTTTTAAAAACTCAGCTTTTTTTTCAAAAAATCTAACGTATTATTGAACTAAGTTTTGTATCAACTAAACAAATAACCTCCAAATGAAATAGCGTTGTGTTTAGTAGTTCATTTCCATTTATTGAACTAGTTCGTTATTTTAGTTCATGTGTTTGTTCGACTTCTCTCATTATAAACAGCGAAAACAGTAGGAACCAACAATGGAATTTGTAAATTCAAACACCCTAAAATGCTTGTAAATTGTAGTTTTTCATACAAAAATTCTTTAAACACAAAAATTTAAAATTACAAAAAAAGCAACACAAAAAAATCAATTCAAAAAACATTTTTGTTTTGTATTTACAAAAATGCTGTATGTGACACTTGTTTAATATAACAAACAGAGTTTTGTAATTTATTTCTGTGTAAACCATCGACCAATATGATAATATGATTAATTGAGAATAAACTGTCGAACAAACTTATGAACTAAAATAATGAACCAGTTCAATAAATGGGAATGAACGGACTCAACTTATTAAGCACAACTCTAAAATGATATAACCCTAAAGCTGTTTATTATTTTATTTGTATCTTATTTTATAAGACCGTTCATCTAATATTCTAAAAAACGAACTTTTATCTGAATTTATGTTAAAATTTTAGCCATGTACATAACTATGGTTATTTCTATCAGTCTGACTTCTTATGAAAGGGAAAAAGTTTATTATGGGATGTTATCTCAAGTCATACTACAATATAATTTATTGCATGTCACACTATTTAAACAAAATATATTCAAAATCGTTCATTAATTCACTGTAACTACATACAAAAATCATAATTCACAAACTATTTAAATAAGTTAAGTTATTAATAACACAGCCATCCAAAATTTACCCCTAAAATCGAAAACAAGAGTGCCTATCATTGATCCGAAATATTTTGGACACGCTGGTTTTAATGTCGTGGTAAATACAGATAAGACCACATTCCGGGTATTATATTTAATTATTTAATAAATGTACAGTAAGGTGGTTAATTTTGTATATCTTTTTTGAATTTCAAAATGGTACCAAGTCCAAAAGTTTGCATATGCTTCGAAATATATATGCTGAAAATTTGAGGGCGCTAAAAAAAAGGACCCATTATTATTGCCTATCATACTTGGGATTTTTTCAGTAGCATTGGAATTTCATTAGCATTAGTTAACTAATGCTAATGCCAAAAACATTTCAATACCATTTAATTGTAATGAAATTTTTTTGGCATTTATAATACTAATGCTAATGAAATCACAGTAATGCCTAAACAACAAATTACAATTGAACAAAAAAAGCATATTTACTTCAAGAACGTCACAACTCAAAAAACATGATTTTTGAGTTAATGAAGCAGAATTATTCGTTATTGTGTAAAAAATTCGTATTGGTATTGTGTAAAAAATTCGTATTGATATCTTGTATACTCACCTCTTGAGAGAAATTTTGTCGTTATTTTTTTCTTCTACAAAATCAAATTTTTTGAGTTATGACGTTATTGAAGTAAATGAGCATGTTTACAAAAAAATGGATTGTAAATTGTAACAATGAATACGGGAAACGGAATTGAACGGGTAACTAACTTTATATTATCCGATAACATATGTTTGTATTATCAGGTAAATTAGTAAAAAAAATTAATCACCCTGTGGCTGTTTTATAAAATTTTATCACTCGGGATCTCTCGGAACTAGCCTATTTATATTATAAGGGTATATTAATATTCCTATGGGGCAAAAATTCTGTCCGTTTTGCTCTATCTCGCTTAGTTTTGGAGATACTGGCCAGTTTAAAATATCGCCATTTTGTAGAATGGCTCGTAGCACGAAAACTAAGCGAGATATCGCAAAACGGAAAACATTTTTGCAAACCTTAATAAAAAACTCCACTTCCGACAACACAATGTGTTAAGTTTTACGATTTCACTCGTTCCCCGTTTCATTCCATAACTTTCCATTTAGTACCAATGTTCTATTCTATTATTGGAGAGATTAAATTGGTATTGCATTTGGGTTTACGTATTTGGGTAAACAAATAATTGTGGCACCCTGTGATTTTTTCATAAAAAATTAATTTACTGGAATCCTAGCATATTTGTATTCTGTCAATTGTAATTTGTTTCCTTTAATTGATTCATTACTAATGGTAATGGCATTTAACTGATTCATTACTAATGGTAATGAAATATAAAATCATTATCTTTAACCATTAATTACAAAATTGCTAATGAAAATAGTTTCATTACAATTGATATCAATGAAATTGTAATGAAATCATCAATTAATTTGTCCATTCAACTAATTAGTCTCATGTATGCTGCCTATAAATTGTAAATATTTAAAAATTATAAAAATGTTATTTTTGGAATCGCCGGTTTTTTCAATTTTTTTGCCACAAAAAAGTGTATACGCTGCGTTACAAAACTATAATTACACATTAATTTAATTTATAATTACACATTTAATATATCAAAAATGTTGTTGATATTACAGTTTTTGATTTCTATTTTTAGTCCACAAATATTTAGTAAAAGTTTTTGCTAAATTTGGCTGAGTAACTAAATTGCTAATTTAAATTAACTAAAATTCATCTGGTATATAACTAAAATTTTGTAAAGTTAACATATTTATTTTTGCTGTTCTTATTTTATTAATATTTACAAAAAAAAAAAAAATAAACAAAGTCCGCTATTTTTAACAGTTTTTTCTCCAACGTAATTTATAACTAATTTTTAGTAGATTTTTTTTGCTATATTTACAGGTTTATTTCTGTGAGTGTGTACGAGGTTTTGGGTTTTTAGCAATAAATAATGTACACATTATATAGTTTCCCCCACCATAGTTTTATTTCCCATAAATTCAATGGCTCATGACTTACAGCGTTATTTACGAAATTTTCTCAAACATGTCGTCGGCTTATTATTGGTTTGACCCACCGACCATTTTAGAAAAAATGAGTTAGGAATGAATTGTATATAATGTAAATATCCTCTTTTTGATTTCGAAAACCGTTTCGCGTTATTTCGTATCATATCAGAGATATCAAGTAACAAATTTGACCTACCTGCAGATTTTGCATACAAAAATTGGAATAACTGCACCTTCTTTATCGTTTTTCTCGATAACAACTTTTGACGTATGGGTCAAACCAATAATAAGCCGACGATGTATCCATTAAAGTTGACACCACTGAACATTTTCAGATAACTGATTACTTTATAATAAAATTTAAATTTGGATCCATAATATTCGATTTCGCGTAATACAAAAATAGTTTGTGAATTATAATTATCATTACTATATGTACAATGTTGTAAAAGTCTTATTATAATATTATTAACTATAGTATTATATTTACTTTTTCTCAACATTTTAATTTAATTCATTATTCTCACAATATCGTTCTTAATATTAATGTTTTTTTTACATATATAAATATATATTTAAAAGGTGCCGGAGATGATGAATGTGAAGGTACCAAAAATGAGGATAATACGCAAATATTTGTAATGAATAATTACTTTGGAATTGGACTCGATGCTGATCTATGTTTAGATTTTCATAATGCACGTATGGAAAATCCATTTAAATTCAATTCACGTCTTCATAACAAGGGCGTCTATGTAAAGATGGGTTTGCGTAAAATGATGACACGTAAATGTACAAAAGATTTACAGAAAGAATTGCATTTAGAAGTGGATGGTAAAGTTGTTGAACTACCACCTTGTGAGGGCATTATTATATTGAATATATTAAGGTAAATTGAATATTATGAGTAATTTATTTTAAATATTTGTATTAATTAAAAATATTTTTTTTTTCTAAATTTTAGTTGGGGAAGTGGTGCTAATCCTTGGGGTCCTGATAAAGATGATCGTTTCTCACCACCTAATCACTATGATGGTCTTTTGGAAATTGTCGGTGTAACCGGTGTGGTTCATTTGGGTCAAATACAATCGGGAATACGTTATGCTAATCGTATAGCACAGGTATAATATACATTTAACTTGGTCGTCTTTAACTGATAGGGTTGACATTTATATGGGTTTTTATTTGTTCGAAATCGATTAACTTTTACAATTTATTCGATTAATCGAACTTAACTTGGTCGTCTTTAACTGATAGGGTTGACATTTATACGGGTTTTTATTTTGTTCGAAATTGATTAACTTTTACAATTTATTCGATTAATCGAACGAATAACGAATAACAATATTTTATAAAAACATAAATTATTAAATTATTTCACCGTATAATCTCAAATTTAATCTGATTTTTGGCATCAATTTGAATACTACAACAATACCAATTCTCAAATGAAATAATTTTAGACTATAGTAACGCCTAGAGTTGTCAAAATCGGTTTCCGAATTATTCGATAAACCGGGTTTTTCCGATTTTTCTGATTTTTTTTAAACCGGTTTTTTAAAAGGTCGTTTTTCGAGTTATTCGAGAAACCGTTTTTTTCGTCTAATAATTCGGCATTTTCGAATATTTTGTTAAGCTAAGCATTTCAGAGAAATAAGCATTTTTTGGAATAATTTGCTAGAGTTCCCTCAATTTTAAATGCCAGCAAGTATAAAATACTCATAAGACAAATTGGGTTTATTCCTTTTTTTGTCTTTCTGATGCTTTCTTTGATACTTTTAGGATTTTCCTATTTTGAGCTTAAACAAAAGTTTTAAAAGTTTGAAAGTTTTAGTATTTTAGATGGTACAATAAAAGCAAAAGAATTAAGATGATTTCAACGAAAATTTTCATTTGGAAAATTTTAGTAGTAAGGCTGATTGAATTTACCCTTATTGACTTCTCTGATAATAACTGGGAAGGCTAAAATTTTATGTCTCTACCAAAACTTTTTTCGTCGATTGTAATCAGTTTTTTAAGATCCAACCGATAAAACAATTTTAAAACGTAATCAAAAACCACCATACTTTTTGGGATTTATCATCTCTCGAAATTTAAACTTTAGTTTGCTAATATTTCCAGCAGAGGTCGCTATAAGCTAATAAAAATTACAAAAATTTCTTAATGAAGCACCGCTCCATTATCTGCAGTTTGATTGAAAATTCTCTAGCTGGTCTATGACCTGAGCTAATTAATAAATCATATATCTCTCAGGGAAACTTAAAAATTCTAATATTAATCCAAAATAAACGCTGAATTTAGGTTTTTAAAAAGTTTGGAAGATTATTGCGATTAACGTCATATTTTTTAATCTTCATCGCGATTAAGGAAACTTCGATTATTTGCAAACTCTAGTTTTTTTTGTTGATATTAATAATGATATTCAACTTGAATAATCTTGCCAGAAAGATCGAAAATTAAAAATATTGAAATTTTGTTCAAAATAAGTTTGACAAAACACTATCGCTATCTTGACTCCGTTTATTTAGAAAAGAACATGAAAAGGCTATTTAAAGAGAAGATCTGAGTTGACTACCCCGTGTCAACTGTGACAACCGTTAAGTACACCCTGTATTAAAACAGTGTGACCCAATCACAATATTACAAAAGATTAACACCTCTTTACAATTTTCCATTTGATTTGTACCGATCGGATAAGCAGTTTAGAAGTTCTATATTACCATTATTTTTTTTTAATACCCCACTGTGCATTGTAAAGTAGCTATGATTTTCATGGTTTTGTTTAGTTTAAACTTCAAAAATCGTGCTATATTTCAATGATAGCTCTTTATCTGTGAATTCCTTTATATTGTTTGCTTGAAAGTCAAATCATATATCTTTACCCATATTAAAGAGTCCATATCTTTTTGGAAAACGCAGTTTCAAAGTTTCAGTTATTCCTTCAATAGAGTTTTGATTTTCCATTGGCATTTTTTATACAAATTTTTCCAAACTTAGTAAATTTTCGAAAAAGATTTATTAAAAGCAGCATTCTCTTTTTAACTATTCGTTTTATTCTATTAATCGTCAAAATTTATTCGATTTATTCGAATTATTCATTATTCGTATTTGTTCAAATATTCTTTTTGTTTGTTCGATGAATAGAATAATTTATATTCGAGTGACAACCGTATTATCTGATTTTCTAAATATGTTTTGTTTGTTTTCCATTTCCAGGGTGGCCACATTAAAATGCATTTACATTCTGATTTACCTGTACAAGTTGATGGCGAACCTTGGGTACAATGTTCCGGTGATATTGTGGTTTTAAAATCTGCTCTAAGGGTAAGTTATCTTTAAATTCCATTACCTTTCTCTACTTTTTTTTCTTAAAATTCATTGACGCATGTTTTTTTGCATGTTCCATACAATTTTAAAAAAATTTAAAAATTAATGTTATTTTGAAAATTTCGTTTTTTGCTTTTTATTACATTTGATTTAAAATTTTTCATTACTTTATATTTTTCAATTACAATATTTTTTAAAATTATAAAATCCAATAAATATGATTTTATTTATTACGAACACAGCTTAATATGCTTTTTAAAATAACTTTTTTATTTTCAATATGATTTTTTTTTTTTTTTCTATAAGTTTTCATTTATAATTTGATTCCAAACATACAAAATCTGTTAGTTAAAAAAAAAAAAAAAAACAAAACTTAAATATTTTAGCAAAACAATACAAAAAAAAAAAATCAATACATTGATGTAATGTTTTTTAATTGCAAACGTGTATTTTAATGTTTTAAATATACCTATTGTTTAAATAATTGAACATATAACTAGACACAATTGTATATAAACTATAGAATATCGAGCTATAGCCATAATAAATCATGAGCTCTTTGATACATCAATTAGGAATTGACCGAAGGTCTTCAGATTTGATCAATTTTTTGTACACACATACTGTATGAAGACCATAACAGATCTACATACTAAATTTTTCAAAAACTGGCGATATATCACGTTATAAATAAAGTTTTTTTTTTTTTTTTTTTTAAATCGAGAAAATCAGATGGCATTAGCGTCACAAAATTATTGATACTAGATATCTTAGAGGTTGTGCTTACGCAACTTTTCAGGCTGATAAGAATGATCAGAATCGCAAAGTTTTTTGTAAATTAAGAAACAAACTAAAGTCTCTAATTCGAAAGTTTCGAAGACAATATCATACTAAAATGTTTGATAATGCTGAAAATGTGGAGGATACTAAATGGCTCAGGGTCATCTGTTACAGATGATTTACGTCTTTCGAACTTAGACGTTAATACTTTGAACAACTCATTTATTTTTGATAACGGTAATTTGCGCAATAATACGTTCGATTTTGAATCTTTTAATGGGGATATTGAAGGGTTTTCTTTTATGAACATAAGCGGTGAGGATTTGTGGAATGCCTTGTTGAACGTTAAGTCAAACGCTATTGGGATTGACGGATTCCCAATTAAATTTATAAAACTGGTTTTTCCATATATCTTGAAACCACTTTTACATTTGTTTAATATGATAATAACCACCTCTTCATATCCTGATAAATGGAAGCTTGCCCGCGTAGTTCCTATACCGAAGAAGGGTTCTGAAACTGATTTTCGACCTATTAGTATTCTTCCTGCTCTTTCTAAGATAATGGAGCACATTTTAAAACTCCAAATCTTAGATTATGTTGCGGAAAATAATCTTATCAGGGACGTACAATATGCATATAGGGAAAATTACAACACTTCGTCTATGCTTTTGGGTATTACCGAGACTGTTAGAAAACATTTAAATGAAAATAGGGATTGCATATTGGTATCTCTGGATCTTGCAAAGGCTTTTGACCGCCTTAATCATAACATTCTTATTGAAAAACTGAAACAGCAATTTGGCTTTTCAGTTATGGCTTGTTGGTTAATATACTCTTATTTGCAAGGAAGATCACAATTTGTAAGTGTGCGTGGTATTAATTCTAGTATCGCCTCTGTCTTTTCTGGTGTCCCGCAAGGGTCCGTCATTGGGCCAATTTTGTTTTTGCTGTATTTAAATGATTGTGCTGATTCTTTGGATTTGCACTTGGTAAAACCGTTTATTTTTGCTGATGACATTCAGCTATTATTTGGCAATTGCAGGGATTTCCCTGCTGTTTTGGAGACGGTTGTGAATTTTACACTGGATAGACTGCATGATTGGATAATATTAAACGATTTTTCGATAAATGCTACTAAGACAAAGGCAATAATGTTTCGAACGGGTTATCGCAGAATTGCTTACCCTCGGATAGGAATTTGTGGAACCGATATAGAATATGTTGAATCGCTTAAATGTTTGGGTGTTGTAATTGACCAATATCTAAATTTTAGTGAACAAATTGATGTTGTTTCATCTAGGGTAACTTTGGGACTCAGAAAACTTTACAATTGTGGCTTGTATTTGCCTGTAAGGGTGAAATATATTCTTGCTCACACCTTGTTGATGTCGCATGTTAATTACTGCCTTGAGGTTGATTCTGGTACTTTTGGGTATAATATAGTGCGGCTTGAGCTAATTGTGAAAAGAATTGTGCGGTTTGTATATGGAATTAGATTTCGTGATCACGTATCTAGTGCAGTTATTAACTTTCTCGGTTGCCCCCTAACACAGTATATAGAACTTCGCAATCTATTGTTCTTTTATAAGGTCATTAGATCTGGTGTACCCAATTACTTACGTTCTGAATTTATATTTTCTAGGTCTGAGAGAAACCATCAGATAGTTGAACCACTTATAAACTATACAATCTTTGAACGATCTTTACTTATTAGAACTGCTAGAAGCTGGAATTTTTTGCCTTTGAATTTACGTTCTTTTACATTATCGTATAACGTTTTTAGGAACAGACTTTTGTCACATTTCCGGGACACTGTATGAATGAGTGTTTTTAAATTGTTTTAGGTCAGGCTTTCTCCAGTATGGACTTTTTACATTTTCTTAGTGATGTTGAAACAGCTGAACCATATCCAAAAATAAAGTGTACAATTTTATAGCTATTGCTATCCTGTTCTAAGGATATTTTCGTTTTTTTTTTATATATATATATACTGTTTGTTGAATTTAATCTAAGCTATTTGTAAATATATTCTTGAATTTATGTAGCACACTAGCAATAAGTCTTTGGCCTTTAAGGCTTATTGTATTGCAAATGAATGAAAAAAAAAAAATAAAAATAAAATTTGAAATAAAAAAAATTTTAAATTTTTGAAAGTGGAGAACAATTTAGAAATGCATCTAAAAATTGATTTTGCATAAAAATGCATTGATTTTAAATGCTTTTTTTATTGCATAAATAAGGAGAAAGAAAGCCGTGCTTTTCGTATTAGAGAAATCCGATAACAACTTTCGAATATATGGCTCTTCAAAAGTAAACACTTTTGGGATTTTTTTTAAACAAAAGTGTAGGAAGGTATTTGGGTCATTCTTCAAGAAATCGACACACCAATCTGAATCATGTCTAACAATTTGAACAACATTTTGAGCAAACATTCTCCTGGACCTTATTAACATTTTAATGTATAGTTTTTCCTAAATTCGTAGTAGTTTGAGGTTTATGGCAGCTAAAATTTGGGACTTTTTAGTAAAATACATGGTGTTCAAAACGTCATATCTCTTGAAAGCGTCATCCAATTGTTACGAACTTGGTCTCATAATAACCTTTTTGAAACGGTTTTTAGAACAAATAAATCTTTTTTAAAAAAAAGGATAAAAAAATTAAAAATATCCATGATTTACAAATATCTCACAATGCGTTTCCTGATTTTTTGATTTTTTTTTTGATTTTTTGTTCAGAGTAAAGTTGAAATTATTACAGAATGGGTTCGAAATATGTTCCGTTTAAATCTTAATTTTTGTAAACATTCTTTTTATACAACTTTTTAAATGATTAGTATTATTTAAATACAAATTTTGCCTTGTAGATTATAATAATCCTAGTAAAAAATTGTTTTAATGAAATGTGTAATTTTATATAATTATATCTTCCCGACGAAAAAAGTTATATGTTCATATATTATACTTAGTTTATGAAAATTGTTTAATATGACGTAATATAGCATAATATATCTTTTTATCATATGTTATTTATTAGCATATATTGTATATCTGATCATATGAAATATATATAGGCCTATATATGACCTACATATGATCGTATGTAAGTGTATATGGTACCATAAATCAAAAATAATTATATCCTTTTATATATTTTTTTAGACCGTTTATAATTAGAATATAATTGAGTTTCAAAATTTACTGCAAAAAAAAACATGATAAACTTCGGTTTTTTGTTTTGTAATGATTATTATTTTTTTTATTAAAGTGCTAAAAAACACTTAAAACAACGAACATATAGACTAAACATCTGTTAAATTGTGTATGCCAACTGGTATTAAGAGACACAGTTTTTAGAGGTTTTTTAACGCATTTTGTTTAGTATATACGAGTATAAACAAATCTATATATAAAGAAGTGTACATTTTGATTGTCACTCCATAACTCGAGAACGGCTGCATAAAATAAAAAATAGCTGAATACGTTTTGTAGAATATGCAATGAGGATGGTTTTTAAAAAAAAATTGTTTAAAAATATTTTCGTTAGGTCCAGATGTGATGATTTTTCTGAACATTAGTCATTTTCATATAAATTGTGTGAATATCAAAAATTTTTGCTTTGTTACATAGCATTGCTTGGATACGGGTACATTCTTCTTCGAAATATCAATCCACCACGACTTTGTAACGGAACCAGACTTTCATTGAAAATAAAATTTGAAAGCAACACAACGTTTGTCGGTTAGCTAGTATTTTATGTTAATTATACAAAACTTATGCAGAGAATACATTAAACAATACAAATTAACTTTAAAATTTTTAATTAAAATTGCTTATAAGTAGAAAGTTAATTAATTAAAAGGACCACTGTTAACACATTTTTTTCGAAACTCTCTTAAAACCAGTTCAGGTTTTTAGAAGAGAGCGTTGGAAACAGCTTGTTTAAACAAATGAAATACACAACCCTTATAACATGCGTAATGGTTTCTAAATTTTAAAAATTAAATATTCCCTGTGTTAAACTACATACAGTGCACTCGCGATAATGTCAACACTGCATTACGCGAACACCGCTTAATGTTAACACACTTTATTTTACATTGACTACTCTAAAAGGTGAACAAAGTACGAAAGCCCTATAATGTGAACAGAAAAAAAAGTCAATGTGTTAGCTGGAAATGCGCAAATATGTTAAGAATTAAATTTTTTCTAAGTTTTGGGATTCCCCTATTTTAACTGTTTCACTGCATTAAGGACAGAAGATACATAGAAACTATTTTAGTTGCTATTTTTACTTATTGCTGAAAGGTTGTTTTTTCTTGTTTACATATGTGGTATTTTTACATAAATCTTCATACAAATTTATGTAAATATTTTTCTTAATAAATCATTTACTTCTTTTATTCTAATAAAATGTCAATTATTATTTTAATACGTATAATTAGTCTAAACTTATGGCATTATTGATACATTTTGCCTTAAACTTTTGGCATTCGGAAAGGTGAACAGCTCACAAACGTGAACACTCCCGGTTTTAATTAGTTCACATTATCGCGAGTGTACTGTATATACTTTCTACCACTACTGATACTGTTTTGTGGTTAACAAAATAGTTGTTTTGAACAATCTGAAATTGCTGAAGTACTAAATGGACAGATTTATCGTACATAAAAAATATCGTATTGATCCATAATGCCGACCTATATATTATTTTGTATAACAAGGACGTGTAAAATTTGCTGTTTATTTCTGCTCTTGAAAATATCTTCCATAGCTATATATAGTTCGTAATCATAGTCCCACTACAGTCGGCTTTTTGTAAAAGCGACTTTAAGTTAAAAACCTGTTTTTAACTATTATGCGATTATAGTAAAAAATAAAGTAAGTTTTAAGTTGAACCGGCTTTAAATGAGTGTCACATCAGATGGACAAAATATTTTCATACACCTTGTACTAAAATAAAAGCAAGTGAAGACATTAAATTTGATTAAAGATGATTTTAAATTAGCTAAAAAAAAAAATACCAAAAAGAAAAAAAAATTATTTTATTAATAAATACCTTTAAAGTTTGCAATGACATGTCCTGAAAGGGAAAAATTATAATTGTTTCTTTTTGGCGATGAATATATTAGAAGTTTTTATAGGAATGGAAGAAGCCAAGGGAGTGGATGCCGAACAGAGTTACTGCTGATAAGGAATTCCTCTGGAAGTGCTCTTTGTATATCTTTGTAGTAGTATCTTTGTATATTTTTTTTTTTTTTCATTTAAATACTCAAGTTTTGCAAAATACCTTTCAATATTATGAAATTAAAACATTTTTCTTTTTTTTCACAAAATTTCCGTGCCGAAAAACAGCTTGATTATATTGTTAATAAGGTTAAAACCAACTTTAGCGATTAAAGTATACTTTTACTTGTCTACAATAGAAAAGTACACTTTAGAACTCCTAAAGTATATTTTATTTTTGACTATGATTACGGCCCAATATGTTTAAATATTTTGTATAACAAGGACGTGTAAATATTTCTGTTTATTTTTGCTCTTGAAAAATTGAGTAGTCTTCCAATTGAAAATTTTGCGAACAAAAAATTTGATTTTTTTTTTTTTTTAAAAAAAAGAGAGGCAACACTCAGGAAACACTTCCTATATTTAGTGTGTTGCTTTCTTTGGAAAGGGATAGTATAGAGATGAAAGGTGGGGAAAGATGAAGGGCTTCACACATGGCAACACTGTAATTGCGCGAGATGATAAGTCTTAGAACAGTTGTTGCTCGCCACCTGATGGAGAGTTGGCGAACTTATTAAAGCTTTTTGGTTCATAGCCCTGATTCATTATTTTACTTCGGTTTGGTTAATTGCTATGGGAACACCGAAGGTGGACATTGCGATACGTATGAGGGATAGAAAAAACTCATACATATTAATTTGATGTTGCCGGCACCGGGGATCGAACCCGGCACCTTCTGTGTAAAAGTCCAACGCGCTAACCATTACACCACAACATCGGTAGATGTTGTTTTTTTTTTCTGTGTTACCTAGCGTTTTAGATTTATTATATCGCACACCTAGTTCAAAAGTGACTTAACTCAAAATTTTAATTTTTCGGGTTTATATGCTTAAACTATGCACAATACACTTGTTTATCTATAAAAAAAAATATCAGTATATTTTGTTGTTGTTAACTGTTGCTAGAAAACAGTTATGAATGTCGTTTTTTATGTTTCAATTGGTGTAAAGATGCAAATATTTTTTTTCGATTTCGATTTTTGAGTTGAGTCACTTTTGAACTAGGTGTGCGATATGTTCCAAATGATAGTTATGTTTTATAAATGAATTACAAGTAGTACTTAATTGGATTAAATAAGATGGAACAAATTAACGGAAAATTAAAAGCATTACCAAAAATCCAAAGTATACACAACTTTGTACCAGTAGACGTAGGCAAAATTAAAGAAAAATATTTTGCTCTTTTTCAAGAGGAACACATATTTGATTTGTGTTGATTATGTGAAGTAGGTTAACTCCATAAAACAAAATTTTGAGAAAATCAAGTCTTAAGTTTAGTGCTTTTTAAAATTAAACTAAATATGATTAAATCGACATGTTAATCCTTTCAACTAATAGAAAAGAATACTTCTTATATACCCAGGCAGAAAAATACAATCGGCATAGTGTTGGCAAAGCGTCGGCACCGGTCGGTTCTGCTTTGGCAGAACGTTGGATTAACAATTTTGACAGCATTGTTCTGTTACCCGAATAATAAAACACATTTAAAAAGCAGCAATACAGTCCGATATTAGTCTTCTACGTCATATTTAAATGTGTGAAATATAATAAAATGTAAAAATAGATAATGCTTCTAATTCGTTGTTATATTGGTAAAGAATTTTGCATGTAGTACTCGCAAAATATATGCTTGGAAAACATTATATTTAGTATTTTTATATTAAAATATTAGTTGTACCTTTGGTGTAGGTGGGTTTAACAAAAATATCAGTGGTTTGCCAGTACTATTTCTTTGGTACGGTTGGAAATTTCTACCTGGGTAGTTATCATTAGTGCTCGGAAGTTAATGCATTTATAATCATGTTTTATGTGCATAATATATGCATTCAAAATCGTAAAATATTATTTTCTCAACGTTTTCAACGTTTTTAAGACAATTTAAGTAACTTTGTCTTAACATTTTTAAGACAATTTAAGTAGCTTTTGTCTTAAAAAGTGATTAAAAATTTGAAAATAAGCGATACACATAGACAAAAATTTAGCTATTTGCCAACTGAAATTCTGTTCCTACGACTCAAATGCGGTTACTACCAACTGGCTAAATTTTAGTTGCAACACCCAACAATATCAGAAATCGAATGTAAATATCGTTGTATTTACTGAATTTATAAGTTGTTACCATTAATACACACTTTTCAATTCGGTTGGCACTTTATTTCTCTGTGTGTAATAATCTTATGAATGCTTTTAATTGTGTTTTTATGTTATTTTTTTCTTTGTGATGAAAAATTTTATAAAAAATTTTATATAAATTTTGTAAAAACGCATAATTTAGTAAAAGATCAATTTTTTTTAAACAAGCAAATATAGACATTCATAGCAAAATATGCAACAAAAAAGTCAAAATATACGTTATTATATGCATTCATAGCAAAATATGTATTTATAGCAAAATATGCAAAAATATGCAAAAATATGCATTAACAAATCGATGCCATTTTGTTGCAAATTTGTTGATTCGTAAAGATATTTGTTTAACTTTGTCCGTATGTATTTACACGAACTTCCGAGCCCTAGTTATCATATAACGTTTAAATTATCAAAATCTGACAAGCCGTTGCTGAAATATAGATTATTATACAGGTATCCCTCGATTTACGCGGTACTTTATTTGCGCGGTTTCGATATAACGCGATTTAATAATAGTGACCATTTTTCTGTATAACGCGGTTTTTTTACGCGTTTTTAGTATAACACGATTTAAAAATAGTGGCAACCCTCTAATTGCGCGCATTACACCATTTTTTTAAACATTATCAGCTGTTTGCAAAAAAGAAGAGGTTAAATTTAATTTGCAGTGTAAAAAAACTTTAAAGGTAGTAAAAAATAAACAATTTGCTGTGGTTTTGGTTTTCCTAATGATAATGTTGTTACTCCGTTAACAGCGGAAGTTGCTCAAATACTACAAGTAATTGAAAAATCTGAATTATTTGAAAACATTGTGGATGAAGATATACTGGAGATGATAAATGATGTTCCAGAATTGACAGAACAAGATCTCATTGAATTAGCCACGGACCCCGATGAATCAACTTAAGACGAAAGTGATAGTGAGGATAATCCAGATTTTGATTCTTCTAAGTTAAAAACTTTTATACAAATGGCTCAGGATTTGCTAAAATTTTTCACTGATAATGAACCTTGAACAAATCGATCAGATTTATTTCAGTGTTTAATAAAAAAATCGTTGGCATCATACGAAGAACTTTTAAAACAACAGGAACAGCAAAAAAAGCAAAAGCGAATAACAGACTTCTTTACATTGGACGAAGACGTTAATTGTGACCAAAATTCTGAAGACGTTAACTATGACAAAGACTCTGAAAAAGTAGTCTTTGACGAAGATACTGAAGATTTTAACTATGACGAAATCTGTGAAGATTAGCAATATGTATAATATTTTATATTTTTATGAATTTTTTGTTTTGTTTTTATTAATTTATGTTTTGTTGATTTAAAAAGCCGGAAAGAAGTTTTTTTTATAAATTTTTTGTTATTTTTTGTTAATTTATAAATTTTGAATTTTTTTTCAAAGCTAGTTTAAATATACTATTTACAAATAATATTTTGTTATAACTATTGAAAAGTACAAATAAAATAAATTTAATTTAAATTATGTTAATAAGCTTTTCTTTTAACACGGATTTTCGGTCCCAAATTTGAATTTTGTATGAAGTTAGTGTTTCAATTTGCGCGGTTTATTATATTGCTGGTCCCAAAACAGAATTTTGTATTGATATAGAACCTTTATTTATGCGGTTTTGAATTACGCGGTTTTTTTTTTCGGTCCCAACGTGCCGCGTAAATCGAGGGATACCTGTATTTGCATTTTTATCAACTTTTGTTGGAGATGTTCGGTTTAACTTTCGAAAAAAAAATTGAAAATTTGTATTTCAGTTGTTGGAGTTTTTGTATGGAGTTGATTCCCTATGGGGAATGGGACCGGTTCTGCGTGTGCCACAGGATCGGTCCCTTCGTACCAGAGACCGGTCCTCTGCTAAACCTTACTCTATGTAAACAACTGGCAACTTTAACATTGGGGGTCATTTGTCTTGCTTTAAACCACATAGTGGCATGCCACAGGACTAACCAAAGATGGGCATACCACAAGACTGTCGCAAAAGGGCCATGTCGTATATAATAAACGAAAACTAAACAGCTTCCAATGGGTAAAATTCTGGCCAACTGGCTTTTTCTTGTTAATAAACATTCTGGTTAAGTGGTATGTCCTCCCTTTACCAGTCACAGGATTGGTAATTTCAGGACAATTGACACTACTTAACCCACTTCAGTATTAAATTATACCAGTCCTGTGATAAGTCCTTCTTTAACCAGTCACTTTTAGGTCAATTGACTCCTCATTCCCCATAGGGTCGTTATATGATTTTTTTTTATATAAATTCGTATAGGCATTTTTCGGGAAAATATTTAAAAAAAAGTGGCCAGCAGTTTTAGCAAAAAGTTAATGATTTTTTTATAGATTTGATTACGTTTAATATAAAATAATTATAATGAACATATTCATGGGTCATCTTAGCACTTAGATATGCGTTTTAAAATTGCATAGTGAATTAAAATGCACATGGAACCACAAATTTGCGACTTTTAGTTATGAGACGTATGTAAGTAGCATAAACCATATAAATTGTCAAAATATGATTAGCCTTTAGAAAAAGGCGCTTACTGAAAATAGCGTCCAGCTATTTTTTACAAAAACTTAGTAATTATTTTTATAGATGAAGTAATGTTATGCACAAAATTATTCAAAATTAAATTTGCGTTATTCACCTTCAAAGTTCAAAGAGCATCTGTAAAATGCAAAGTAGCAAAAGTGCGTGCTGCAATTAAATGTTTTACTGTTTAGTTATGACGATCAAAAAAAGACACTTGTTTCTATTCCATGACATTTAAATCATCAAAATCCGATAAACCGTTTCCGAAATATAGCTAATTAAAGTAACATCCATATAAAATTTTTTTAGAGTTGTTCATTATAGGATCATTAAAAAAATTTCGATTCGATATTAGTCGTTTTTGGAATGGATGTGTTTCGATTTCATTGAAAGTGAGGTATTCAACGTTCCTTTGATATATGTTAGCTATTAAGTTTTTCCAGATATTTGCATAAATTCAAAAGCTAATGTTTTTCGATAATATTTTAAGAAATGTGTGTGCCCCGTTAGGCTAGTTGGTAGCGTGCTGGCTTATCTGTGCGGGGGTCGTGGGTTCGATTTCCACCAAAGGCACTGGTCTGTCTTCTCTACAACGCGCCGAAGCCCAGCTAGAAGCTAGTGCTCGGTTAGGGTAATAGGATATAATTTGTAATTATATGATTATTAATTAATAAAAAAAAAAAAAAATTTAAGAAATGCATATTCGATTTTTCTTAAACAATTTGTGGTGAAAAATCATATTATCTTGTATAAAACATCAACAATTCAGAGTGGATTTTTCAAAAGATATTTAGATTTGAGTAACAAATTATAATATTGTTTTCTTGAAAAAAATAATAGATGAATTCATGTAACCTTGTATATGCACTCATAATAATCTATAGGTAAAATACACGAAAACCGTTGTTCATTTTACGAAAGTTTTGGTTATTTTGACATTACGAAAAAATTTGTAGAATATACAAATCACATTTCGTAAAGTTTTGTAAAAACTTTTTTTAAATAAAAATGTGGTGCATACCTTACGGGTTTATTTTAAAATTAAAAAAAAAAATGTAATGGTGCCACACCAGAATCGAACTCACGATTTCAGTGACGTCCTGCTGTGTTGAAGTAGACCCCTCTACCATTTGCACCAAAGTAGCTGATGCAATACAACAAACTAAAAAGGAACTTAAGTCGAAAATATTATGAAATTTTTATGAAAACTAGAAAAATATGCTACAAATATTTAATAAAAAAGATAAAATGGCAATTAAATATTTTTATTATGTTTATTGAACTAAATAAAATAATATAATTTTTTTATAAATATATCAAATAATATAATAAAAAACAAAATAAAAAAATAATAAAATAATAATAATAAAAAACTTAAATAACAATTTCAAACTAATTGCATTTTATTATTAAATATTTTATCTTTTTAAATATTTGTTTTATTTAATTTCATACTAAACCCGGCAAATAAAGTGGAAGTAGTGTTTTCGGGTCCTCTTTAACTTGTTTTAGGATCCTCTTTATTAAACAAAATACAAAATATCCATTTATATCAAAACACAAAAATAGTAATAATGAAATAAAAAAATAAAACATAGAAATTTAAAAAACATTAATAAACAAAAAAAATATAAAAAAATTGTCCTGGCCAGGAGTTGAACTCGCAACCTTTTGATTGCAAATCCGACCTCTAACCACATCAACATCCATATGTAATATTTGTAACATTACAAATTTTTGTACAATGTACTAAAAAAATATTACGAAATCATGTTTGTATTTTTTACGAAATTTGTAAATTTATATAATTTGTTTTATACAAAAGTTTTGTAAGATAAACAAAATGTTTGTACATTCTACGAAAAAAAATTTACGAAAAATATATTTGTATTTTTAAGCATGGATTATTATGAGAGTGGTCTAAACATCGTATTTTTATCACATTAGTATCATAAATATTTTACCAAACCTGGAAAGTTTATTTTACAATTTGTTTTGTTTTTTATTCTATATTTCTAACATTAAAAAAAAGATAAATTAATAATTGTCTTGATTGATTCTCTCAAACAATATTATATTTAATATATACAAAATAAAAAATGTTTTAAGAAATAATAGTTAAGACAATTAAAACGATTGATATTCAAAATGCGGCAAGAGTTAAAAAGGTACGTACCTGCAAATAAGCATTGTGTACTTATACACAATATACTCGATTATTATGAATACCTCCTTTAAAAAAAAATTAAAATTAAGTATTGTTTTGATTGTTTATCATAAAATATTAAATTTTATGTATATAGAACTAATTTTCTTCAGAAATTATAGTGCAATTTATCAAGAAACGAACGAATTATATTTAAAATGCATATAAAGGTACGTACCTGCAAATACGCTCTGTGTATTTTTACACCATATACGAACGTTTTATGAATGCCTCCAATAATAAAATATTAATTTATAAAGGTTTTCCTCGCCTATAAAATTGATTCAATGCCATCAATTGAGTTTCAATAAATATCTTTTTAAAATTAGTCAATTTCTTTTAATATTAAAGGAAACCCCAAAAAAACCGAAACCGCGGTTTATCTTCTTTTTAAAATCCGAAGCAGCTGTTCGGTTTTTATCAAACTCTATCTCAAACTATTAGTGGCAACTTTCTCGTTAGTTTTGCCTTAAAACACAGTAGTGACCGTACAGAGAAAAAGTGGCGTATAATAACATATTTCCCTTTAAATTGGTTGTTCTTATTTTAAACATGCGCGGATTCATAATGAAGGCAAATGGGACATTTCCTCAACCAAAATTAATATGAGAAATAATAGCAAATTTTATAAAATGCTCCAACTATCCTACCCCAAACCTTTTCCTGGATCCGCGCCTGTTTTAACCCTCTAACCGGCAAGCCCGCCTCCAGGCGGGGTATTTTAAATTGGCCATAAATGCGAGAAATGAGTATCGGTAAATACAACAATACGGGTAAAGCGTTAATCTTTTTCCTTCAAAATTTGGGTAAAAATATTCTACCCCTCCTACATTGGTTCTCTGATGATTTTCGGTGACGCGAAATGAAACATGCAAGGATCTGTCAGTAGATAAAATCTGCTTTAAATTAGCGGACAGAAAACTTTTGTAATTATTAAATAAACATTGTACGGTTTTTTGTTTAACAGAAAACAAATGATCTTGAACGTGAATCATCTTGCTCACATCATTATTTATGATAAAAGATCGAAAAATAAATTTTTGGTTTTATTTATTTTTTTAAAATTTAAAAGTAAAACATTTAAATGAGTAATTTGTAATAACAAATTTAGCTATTTCGATGGAAATACAAATTTAAAAATATTTTGTGAAGAACATTCAACATTAGAACAAGTACACAGAATAACACATGAAATTGAACGAGCAATTGAAAATAAAGAAGTCTGCTCCGCAGTTTTTCTCGATGTATCAAAGGCTTTTGATGCTGTTTGGCACCCTGGCTTATTGTATAAACTAAATGAACACTTACCAAGAAATTATTACAATCTCTTAAAATCTTACCTGTCCGATAGATATTTTCGAGTCAAAATTGATAATAACTACACACAGAGAAATAAAGTGCCAACCGAATTAAAAAGTGTATATTAATGTTAACAACTTATAAATTCAGTTAGTACAACGATATTAACATTAAATTTCTGAATATTTTGGAATAACTCTTAACAGTTTGAAATCAACTCACGTTTACTTTACAAATAGATTAATAAACCAAACTCCAGTATATATAGATAACTTACAAGTACCCATATCAAACTCTGCCAAATACCTTGGTATGACGTTAGATGCTAAGCTACGTTGGAAAGAACATGTCAAAAAAAACATGAAGAGTTAAAAGTAAAATATCGCAAATTGACTTGGCTAATAGGAAGAAAATCAAATTTACCGCTGCATAATAAATTAATGGTTTACAACCAAATTCTCAAACCCGTTTGGACTTATGGTCTCCAATTATGGGACTGCGCAAGTAATTCGACTATAGATATCATCCAACGATTTCAAAACAAAGTTTTAAAAGATATGGTGATAGCTACATGGTATGTTCGCAATCATGATCTACACCGAGACCTTAAAGTAAAAACTGTCAGGGAGGAAATACAACACTTTGCTAATAAGCACTCCCAAAAAATTAGAGCAGCATTCAAACCAACTAATTCCGCTGCTTTTAGAGAACCATTAAATTCCTAGAAGACTAAATCGTTTCCAGCCCCATGAACTGATGAGGCGCTTTAACCAGCACGGAGATTTATAGCTTAATCTTTATTGCTGTACTTTACCTCATTAAACTACTAGAATCAAATTACTAGTTAGTCTTAGTAGACTAGTTGTAATTTAATTTAAACATATTGTAATAATTGTTTAAATAAAGAGAAAAAAAAAAAAAAATTTTTTGTGAAGTAATTTTTTTGAAGCGGTATTGAAGCGAGAAAGCGTTCAAGTTAAAATTTCGTGAATTTTCAAAAAATTTATATTGTGATATAAAGACAATTTTTAAAAATCTTAAAAATATATCTAAATTAACTAAAAACCGTTGATAGTATACTCAAAGTAAGATTAAAGCTTAAACTTTTAAAAAAATCTGTTATTTTGGTCAAAGGCAAATTTTGTAGCAAGATTATATTTTGAAAGTAGTAGCAAAACCTTTAAGTTTGATCAATATACAGTGAACTCGCGAAAATATGAACACCCTAATATATGAACACCCCAAAATATGAACAGCTTATTTTTGTATTTTTAACGGATTTTATCAACCTATGCAGTGTTTAAATCTAAATCAACAGGGTAGTGGTTAAATTTTTATTCAACTGCATTATAATTTGGGGATTTCCCTAGCTGTTTAACTTTTAAATTTTGTTTTTTTTTTCAAAAATTAATTGTTTTTTTTTAATCCAATAAACAATAAATAAAAAATTTAACATAAGAAACTTTTATTTTTATTGGAAAAACGTTTTTAAAGAAAAATTAGATGTCATTCGCAAATAAGAACAATTTTGCAAAAGTGAACTGGCTTGGTTTTAATTAGTTCATATTATCGCGAGTGCACTGTATATTGAAGTGAACTTGCTTTTTCGCTCAATTTCGCGTATATCTTCTTAAGTAAAAGCAATTTTTGGACTGTATTTATATCTTAGGAAGAGGCTTAACTTATGTATTCATATTTATGGATTAGTTTTTGAGATTCGCTCCAAGCCTTTTTTCGCCCATATCGCCTAAAGTAGGCTACGAAAAAAATAATTGGTAGAAGAACATATGGTTTATTTTTCGTGCCGAACACGTGGTCTAAATTTCATTGGTAAAAATCTTAGGCCGCTTTGAGGTTAAATATTTATAGACAAGAGTTTTCAAAATGTTCGTTAAAAGTTACTATACGAAAAATTGAACAATAAAAATTCCAATTAATTTAATCCTTTATATTAAAAATATTTTTTATTACAATGTGTCTAGTTATATGCATAGCAGTAAATAATCCCAACCTAATTTTTGTAAATATTATAAAACAATTTATATTAAAAATGTTAGATTTTTTAAGTAATATTTAAGAGCTACGATGATATACAAATGTATGTGTTTGATATGATGTCCTTATTCTTTCAATACGATTAGGTAGCTCGTAAAGCACTTAGTAGTTTTCAGATGAAATAATTTCTATAAAAATAAAAAAAAAATATTCTGAACAAACTTAATGAGATGAAGCAATTCAATTTATCGATATTTTCAATAAATTATTTAGGCCCTTATGCTAAGGAGAGTCAAAAGTAAGAGACGTTTAACAGAGCCACATATATCACCAGCTGTCTTGAGTCTATCATCAACAGCTGCGGCTACCTCATCCTCATCTACAGCTTTACAAATAGCAGCAGCACAAGCTAATACTATCGCTTCTACGGGTCAGCTAGCACAACAGCAGCAGCAACAACAACAACAATTACCGGATAATGCCAATGAACGTGATAAAGATAAAGATAATCAAAGTACTAATACAACATAGAGATCACGTCCGTCCGGTCCTAGTTTTCTTTTCTCTTGTTTTTTATAAAATTTTATTTTTAAAAAATAACAAAACAAGCAAATAGCAAAAAATAGCAAAAAATAGCAAAATTCTTCAAAACTAAAATATTTCAACTTAAAAATACAGTTTAAAAAATATCCCCTAACAAAATAGACACATTCTACAAGAAAATTTCATTTAAAAATAATGCAAAAACACCAATTAAGTCCTATTTCAAAAAAATAAAAAAAAAAAAAGAATACAAATTACGAAATATAGTTATGGTAAAACACAAAACTGAACATAAATTCAGAAAAACCTAAGCATTTATTAATGTTTACTTAAAAAAATCAATGTTCAAATATTTCAACAAAAAAAAAAAAGAATGTAAAATAAACTTTAATTAAAGTTAATAGTAGTAAGCTTTTTTTTTAAACAGAAAAGAATTCAGAACAAATCTTAAAAACATTATTATGTTATTATATTTTAATTTTGAAATAAAACTCTTGTAAAAAATACAAAAAAGTTTTTAACCAGACAGAAAAATCTTAGTATCTATACAACCAACTGAAAACTAACAAAGAAAGAAACAAACAAACAAAACTCCCACCGTTTTAACAAACAATTTAAAATTATTTATATTTTTTTTATATAATTTGCTAAAAAAAAAAAAATATTTTCATTCCTTAATTCCTTATAATAATAAACCATTATACAATAAAACTTGTAATTATTTTTTATAAAATTTGTTTGAGGTTCTTAACGAACTGATTTTGTAAATAATAGACAGATTTGAAAAATTTATGGTTAATTTTTTTTTGGTAGTTTTTGACTTCAAAATAATCATTTTTAAAACGTTGCCACTGAAATAAGGTATATATTTAAGGAGAAATACCATGATTAGTACATTCTTTACCTTAAAATCTGTTTAGCTGTTTCGCGTTAGATTTAGCAATATATTATCACAAAAGTAACAAAATTATACCTGATGATAATGAAAAATCGCCAGCGAAACGTTGGATATAGTAATAAAAAATTAAAAGTATAAAAATCTGAATAAGAGAGAAAAACGAATCTTCTAATTTGTATTTCCCAGAAGTTTTTATAGTGATTAAACAAATTACAGAATTTGTCAGCGCTTTTGCCTGCCTTTCAAGATTAAATGGGATTTTTCTGTTGCCATTTGAGTTCACTATAAAACAAATAGATTTATTTTAACATTCTTCTTAAAAAAATAGTAAATTTTGCAACAATTTTTATAATGGAAACAAAAAGCTTCATCATCATCTGTCGTCTAATCTAAAAAGTTTTTAAATATTTATGAAACGTTACATAAATAAAGTGCAATAGATTTTAAAATATGGCAGAACTTTTCATAAATATGACACAGTTTTTCATTTAAGTGTAAGATTGGTGTAGTCATATTATTTATTATATAAAAGGCTGAAATTAGTGAAAGATTTTTTTATTTTAATGAAAAGCTTTGTTTTTTTAATGAGATATTTCATTAATTTGAATGAAAAGTTCTATCATTGTAATGAAAAGCTTCATTATTTTAATAAAAGACTAATTATTATTATGTAAGCTTCCATTGCGTTAATGAAATTTTCATAAGTTTAAAGTAAACTTTCAATATTTTAATAAAATATTTCATTTAATGAAAATTTTCCTTATTTTATTGGAAAGCTATATTATTTTTATAAAAGTATAATTATTTTAACGAAAAGTTTCATTATTTTAATGCAAGTTCCATTTTCATAAAAGCTTCTTATATTAATTAAAATTTCATTATTTTAATGAAAGTTTCATTATTCTAATGAAAGTTTCATTATTTTAATGAAAGTTTCATTCTTTTAATAAAAGTTTCATTATTTTAATAAAAGGTTTCATTATTTTAATGAAAGTTCATTTATTTTATTAAAAGTTTCATTATTTCAATGGAATGTTTCATTATTTGAATGTCTTATTAATTTAATTGAAAGTTTTATTGTTTTAATGAAACGTTTCATTATTATATTGAAAGTTTAATTATTTGATATATAGTTTAATTTATTATTTTAATGTAAAGATTCATTATTCATAATGAAAAGTGTAGTGATTTCCTTTTTTAAATCTTTTCATTTAATGAAAAGTTTCTTTATTTTATTGGAAAGAAATATTATTTTTATAAAAGTATAATTATTTTAACGAAAAGTTTCATTATTTTAATGGAAGTTCTATTTTCATAAAAGCTTCTTATATTAATTAAAATTTCATTATTTTAATGAAAGTTTCATTATTCTAATGAAAGTTTCATTATTTTAATGAAAGTTTCATTATTTTAATAAAAGTTTCATTATTTTAATAAAAGGTTTCATTATTTTAATGAAAGTTCATTTATTTTATTAAAAGTTTCATTATTTCAATGGAATGTTTCATTATTTAAATGTCTTATTAATTTAATTGAAAGTTTTATTGTTTTAATGAAACGTTTCATTATTATATTGAAAGTTTAATTACTTGATATATAGTTTCATTTATTATTTTAATGTAAAGATTCATTATTCATAATGAAAAGTGTAGTGATTTCTTTTTTTAAATCTTTTCAATTAAAAAATTTACATTAATTTAATGAAAAGTTTCATTATTTTAATAAACGTTTTATTAATTTAGTAAAAAGTTTCATTATTTTAATTAAAAGTTTTATTATTTTATTTTAAAGATTCATTATTTTATTGAAAAGTTTTATTATTATTTTAATAAAAAGTTTCAATCTATTAATAAAACTATGATTTTAATGAAAGTTTTTATTCAATGTATAAAACTTGGTAAACATCAAATTTAATTTAAATATTTCATTAATTAATGCAAAAATTAATTAATTTACTGACTTAAATACAATGAAGCTTAATCGAATTCATTAAATAAAAAATATCATACATTTATTTTAGCTAATCTTCATTAAATTAATAAATATAACTTTTTATCAACTTTCTGAATAAATGAATTTCATTAATTTACTGAATAAAATTTTTGATTAGATTAATAATAATCTGTGGGAAATAAATGTATACATTTAATGAACTTTTGAATAAGAGCAATATAGTTTTTCATAAAGTTAATGCAAATTTTCATAAAATGTTATGAAAAATGTCACTTCAGTTTTTACAAGTTTCATTCTCCTAATGAAGAAGTCTCATTAAAAAACTATTTTCATGAAACGTATAAAGCTGTTTATGAACTATAAGAAATTCTTCATACACTTTCTGAAAAGAAGTTTGATTAGCTTAGTGAAAACGTTCATTACTTTCACCCACTATAATGACCTCTGTATTTTAATAAATAGTTATTATTTTTGATAAAAAATTTCATTATTATAATGAAAAAAACCTAAGAAAATATTTATTAAATTTGATGAAAGTTTTATTGTCTAAATTTTAATTAAACTTTATGCAATTTGTCTACTTTCATAAAAAACTATGAAGCTTTTCATTAAATTTAGAAAACTTTTTTTTGTGAAAACATTTTATTAGTTTGGGAAAATTTTAACTAAAACTTGCCCAATAAAATGATCTCTGTGTAAAACTATAAAATTTGTTTCATTTTGATAGATTTTACACTAAGAGAATTATCTATATGTTATTAATGAATTTTTACATAAATTTAATGAATTTTTGCATTAAATCAATGAATTTTTTCTAGATCTCCTCCATAAAAACTTTATATTAATTTAAAAAAATTTTCAAATTATTTAATTCTAAAATTCATGAAAAAGTTTCATTAAAGCCTAAGTTCAAAAAAATTAAGCTTTTTTTATTAAATTTCGAATATTTTCATTAATTTTGTTAAGAAAACTTAAATTTATTTAAAAACTCTCAGGCTTTCTTAAACTAACAATCACCAATGAAGATACTTGATGAAGATACACTGGGAGAATTCTCTGCCTGATATAAATAAATAAATTGCAAAGAAGTTTCACTATTACAAATTTCCATAAAATTTTATGAAAAATATTATTTTATTTATGAAAAGATTCATTTACTCAGTAAAGAAGTTTCATAAAAAATTTATTTTCATATAATTATAAAAAGTGTTTAGGCTACTTTATGAAAAAAGTTCCATTTATTGAAAATTTTCATTATTTTTAATTCACATAAGTTATGTTCTAAAAATGTTGTCAAATATAGCTGATCTTTATTTTATCTCGTTTTGAAATAGGCGTAAATTGGAACGGGCGTTCCGTTAATAAATAACAAACGATGTTTCTTCATATTAAAAAGTATTTTAAATTCCAGAAGCACTTTCTAAAAGTCATTATCCCAAATTTAAGGAGCAGTTGTACCAATTTACTTTTGTTTCAAAACGTTTTTTAATCAAGATTCGACTGTATCTCAGTGGGAACGTTACAATTAGATATATTTAGAGAAAATCCCAGTTGAAATTGTAAAAAATCTTAAGAATGTTAGAGTAGTTGTAATAGAAGCACATAGTCTAGTCATTTTAGTATTAATTGCAAAATCAAATCAAAGATTTAAATTATTATAAATTTAAATTTAAAACAAAGATTTCTCATAGTTTTTTTTTTTTAAAAATATAGCGAAATGTTTTTAACTTTCTCTTTTTTTATAATATCTTACGTATGTACAAAAACTCTAGCCTTAATGATTTTTTTTTTTTCCTTTTAATAATTTGCCAAATTAATTTATCAATTTCAAGCATTTATTATAAATTTTTAATTATTTTTATAACTTTTTTTAAAAACTTCTTTATACTAATTCAGTTTATATAATTTTTATTATATTTGTTAATTTTTGCACTTTTTTATAAAAACGTTTAAATTAAAAATTATATTTTATAAAAAAAAATTTATAAAGAAAACAAAAATTTTAATTTTTTTATAATTCTCTTTTTTCTCTTTTTTACAAAAAACAAATAATATTTAAAAAAAAACTTAACAAATTATAACAAACAACATGGATTCAAAATTAAAAAAATACACTTCATTTACATCAAACAACATTATCAAACAACACAAACCACATAAAACAAACAAAATTATATAATTTTTATAATTATTAATTTAAAAAAAAAAATTAAAAAATTTTGTACCGGACGGTTTATAAAAAAACAAACAACAAAATTATTTATAAAAAAATTAAATATAATTCAAAAAAAAAAACCAACACCTAAAGGCTACCATGTCAAAACGAGTTAAAAACAAAATGAAACGTCGTAACACCGAACCAACCATGGCTCTGACCACCCAACAAATGTCTTTAGCCTTGCCACCCACAACAGCCGAAGGAGATTCAGAAACAGAAATTTCTACCAACAATACCGATTTCTGAATATGGTACAGTGAGCGTTTGATTTAAGGTCTTAATAAATTGTACACAATAAAACAGCAAATTATTATAAAAAAAAAACTTTCAATATTTTAAGAAATTATATTTATATTTCGATATACACTTTTTTTATAATTATTTGTTAATACCTTAAATTCAAATTTGCTCTAATTTGAAGTAAAACAATACCAAAAAAAAAAAATACCACAAAGAAAGTCAAAAACGGAATTTAAATTTTATTTTTTTAAGTGTAATGTAGATATTATTATAAAAAAAAACAATTTTAAGAAAAACCAAAGATCTTCGATTCAAAATTAATTTTTGTAATACACCAAAAAAAAAAAACTACACAAAAGGAATTTTTGGTAAACTCCGCCAATAAATATTTTCTACATGAAATTAATGATTTTATGATTCTAAAGATTTTATTCATGGATTATTATCAGTGATGCTTTTAAAAAACTTGTTTATTAAATCCATGCATATAAAATGGAATTTTGTAATCAAATTTGATACACTCATAATAATCCATGCATAAAATTATGAAATTAATTTCAAAATAACAACGAAAACTTTCGTAAAATGAATAAATTTTCGTTTATTTTACGAAAGTTTTTATTATATAGACTTTTTTCGTATTTTTATGCATGAAGATTTTTATAAAATAATTAATAAATATCATGAACATAATTCTCTCAGTGTTTTAATTAAATTTTGAGAATTTCGTTTACTCATAATAACCATGCATAAAAATACGAAATTAATGTTAAAATATCAAAAACTTACGTAAAAAAAACGAAAATTGTTGATTTTATGAAAGTTTTTGTTATTTTTGACATTTTTTTCGTATATTTGTGCTTTAATTTAATTATCAGTACACATAAACAAATGAGTTGACAAGTAATTTAAAAAGGGTTTTTCTTCAAAATTATACAAATATTTAGTAAAAATTATACAAATATTTAGTTTTACTAGTTTTTGTAGAACATAATAATCCATGCATAAAAATGCGTAAAAATGTCAAAATCCCAAAAACATTTGTAAATTAAACACATGTTCGTTTATTTTACGAAAGTTTTAATTATTTTCACATTTTTTGTTATTTTTACTAATGGAATTTTATCAGTGTATTATAAGAATTACATTTTTGTAAATCCTTCCATTTTGTAAAAGTTTTTCATTAAAATTATGAATTTTTTTTTTTTTTTGAAAAAATTCATAGATTTAATTAATTTAATGAATTTCAAAATAAAATAAAGTTAATTATTTCAGTATATTTTTAAATTTAAAAAGATCCTTAATTTGAGCTATAATTCTAAACTCTAGTCAAGTTGAATTTTTAAAAAAATTTCACAAATATTTCTAATTTTTTTTTTTAATTTCATTCTAAAATAATAGAACTTTTTGAAAATTTTAAAAAACGTATTATTTTATTAAAAATATGACAGTTATAAAAATTATGTTTCTTAGAAAGTTATTTTCCATACATTAAGATAATTATCTACACTTTTTGACATACTACACTTAAAAAATATTTGTGTTGATATTTAATTTTCTATTAAAATGTTGTTGTACTAACAAACAAATTAATTGTATTTACAATTTACCTTTTCATGACATTACAATTTATAAATTTAATCAATTTGTTTGTTATTATAACAAAATGTTTAATAAAATAAAATCTAAAATATAAATGATTTTTAACATTAATTTTTCTGTAGTAATTTTGAAACGTTTTTTAGGAATTTATTTTTTAAAAAATGCTTATTTAATGGTTTTTCTTAATTGTATTTTTATAAAAGAAATCTACACCATGAAAATTTCAAAAAAGAAGATCCAAATTTTATAAAAAGAAACAAAACAAAAACAATAATGTATATAAAATTTCGAAATTTGTTTAAAATTTTAACATTTTTTTCTAAATTTTAAAAATTTTTTTGTTTCGTTTTTAAAACTTTGTGTATAAATCAAACCTCACATGCATAATAATTGTTCAATATCTATGGAACGTTTAATAATGATTTTAGTATGAAAATTTTGTTTAATAAACAGTTTATAAAATTTTAAAAATGATTATGCATATGACCATAAACATTTAAATTAGTTAAGAAAAAATGGAATAAAAACAGACGACGTATAAATGAAAACTTAATTTAAAAAAGTTAACAAAACGATAGCGCAGGAATACTTTAAAATTCTAGAAGAAGAAAAAAATTAACTTGAAATTCAAATTGAAAATGTAAATGTAAAGAGATTTAAATATAATAATTTTATAATAATTATGTTATTGAAAAACTAAAATGTTTATTATAAATTTTTTAAATTTTTCTTGAATTGAATTTTTTTTTAAATTACAAAAATTTATCAAAATTATAATAAATTTAAGTTTTTTGAAAACATTTTTACTATTAAATTATTAAAACTCAACAATACAAAAAATATTTTAAACAAATTCATGATTTTAAAATTTAACAAACGTTTTTTAAAAATTAAAACAAAAATCCAGGACAAAAAAAAAGAAATTAAAATTTTTATTTAAAATCTTTTTTTATAAAATATATTGCTGATAATAAATTGACAACTTGTAACTATCAGTAGAGTTTCAACATGAGTTCTTTTCCATCATACTCAAGTAATTTTGCATTGTCCGTTATAAGTTATCAACTTATGATCATCGATAAAAAAGTATAAACGAGGTTTTTAAATAAAAAAGTTACTTTTACACACTGAAAAAAAATCCAGTAGAAACTTTATTAATTTATTTAGAAACAGATTTTAAATAAATTAAAATTTGATTTCTTTTTAATTTTCTACACTGATAATAATTCATGTATAAAAACACAAAAAATTTCAAAATAACGAAAACTTTTGCAAAATGAACAAAAGTTTATTTTACGAAAGTTTTCGTTATTTTTACATAAACGTATTTTTACGCATTGAAAATTCCAAATTTTGACATATCATTTTAAATACTAAAGATTTAATTTGAACTGGAATCATATTTATTTTAATAAGATTCGCATTTAATTTAAAATTTTCTGTATAAAACAAAAATAAAATATTAATTTAAATATGATTTAATAATGCATGAAAGTACGAAAAAAAATTCAAAATAAAAAAAAAATTCCTAAAATGAACAAAATATCTTAATTATTATGAGTGAACTGATTTAACTACATACATAATAATCTATGCATAAAAATACAAAATTATTGTCAAAACAACAAAAACTTTTGTAAAATTAACAAAATTTCATTTATTTTACAAAAGTTTTGGTTGTTTTGCCATTTCATTTCGTATTTTTAGGCATAGATTATTATGAGAGAACTTATTTAACTATACTCATAGTAAGGCATGCCTAAAAATACGTAATTATCGCCAAAACAACGAAATTATCGTAAAATGAACAAAATTTCATTTATTTTACGAAAATTTTTTTTATTTTGTAATTTTTTGTCTTATTTTTATGCATATATTAATAATACAAAATTACTTCAGATCCACGAAAACATTCGTAAAATTCACAAAATTTTGGCTATTTTGAAATTATTCATAAATTTTGTAATAAAATTTTTGTTTAAAAGCTTTAAATTAACTTTAAAATCTAGTTCCTGTATTTTTGTTATAATTTAACAAAATTTTGTTAAAATTTTTTAACGGAATTTGTTTAAAAATAAATTGAAACCAATGACCAACATATATTAAACTGACTTAAAAATTATAAAACAAAGGACAAGCAAAATGATAAAAATTATGAAAATGTACCTTTAATTATATAAAGATAAGAACTATGATAACAAATACCAGAAAAAACAATATTAAAACCAAAAAAAACACGGCTTAACTATTAAAAAGATACAGTAAATGCATGAAAATTGTTAACAAATGCATAGTTAAGAAGTAAAATTTTCCCAGCCGAGACGTAAGAAATAATTACTAAAATTAATATTTACCATTAACAACAAAATATTAAATACACTGATATTTTATGCATAAAAACTGCAAAAAAAAAATGTCAAAAACAAACCAAACTTTCGTAAAACATACTAAAATTTGTTAATTTTACGAAAATGTTTATAGTTTTGACAATAATTTCGTATTTGTATGTCAGAATGGAAAAAAAAAACACTTTCGTAAAATATGCGAAAATTTGTTAATTTTACGAAGATTTTTATATGTTTGATACACTGATAATAATACAATGTCAAAATAACCAAATTTTTTGTAAAATAAACGAAAATTTGTACATTTTACGGTAGTTTTTGTAGTTTTGACAATGAGTGTATAGTTTCGTATTTTTATGTCACAATTAACCAAAACTTTTGTAAAATATATGAAAATTTGTTAATTTTACGAAAATTTCTGCACTTTTAACAATAATTTCGTATGTTTATGCACGGATTATTATGAGTGTACCAAATCCAAGGAATGTTTAAGAAAGTTTTTTATAAAAATTATAAATCAATATAAATAAAGGATAGTGTATTTGTTAATAATTTTCTTCATTATTGTATTTGAACATAAAATTTACAACAAAAAAAAAAAAGAAACAAAATTTTTTTAAAACAAATGTTTTTGCAAATTACATTTGTATTCTTTAATGGAAAAATTTTAAAAAGAAAACCCAAAAAAAGAAATTTAAAAATTTCGTATAAAAAATTAAAAAAATTTGCTTTTAAAAACAATTAAAGAAAACAACAAAAAACCTCTAAAATAAAATTTCATTTCAAACATTTACTCACTTTAAAAAAAAACCAAACTAATTTAAATCCTCTCAAACAAACAAATAACAATAACAAATTATTTTGAAATTATTTTGTATGACTTGTTAGTTGTCTTTTTTTTCAAAACTAAGCAACACGGAAATCAAATAGCAAGACCTAAAATAATTTCGAAATGCCATTAAAAATCGTTTATGTCTTTGAACGAGTTAAGGGGCTCAGAGTGTATGATGTTTAATCGTCATTTCCGTGTTTTACTCAAAAAAGAAATTGTGAATTCCTTGTTTGACAAAATGTAAAGTAATTTCAAAAAATTGAATACCAAAACCCAAATTAGTTTATAAGTCTTAATTTAATTTTACAAATTACCTTATAATTTGTTTAAAATTCCAACAAAACAAAGAAATTTATAAATTCTTTCAAATTTTTTTCCAACATCAAGAAAAAAAAGAATGATTGGATGTCTACACATTTCAATTCGTTGAAAGATTAAATGATTTTTAACTAACAAATATATTTTCTCATATATATATATATATTTTAATTTTCGTATATTTTTAAAAACAAAAATTTAAATCCTTATAAAAACAAAAACAATTTAGTTTTTAAGTTAACAACAAAAGAAAAAACCAACTATAAAAAAATACTACCTTAAAATGATATGGTAATAATTATAAAACAAAAATGTAGTTTCTCTAAAACAAAAGTAAGAGTAAAAATAACAAAAAAATATTATTAAAAAAAAAAAAAACATAAAAAATAATTTCATCTAAAATAAAAATAATAAATATAAAAAAAAATCATTCCTCCTGTTTAAACCAAAAAAAAAAAAAATAAAAAAATGTGGAAAGAAGAAGAAACAACAACAAAAATGAAAAACAAACTACTACTACTTACAAACAAAAAAATGTAAAATATACTAAAAACACACACATTACACATCCAGAAAAATGAAATTAAAAATTCGAAATTAACCAAAAACAAAAATAATAAAATAAAACTATATGTAAAGAAAAAAAGAGAACAGCGTATACAAATTGTTGTTTTATTAAAATTTTGGGGGAATGGCGGAAGACGTTCGGGAGTTTCCCGCTATCATGATATTGATATCAAACAGGTTTGTTACATTATATTTAAAGTTGTATTTTTAACAAGTTTAATATAATTTTTATTATAAATAAAAATTATGTTTTTTCGACCTTTAATTTTGCAATGAAAATGAAAATTATTCAAGTTCGAGGCCATACTCTATATTTCTTTATTAGGATATTGTCCTAACAAATAATCTATAGAGTTTTTGTTTTCAAATTTATTCTTTGACCCTTTCAGGAACGATTATTTGTTAGGACAATATCCTAATAAAGAAATATAGAGTATGGCCTCGAACTTGAATAATTTTCATTTTCGTTGTATTTTTAATTTAAACAATAAATATTAGTGGTCGGACACAGTTCGGCCAAAAAACTATACATATTTTGTCGGTTTTTTGATATCTAGAGGCAATGATGACAAATTTCGGTATTGGAAACATGTTTGTTGAGCCGATTTAATTCGATTTTGTGTATAAAATTTAAGAGAAAAGCCGAAGTTTAGTTATAAAGTTAAAAGTTCGGCCGCCGAACTATTTTCAATTTGGCCGAACTTTCTAGGGCCGAACAGTGAATTCATTGCTTAACTACAGACTTTTCCTCAAATTTGACACTCAAAATAGCATCTAATCAACCCAATAAACATTTTTCCATCCGCCAAATTTGTCCATAATGCTTTAATATACCGAATACAGACCAAATGCATTTTCTGGCCGAACTGTTCGGTCGAACACTAATAAATATGTTAGTGATAATTTTTTGCGTATGAGCAGTGTGACCATTTTAGCATTTTTGCAGCTAGATTCAGGTTTTTTTTTTTTGATTTAGCCGCAAATTTTCCATTTAGCATTTTTTGTATTAACCATTTAGCATTTTAAGCTTTTTTATTTAATCAATTTCAAATTATTTTATTTTAAAACTAAAAATGCTATAATTTTACATTACATATTCGTTCATTTAAATATAGCTATGGCAACCATGTGAATAGTTATTGATAAATAAAATCTGGCAGCACAGTGCTTTAACGTCCTATTGTACTTTGAATATGGTAATAAATGTATAAATGTATGGATAAAATGATAAATGTATAAATGTATGGATAAATGTATACGAGTATAAAAACGCATTAAATGAAAATCCTTTCAATGAATTAGCTTCCTTTATAATGAAGTTATTGGTTTTACCATTTAGTAACGCGGAAGTTGAACGGGTTTTTAGTGGAATGAACCTTATAAAAACGAAAATAAGAAATATAACGATATTGAACACTACACTCAAAAAAAAAGTTTGTAAAGTCAACAAAAAATTTTGCTGAGTCAGCAAAATTTTAGTCAGGAGGGTGCTTGCAAAAAAATTGCTAATGTCAGCAAAATCTTTTGCTGAAAATCAGCGAAAATTAGTAGATTCAGCAAAAGTTTTGCTAACACTTAGTGGATTAGAAATAAAAAAGCCTTGCTATAAATAAATAAATTTATTGCTGAATTTTAGTAGACTGAAAAAAAACGCAAAAAATTTGTAGAAAATTTGTAATTTAGTTAATTTATTTGCTGAAAATCATAAAACATATTTTTGTGATTCTTTTAAAAATAATTTACAATAATTACGAAATAGAAAAATTTTCATTTTCCCACATTGACGACATGAATTAATTTAATATCTGAATATAGAAATAAATATATATAACATAACAAAAATTTTCTTTCAACTACTTATATCAATGGTTGTCTAAATGATGCATTCTTTTAAAGGACGCAACTGCCGAAGATAATTATAGAAACGAAACGAAAAAATAAACAAAAACAAACGAAACGAAAAAAACAACCCTTTTTTTTTTGCAATAAGAAAAAGGAACCATAAAAATCTACCTAAGATGTGTGTCTTTGTCTTTCGCTTTACTCTGTCTACATGTCTGTATATGTTTGTTTGTTTGCAATTTGAACACACTAGATTATAAATCTATAAACATTTAGTTTAGAAATACATATTAAATTTAAATATTTCTAGTTAAACCTCAAACTGTGATACGTAGCTTAAGTAAAATTTTTCAACTGTGATATTTAATTTTATTTATTTTTGCAATTATTTTTTAAATTAATTCGTGTTTTATGTCGTGATGTCAACGTATTGTAAATCCGTTTAATAATTTGAAAATTTTAATGTGCAAATTGACTAAAGATTATTTATTGAAATAAAAAAAAAAAATTTTAAAGTAATGAATGATCTCATAAAAATTTGTAATAAAAACATATATTACAATGATATTTCGACCGATTCTTTGGAAGTTGAGGAAGAATACTCATTGATGATGTGTTTAATTTAGAATTAAATCTCATAATTTTTAAACAATTTTTTTTTATAAACGTAAATACTATTGAATAGTCATTTATGATTGAATTTATTTTAATTTTTGTTGATTTTTTGTAATATAATAATATGTACATATAAAAATATACATATATGTACATAAATGATATATTAAATTTAACGGTTATTTTATTTAAAATCGTTTTATGTATGTATGTATATCGTCACCTATAATGCAAAATGACGTATCACCACTTTTCATAGATTTTCAGGAGAAGCAGAAAACTATTTAAAATTAAAAGTATTTGAGACATAAAAAATTTTTCTTCCAGCATCGTATTAAAAAACAACGACAGACATATTTCACAAGAAAAGAAATAGTTTTTGGAAGTATTTTTCAAGTTATGTCATTTACGTTTTTTGTTTTTCTGTTTTGTGAAACCAAAATGACGTATCATCAAGAACATTGTTTAACATAAAGTGAAACAGACATTAAAAATATGAAACAATTTTTAAATTTTAGTGAAATCTCAATAAAAATAAGATGTTTTTCTTGTGTAATTCCTTTTTTTTTTATAAATTGTTTTATTTTTTAAATAAAAAGTAATTGTTTAGACAAAAAAGGGCAATTCATTGAACTTTATTTTAATGCTTGTACATAACATACTAAGTGAATATAATAACAAAACAAAAAAAATAAATAAAAAATGGTACCAAAACTTAAAGAAAAAATTATTCAAAGGGAATATTATCATAAAACGAATGGCAGTCTGCTGGAAGCAAATATTTAAGGTCTTACAAATAAATGCTGCCATTTTGTTTTGGTTCTTTGGGAATGCAATTGGCCAGCCTCATTAACTTCGAATATTTTTTATGTCTGTTGTGGAAAAACCTGGTAATCATCCTTTACGCTGGTTTAAAAATAAATGGTTCCTTTAAATTTATTTTCATCGGGATAAACATTAATTGCATTTATAGTAATTAAATGTGCTAGAGTCCCAAAACTTATTTAACAAATTGTGAAAAGCAATCTGATGTAGGCGTGTCCCTATCCGGATTTCATTCCTGCCCAAGGAAATCTTCAGGGGACTTTGTTATTAGAATTTCTAGAGATATTTGTTATGTTAAATCACAAACTCAATGAGAATTTCTTGTCCTCGTCTAGGAGCGAGATTCAAAATTTAAAATATCAAAGAAAAAACAACAACAAAAAATTGTCACAATTGGCTTTGTCATCTTCCAAATACTACTCTGTTTTTTTGACAGACCTAGCAATGTAGTGACGTTTATTCAAGTAAATCAACAATAGAAAATCATATGTTTTCTATTAGTGTCAGTTACATTTAAATTTGCACAAGCACCTGCATATTTGTTATTTAAATTTATTTTCATCGGGATAAACATTAATTGCATTTATAGTAATTAAATGTGCTAGAGTCCCAAAACTTCCATTTTGATTCATATGCCAAAACACGTATCATATTAACTGTAGTGTCTCCAGACGTTTTACCTGAATTGAAAAACATAATATTTCAAAACAGTTGTATTTTGTGATAATGTATACAAATATTTACCTGGTCTAATTGATGTGTACCGCTTGGGAACAGCCTCATAATCAAGAAAATAATCACATTGTAGGTGGTGAACATTGAGAGGAAATGGGTTTTTTCGTGAAATTCTTATTATATCAACAAGTTGTGATGGCAAATTTATTTGCCTGTTATTAATTTTTCGTTGAATAAGTGAATGCGTTGAGTCGCACTCCATTTGAGTATGTCCTACGATTAAATATTTATGCTCAATAGTAACGTTTTTTGCAACACAGAAAGAAAGTAAAGCATTGGATAATACAACATTCCGATTCTGATAAAAGCAGCCATCAGAATAAATAATAAAATTATGAATATTTGGCGTTTGAATGATTGCGTTTTCTAAATGTTTAATTACAATTGTTGCAACAAGATTTCCTTCTGTTTCATCCCAGACGTAGTTATCGGAATCATGAGTGATGACGTTAAAAATAGTAAAGTTATGAACTTGAAATTTCGTTTTATAATACGAAGCGTTTGCATTTGTCTGCGGAATAAGCTTGACAGCTTGCATGTCTATACAAAGCAGTATGCATAAACCCGCCTTTGCACTTTCTATATCATTAAGTTTAATGTGAGAAATGTCGATGTGAACTTTTTGCACAATATTTTGATGTGCATCCATCTTTCATTTCTTTTGGCATTATTTCACAAACACTTCCTTTGGACAAACCCACATATTTCTTTCCATTCATACGATTTTTTTTATTTTCCTCTCTTTTATTAGTTTTTTTGAAACTATTTATATTTTCCTTATAACAATTTTCTATATTAGAAAACATTTTAATTATTATTAAAACACAATTTTTTTTACACTATAATGATTTTTTTTAACGGTAAACCAAATGAGCAGCCATAATATATATAAAAAAATACAGTTTACTTTGTTTACAAAACTCAAATGCTATTGTGTTGTTGTTTCCTATGCAAGTGTGATGATACGTTATATTGTTATATGAAAAGCATGCAATTGATGATACGTCATTTTAAATTTTGGCCATAAAACCGTGATTTTTGAACCTAGTAGTTCAATAAAATAAATCATAATCAATCAAAATCCCGATTTTCGATTTTTTGATGATACGTAATTTTGTATTATATGTGACGATATGTATATATAAAGACTGAATACAATTTAAGACTCTTTATGTTCCTAGTTTTCTAATAAATATAATATTTTTTGTTGTTTTTGAATCAATTTTGTTTTAATTATATGAAAGAAAAAAATATATGTGTTAACGAATAGCATTTTCTGGCATTTTTTTGACTTTGATTTAACTGCAACATTTGTCTAGATGTGGTCACACTGCGTATGAGTGATATATTATCAAACATTGTAATTAAAAACACGTATACGCCACAGTGATCAGTAAAACCTTTAAACACATTAGCAGTTTTCATTATTGGTGTTAGATTTACTTCGTGTTATATTTACTACGATTTGTTCCCAACAAAGCGCGGTTGTCTTTTTAATGTATGGCTAATTTATAAATCAGCTGATTTTTGTTGTTCGCCACATATGTACACACTAAAAAATTTTTATATAAATAGAACATTTTTGGTCTTCAAAGTTTAGTAACGTCATGATGCTTGTTAGGAAAAGACCTAACCACGTGGTTGATTACTAAGAAGACAAGAATGGAGCAAAATTGATTATTAATAGGTTTTTTGTTAAAGTTCTGCCTATTATATAGGCTCTAGCTTTTCTAAAACTTCGGGTTCTGATGAGATCTTTAGCCAGATCGAAATACTAGTATCAACCTAGCTAATATGTTTGATTTGCTTTATTTTTGTAAATATACGGAGGTTGAAAGCTCGTTATAAATTGAAAAAAAAAAAAAAAATTATTTTAATTTAAGTGAAATTACAAAAATTACAGAAAAAGAAAAAATCACAAATTTTGTAGTGCAAAATGCCCTCGTTTTAAATTGTTTTATTCGATATTTTTTATTAATTTTTATGGTTTTTCAATAGTTAACACAAAATAAATTTTTTTGACGGCAGAACAGTCAGCTGTTTTTTTTTTTTTGCTGATAAATTTATCACGCGTGTTTACTACAGTTTTTTGTGTGGTATTTCGCCACAGCGTGATAAATTTTAGTGCAATACATTTTGCTGTTGGTTCTGGTAAATTCTGATAAATTTATCAAACGTACACCATTAACCAGATCTACAAGGGTTATTACTACCAATAATGAATACCGCTATTAACTCCTAATGGCACATCACACAGTGCCTTCGTTTTTAACGAAATTGATTTTTTTGTATTGTATGAAAATTTTTAGATAGTTTAAAATATCAAAACGTAATATTTTCTTCATATTTGAAACTAGTTTGTAGGTCGATTCCTTCAGATTTCATTAAAATTCAGATATAAGAGCAAGGTGACTAAAGAAATAACAAAAAAGGTAATAAAAAACAAGTAATAAAAATTAGTAAAAAAGAAATTGGTTAGACACTAACGGCCAAATCCCATTTTTAGGGGGTAAAAATTTAGTTCAATATTGTTCGAAAATGGTTTTGTTTTAAAATTGTTTAATATTTGAGAATTTTGTATGTATGGTTGAACTTTTAAAATTTGCATTTCATGTTGAAGTGTCAGTTTTGAGATCATAATTAAAATGTTACTATTACAAATAGAAAACACTAATTGCTAATATATGTAAGAGAAGATAAAAAAATGTTGTGGGGATCAGGGCTGAGAGTGCAGATGAAATAGTCGCTTACTAGGTCGAAAGTACGGCACTCCCTCTATAGTGTTGATCATTTGATAGTGTTGACACTATTTTGCAATTAGTGTTTTCTATTTGTAATAGTAACATTTTAATTATAATCTCAAACCTGACAATTCAACTTGAAATGCAATTTTAAAAGATCAACAAATTCTCAAGTCGAACATACAGATACCATGCAATGTAGAATCTAATAGAAAAACAATCAACTAGAATATGTTGTTTTCAATTTATAACGAGCTTTCAACCTCCGTATATTTACAAAAATAAAGCAAATCAAACATATTAGCTAGGTTGATACTAGTATTTCGATCTGGCTAAAGATCTCATCAGAACCCGAAGTTTTAGAAAAGTTAGAGCCTCCATAATAGGCAGGACTTTAACAAAAAACCTATTAATAATCAATTTTGCTCCTTTCTTGTCTTCTTAGTAATGAAGCACGTGGTTAGGTCTTTTCCTAACAGGCATCATGACGTTACTAAACTTTGAAGACCAAAAATGTTCTATTTATATAAAAAATTTTTAGTTTGTACTCTGGCTCAAGTAATATTTTTTACAGTTATATTAGTTTTTTGTTTTTATATACATCGAGATTATTTTTATTGTGTTTAAATATTAGTATACCAAAAAAAAGCTTTAAGATATAAAGCTGTTGGCTAAACTTACTAGAAAAGGCGAAAATAACTCATGTTGTTCGGGTTATCAATTAGCATCACCGATTTTCTATGGTTGGTTGATATATATAAATAAGCAAACTTTGAGTTTATTGTGGGTGGTGGATTAGAATGAGGCTGAAGATGACTTAGTCGCTTAGGTCGAAAGTGCGGCACTCCCTCTAGCGCTGATCCCCACAACATTTTTTTATCTTCTCTTACATTTATTAGCAATTAGTGCTTTCTAATTGTAATTATAACCTCAAACCAGACAATTCAAAAAAAAAAAAAACTTTTTATTATTAATAGGGCTCCAATGGAAAGGTTGATATTTATTTGTATTTTATTCAGGGATGGCAGGCAAAACGGCTAAAATATTGTTCTCGATTCAAAACCCTTTTGAACTGACTATCGTTATCCCTAAAATACCGTTATCGTTATAGTTGAAATACTGTTATCCGTAAAATACCTTTACCGAAATAACTAAAATACCGTTGTCGCTAAAATACCGTTATCGTAATAATTGAAATAGCTTTATACTTAAAATACCGTTACCGAAATAATCTAATAAAATCAGAAAAATAATCGCTGTAAATAGAGATATATTTTACTAGCTAGTCATTAGAGTTCAAACGTAATGGGGCTAAAACTATAGATGTACATTGAAATTACATACTAAATAACTAAAATAACGTTATCCGAAATGACTGACAATATCGATATCCCTAAAAAAACGTTACCGAAATAATTAAAATACCGTTACCGCTAAAATACCAACACCGAAATAAGTAAAATACCGTTAACGCTAAAACCCGTTACCAAAATAGCTGAAATATCGTTACCCCTAAAATGCCGTTACCGAAATAAAAAAAAATTGCGTTACCAGTTCCGATACCCGCATCAAATCGGTTTTCTGAATTCGTCGATTTTTTTGGACACTTTAAGATATTTTTTTTTGACACATTAATTAATATTATTTTACACATATAAAGAATTTTTTTTAAGAATAGAAAGAATAGAAATAAATAGAATAGAAAAAAATAATAAAATTAGTAAAAAAACTTTGTTAAAATTATAAATATTAGTTAGTTCAAAATGACGTTGCATGAAAAACTGTAAAAACAATAGGCGCATAAGCCGGGATTTTTGAATATTCCTACGGGGAGGGACAAAAAGGGGAAAAGTCTCCCCTTGGAGGCTTGCTTTAATGCCCTTGGCTAGAGAGTTGAAATTTGGAATACGTGTTCCTTTAAATAAGATCTAACTCACTGATATGTCACTTTTTGGAATTTTATACATGGCAGTGGTAAAAAAGGGGGTGAAAAGGGGGACATTTTTGATCAGCCGGTTTGCCGCCGACTCCGACAGGTTTTTCTTCAAGCCTATGCCGCAGCGACACTATCGACTTGGATCGACTGTCGGCTAAGCCGTTTGACATATTTGACTATAATTAAATTTTTGTTTTTATATTTAATTAGCAATTCTTTAAAAAAAATCATTAAAGGGTGAATTAGCCAAGCGTAAACGTAAACGTATCTCGGTGTACGAAATTTAATAAGTAAAAAAAGAATAGAAGATGTTTTGTGTATCTTGTTGTTTCATTCATATTCATTAAACATATAGAATACGTAAAAACACAAGAAAATCTAATCAAAATAGAATTTTGTTGTCCGTTTAAGTTTTCTCTATGTTAAATGCATATGAATGAAACAACAAGATACACGAAATGTCTTCTATTCTTATTTGACTTATTAAATTTCGTACACCGAGATACGTTTACGCTTGGCTAATTCACCCTTAATATTTTCATTAGACTTTCGACTTTCAAAGCTCATATTTTGTGGTTCAGAAAATCTGGATAAACTTGTATTTAAAGAATGCTAGTAAATATCATTAGTAGCAATTCGGATTCTCACTTTCACCATTCACCTCAATTTTCAAATCTGATTATTTCCCAATTGTTAGCAATTTGCCCCATTTTGATTTCTGATTTTTGAATATTTTTTTATTCTACAGCCGCTTGGACTATAAAAAACACAAATAAAAATATTTAGGGTAAATTGATGTTCAAAATCTGAGGCGAATGGTGAAAGTGAGAATATGAATTGCTATGATTATTTCTAAAATGAATACATAATATAAAAAATTAAATGAAACACATTTAAAGCAATAAAACAAGTACAATTCAAATAAAAATAAATAAATTTAACACAAAACTAATTTTTGTTTACAAATACTACTTTTTCTCGATTTTATTTACTAAAATGTATGTACGTAGATTTTGATTTGTAAATTCAAATGAAAACTGAATGCGAGGTTCGATGTCAGACATCATTGTAAGAGCAGATTGCATGTCAACAATAACATTAAAATTAAATACTATCCAGTTCAGCGACAAAATGTATAAAATAGGATTAGAAAAATTAAATTTTATCAATACAGTGAGACCTCGATTATCCGTGGTTCGATGAACAGACAACATCAATTATCCGGAAAAGAAAAAAAAATAAATTTTTTTGCGTCGATCTCAATTTTTTTTTGCATCAATTAACCGTGATTACTTCTATTATCCGGGGTTACTAGCATACTTTTTTTCGGCTACTTTTGAACCATCAAACATAATGTGAATAAAATGAAAAAAAGGAAATTCCATAGTTTGCATACGATGAGTTACATATACACGTGTCTAATTTAGTTCAATTTTGAAATTTGAGAAGTGCGGATTGTTATTGACGAGTGTTAGAACAATAATATTAATTTATTAATAGAAAAAAAAAAAATATATGAAAATTACTACTCAAAAGTTTTTCTCAGTTAACCGTAAAAATCGATTATCCAGAATGCTTCCAGTCCCGACCATCACGGATAATCGAGGTCTCACTGTACATCCAAAACAAACATTTTTTGTATTGCATTTTCTCATTTTCATATAAAAAAATATTAAACTTTATTTTAATTTGATCCCTTTGCATTTTGGGGCAAAATATCGGTAATATTTTGTTTTACTTAGACTGTTTTAGTAATACTAACCATGGCAAAACAATACCTGGTAGACTTATTAGGAAAATGATCTCTCGTTTTGAAAAACAAAATGATTAAAATTCATACGAAATGTAAACACAAAACTATTTAAAGTCAAATAAATAGGCCTATTTCTCCCTAATGGCATTACCTTACTAATACTTACTAATTTTAACTCAAAAAATGTCAAAGAACCCAATAATTCCTATATTTTTCAAGTTTTAAAGGGTTTTTTCTAAAATTTAGCTAGTTTTTTTTCACTTTTCTATCAAAAAAATTTTGCTATTTCTAGCGATTTTTTGGGTCAGATTCAGCTACTTTTCGGGAACAAAAATTGGCAACAGTGTTTGCAACCCAAAATAAATTTACCTTTATTTGTTCTATGCATGTGTGTTTTGTCTTTTTGAAAAAATTTTAATTTTATACCGCAGCTGCCGACTCTGTTTCACCCCTAGTCATGGCTGACAATCGGCTCGTAAATAAGGCGTTTTTAAAAATCGGTATTATGGTTGTCGAAAAACGACAGAATGTAGCACTGCTTACAATTCTATTACAATTTTCGGTACCACCAGTCGCGTATTTAAATGTCAAATTTTAAAAAAATCCTCGTTTAAATTTTTGTTCACAACAAACTAAAAAAAAAAAATGGAAAAAATTTAAAAATTTCTGTATTTGAATTGTTCTTCTTTTTGTGATGATATAATATTTATGTGGGTTCCATCTATACAGCCCCTAACACCAGGAAACCCAGTTTTGTTGTAAAAATATTACTTGATTTCATACTTTTCACTTTCCTCCTGGGCAAAATTCATCATACATTACATCTACGCACACTCGGAAAACAATGCTACCCTCGGCAAGTTTTAAAATATTTGACAAACTTGTGGATCTTACGTGTTCTTTTAATTTATTCGCAATTCTTTCCAGGACATATTTAAAAGCCTCCTTATTTAAACGAAATTATCTAACAAATCTTAAACAAAATAACCAATATATTTATTTAATATTTACTTACGAGGAGTTCGGCATTTCTAATATGTTCGACTGTTGGCGTAACTGTCTTCGAATGGCATTACACTTAGACGTAGTCTATTCCTCTTCATCTTTAGAAGATGAAAATGCAGCAACACTTAACATCTTATTTTCTTTTTTAAAATATATTTCACAAACAACAATAATTTGTATTTAAATTTAGGTTTTTAATGCCGACATAAACATTTAAAATGGTTTTTAAAAATCAATTACAAAAATGTCGTTGTCGAAAATTTAACATGATACCAAAAAATATTGAAAACGACAATGACTACGGCAACTGCCAAAATACGAGAACGACACTCATAATAAGGTCGAATATTTTGGCGGCTACGGGCGATTAATCCCCCGCCGCCGATTGTTTTTTGCCTCGAGACGCCGACGTTTTGCCACGGCTTTCATCTCTGATATACACTAGGTATGTCAAACTGGAAATCCCGAAATTTTCTTAATTTATGTAAATCCCGAATACCGGGATTTTTAAATGTCAATCCCGATTGGCTTCCCTAATGTACACAATCCTCGTTGTCAAGAAAATGCAGTTAAAAGTAGTAGTAGTTTATAAAAAAGTATGCAAAAATTTTCACAAGGATGTGATTGTGTATTAGTATAAATTATACAAACGGCTTTTACGATCTTATTTTAAGAAACGGACATTATTGAGACCAAAAATAAGTTATTTTGTGACAAGAGTACTCTATGAAATATATAACAAAAGGTCAATGTTCTCAAAAACCGCTAAAATTTCTATGAGATTCACGCTATTTCACAATTTTTTTTTTTTTAATAACTAACAAAAATTAACTGTTATCTGCAAAATTATTGTTTTGGTAGTTTGTTATTAAAATGCTAAAATAACTACACAAAACAACTGTTACTGAAGTACAGTATTTTTGGTTAGTTATTTTTTTTAATGACTGTCAAAATTAGACATTTTTCATTTTCTCATAGGATAATGACTAAAATGACAGTTAAAACATCCACTACTGTTTACTACCCGAATGACCTACATGTAGTTACTGTAAGATGAAATCAGTGATTCGATTTAAAGTTTTTTAGTAAATTAAAAATTGTAAATAAAACAAATTTGTAATTTTTTTCGAATGTTAACTTTATTATATTTTTTTTTGTATTATTTATTTGAAAGTGTTTTACCATTATGAGTTAATTTTTTTTCCTCTTTTTCATATATAAAATGGTTCGTTTGTGTATGAAAGTTGATTAAATATTATATAAACAATTATTTTTTTTTTTATTAAATAGTGTTGTATGTACTATGATTCTATTGTAGTGGCTAACAAGAAGTTTTAAACTTCGCTAATATAAGAATTAGTACATATTTTAATGCATAATAATAATGATATAAGCTAATCTTATAAAAAGCTAAATTACATAATTCAAATTGAGAAAAAAAAAACATACTAACATAGAGTGTATTGAGCTTTGTGTATATAAGATAGTATATAGAGTTGTTGTTGTATAATAAGAATAATATAATTTCAGAGTTGATTTTTAAAAAATAATAATTTTGTAAAGTCTGCTAGAGATAGTAATTTTTCTAAATATGTTGCTTTCCAAGCCAACTACTACTGTCCATTTTAAAAAATGTTCTTCTTTAAGAAACAAAAAAAAAAAAAACAAGACTTGGGCGACGTCAATCCAAAGGTTTAATAGGCTTAATTCTTTAATTGAATTTTCTAAAATGAATTAAATTTTACTCAAATTTCATTTCGAAAAAGCATTCTTAAGGAATGAATGCCTAGCTTAATTCTCAAAAGCTTTAAATAATATGAATGAATTCTATTTTGAATGAATTTTATTTTGAATGAATTCTATTTTGAATGAATTCTATTTTGAATGAATTCTTTCTTGAATGATTCAAAATTGTTTTAATTCATTTAATAAAGGGGTGAATGAAGAAAGATTTGTTTTCATTCATTTAGTTAAATGACACTATGCGACAGTCAAAATCGGGATGGGATGAAACCAACGGGAAATGTTATATCGGTAAAAAAGAAGTTATACGTGTCCCGGCGTTTCGCTGGGTCACGTCTAGGAATCGAGATATATCGATTTGAAGTTAGTAACTATCATATAGGGGAAATTGTCACCTTTGGTGGTCTTTTTTTTGACATAACTCGAGAACCACTAGTCCGATTTTGCTGAAACAAATTTAAAAAAATTAGGAATTACAATTCCTTTAATCTGTTCATACAAACAAACAAACATTTCATTTAAACAAAATGAGACATAGATCATGAAAATCGATGGACACGTTTCAGTTTTATTCACAATTAGGTGAAGGTATCTCATTTTGACAAGAATATTGATTTTATGTTTCAATGAATTTTTGAAATTCATACCTTCACTTAATTGTGAATAAAACCGAAACGCGTCCATCGATTTTCATGATTTATTTCTCATTTTGTTCATAGGTTATGTGACTTTACGTGAAAGTAATGCAACTTGACACTTTTTTTTACCGTTTTGGATTTTTTATGAATTAAAAATAAAAAAATTCAATTTTTTAGGCAAAAAATAGTTTTTTTCTTCATACATTTATTTATAACTGCGAAACTGTTGCTTATGTATCGAAACGTTGTATGAACAGATTAAAGGAATTGTAATTCCTAATTTTTTAAAATTTGTTTCAGCAAAATCGGACTAGTGGTTCTCGACTTATGTAAAAAAAAGACCACAAAGGTGACAATTTCCCCTATATGATAGTTATTAACTTCAAATCGATATATCTCGATTCCTAGACGTGACCCAGCGAAACGCAGGGACACGTATAACTTCTTTTTTACCGATATAACTTTCCCCGGTAGTTTGAACCCTTCCCGATCACTGACCCCTACCATTTGTCTCACAGTGTGATTAACGAAATTTGTCATAATTTAACTCAAAAATTTACAAAAAAAAACATATCAAAATTTCTTAAAATTAGTTTACAACAAAAAAAAAAATATTTTATTTTAGTTCAGTGTTATTTTAACGGAAGTCGCAATTAATTCTTAATTAATATGGATTTGACAAATTTAATTTAGAAAGGTTGAGGTTAAGAAGAAGAATAAACGTTTTTCTCTAAAAATTATAAACACTATTAATTTTCAAATCATGGTTTGTTATTGTTTGTGTGTTCTGTCATAATTTGTTTATGTAAAACTTCTTTGTATTAAATGAATGATACTAAAATTTCTTCATTCAATTACTAAAATGTTGAATGCACATATAATTAAATTCATTCAAGTTAGGAATTCATTCAATACCAATTAAAGCTTTTGAATGAATTCCTAGGGAATGGATGAACGGAATGATTTATAAATATTTTTTAATATTAATTTACAATTTTGTGAATTAAGCTCTAATTGAATTAATTCCTTCAAAGCTTTGCTTTAATTACATTTTGCAACCATTCATTGTGAAATTTTTCTATGTCATTAATCATTTCATACCTACGGTCCATACATGGGACTAATGAATTAAGTGGACAAATGAAATTATGATTTTATTACCGTTACATTGATATCAATGGTAATTATTTATTTATTTTATTTATTAACATAATAATTACAAATTATGTGTTAATTATTAACCGAGCGGTATCAATGGTAATGAAATTATTTTCATTAGATTTTTTTTTTAAATAATGCTAATGGTTTTATAATTTAATTTCATTGATTATTGAAAATGGTTTTAAATTTCATTGCTGTTGTGAAAGATGTCTCAAATCAGGGTTGGAAAGAATTCGCTCAGCCTTATGCCTATTTTATTTCTGAATTTATATAGTCTGGTTTTTGTGGCCAAGTAAAATAGAACGAAATGGGATGGAGCGAGTAGAATTTGAACACTAAGGGCAAAACAACCACAGGTTGTCTTAATTAACAATTGAATGGACACGAAACACTAAACACATTAGTATTATTGGTATGTGTTATGTAGATCAAGTTTTGCAAAATGTTTGTCCGTTTTGCGATACCACGCTTAGTTTTAGAGATATTTGCCTTTTTTCAAAATAGACGTTATCTCCGAAACCAAGCGAGAAAGGGCAAAACGGACAAAATTGTTGCTCCACAGGAGTATTAACTGATAACCTGGTAATACAAATAGGCTTGGTCCGGGAAAGATCTGGAGAGATTAATTTTTATGAAACAACAACAGGGTGTCTTAATTATTTACATACACGTACGTGAAAATAAAAATTTAAACACTTTGATAATAGAATGGAACAGTGGATCAAAATGGATATGAAATGGAAAGGGGAACGAGTGGAATCGAAACAATTAACACATTACTATTATCGGTATGTGTTATGTAGCTCAAGTTTGAAGATTTTCAAAATATTTGTCCGTTTTGCGATATCTCGTTTGGTTTTCGTGATATTAGCCATTTTATAAAATGACGTTTTTTTAAATGGCAGATACCTCCGAAACTAAGCTAGATAGGACAAAACGGACAACGGAGTATTAATACACGCTGATAATACAAATGGGCTAGGTCCGAAAAAGATACCAAGGATTTTATCTTTTACAAAGCGCCCACAAAAAAATTATGTGTTTATTTCCCAACCCTGTTTCCAAACCCATTATTTTTTTTTTGTAAACAAATGATATTTTAATTATTTTTTTTTTTATTCATTACTGTGATTTAATCATTAATAAGGAGTTTTCTAATGAAAAATATTTCATTATCATTAAATGGTAATGACATTTTTTTAATTATCATTAGTGTCAACTAATGGTAATGAAATTTCAATGGTAATGAAAAATTCCCATGTATGCTACGGTCACACTTCTGAGCTTAAACGCTATTTTGGAAAATTATAAATTTTGTCAACACCAGACATGGAACATAAAACCAATATTTGTGTATTTAATTAATTTGTGTAAATCAATTACCTTTTTAAGTCTAATTACATTAATTACATTTCGTGTAATTGCCCTGTAATTAAATACAGAGATATTGCTAATAATCTCTATGTTTGGTAATAAAAATTTTACAAATTTTACAATGAAGCTCAAGTCTACAAGTGTGATCTACGGTCTGAAAATATTAATGATATAACGTCGCCCAAGTCTTAAAATTTTCCAAAAAGTAGGCAAAGTAGGCGTGGTTAAATATTGACAAATTTTGCGGTCATTTTTATTATGAAAAGCTACATAGCGTATGAGCAATAAATAAAACATATAATAAAATTCCTTACAGGCCATGTAGTTTTTACATAGAAATATTGCAATATACATACATATATGAAGGACAATATACAACGAATATTTTCTACAAAACTAATCCGAATTGCACTATTAAACTTTCTTGATCGATAGAAAACGTGTAATCTTCTTTTTTAAATAAAAAAAAAATTTTGAAGACTTTTACATGATTGGTGTTTTCCATTACACTAAAATTTCAAAATTAGCTCTGAATTAAAAAAAAAAAAATTTTTTTTGCAAATTTTCTATAAAAAGTGTATTGATATAGTCAAAATTTTAGTATTTTCCGAATTCAGTTAAACTATTATAAAATATAAATTTGTTGTCAGTATTTAACCACGCCTACTTCACTTTTTGGAAAACGTTTAAAAATGTATACATGTTTTATTCGCATCACATAGGTTAACAAATACTGACATGATACGATCTACTTTGGCTTGAAAAACGCCATTTGTATTTAACTTCATTCGAATTTCGATTTTTTAAATACGAATCTTGTGTAAGTTCCGTGTAAAATAAAAGTTTTTTGTTGATAATTTGTTGGTGTAACAAAATGCTGGTTTTGAATAGAAACCTTTGTTGTTAGTTAAGAGTTGTTAGTTGCTTTAAACACAAAGTTATAAAAACTTAAGGAGTGCCAGCTGAAAATCTAATTGTATATGAACATATACGATCAATTATGAGCTCGTGTGTGATAATATATACATACAGCTGATCATATATGTACATATATAGTTCAATTTATGATGGTATCATATGTGACCATATATGTTAGGATCCGATATGTTCATATATGCAAATATATGATTCATATATGCTCATATATGTCAATAAACGACCATATACCTTAAATTTCGGATTCGATATATGAACTATATATGATGAGCTATATCCATATATAAGCATATACAAGTTCATATCTGATTATATATATTCATATATAATTCGATTTTTACCTGGGATATAAAAATGTTCCGATAAAAAATGGGATTTTCTATAAATTGGTCTTTTGGATTGTGTGTGTAAAAATTAGTTTTATTTGTGCTTTTTTGATTATGGACTTTTTTCAACTTTCGGTGTTTTTTTCAACTGTTATTACAATTGGAATGTTTTGCTTACTCTTTCTATAGACATTATTTCAGCTGCAGTAAAAGTAGTAAATTGTAGTAAATAAACAAACACATAATCAGCGTGTTTGTTTAATCGAACACTACTTTCACTACAACTGGAAAAATTTACATACTTTTTGATTGCAAATTTACAGCTGTAGTAAAAGTAGTAAATTGTAGTAAGTAAAAAAACACACAATGCTTGCTAATTTAGTATTTTGACTACAACTGGAAATTTTTAATTCTTGTAGTTAAAGTTGTAAAAATTTTGAGTAAAGGAACACACTGTTTCTTTACGACAAATTACTAATTTTACTATTGCTTTAAAATTTCTATACAAAAAGTAAACAAAACTTTTCAATAGTAGTAAAATTAATAAGAATTTCGAGTAAACTTTGTCTAAGTTCATACTAAGTTTACTACAATTTGTTAGCTTTTCGTATTCGAATTTAACAGTAATAGTAAAAATAGCAAATTATAGTAAATATACAAACACGTTTTGTGTTTAAAGCAAATGGGTGTAAAATGGATGTAAAGTTTTAGTTATTTGTTTAAATTAAAATACAATATAATGGCAGTTATAAAGATTGATTGATATTTTTTTCTATTTAAAAAAATAATTGATATAAAGTAGAAAACTTAAAAATATCTTTGTAAAACAACCTTAAGTATAATATATAAAGGGTTGTCACAAGGTGTACTAAATGTTGTATTGTTGTATTGTAAAAAAAAGATTAAAATTTATTTTTAATTTGACGAATATTTAGGGTTTCTTGGGTTGAGTTTTCATTCTGTTAGCACACTTGAACAGAGAACACTAACCATAGGTACACATATTGTATCGTACTGTCATCTATTTTTGTATAATTAAAAACAAAATTTTACCATCTCTATTTTCGATACGACTATACAACACATACAACCTTTCGTACACCCCTTGTGAACAACCTTATAGATTTTGTTTTATAAAAAAAGCATAGGGAAATATTTTAGTAAAAAGTGTCATTAACATATAGTCAGCTAAAATGTAAAAGGGGCAAACAGCGTTTTTAAATCAGTTCGTTATAGCGGTTTTTTAATAATATTTAAATCTGTAATGTTTTAAATTTCTTTTTTCTCCTAACCAGCAGGAGTTCTATATAACCAAAATGCTATTTTAGGGGACCCAGGTAAGCATATTAATATGGAATCTAATTATATCTCATTTGATAAGTTCCCATATATAAACACATACAAATTGATACGAACAAAGGACCATCTACATGTATCTAATTATATAAAATTAGATATAATTTGATACAATTTTATCCGAGATTTGTCCATATCCATTATAGTCTTAAAACCCCATTTTTTTTTAAATGCAACAACAAAATGTTTAAAAGTTCGGCCATAAAATGCAGTTCGGCCAGAAAATGCATTTGGTCTGTATTCGGTATTTTAAAGCATTATGGACAAATTTAAAAAAAAAAAAATTATCAAAAAAAATATTTTTATTATTAGTTCACATGTAATTATGTATATATAATTATATGAATATTTATGTTGAATTATATGCAAGGCCATATATAACTCTATATTGTATATATAGTAATATATAAGCTCTCAAGCTCTCTCATCCGGGAGAATGCGGGTGTTGGCAGGACCACGGGTATTCTCTGGGGCAACCCGGACAGGGACAAGACGAGGGAAATTCTGAATCTCAGTAGGAAGGAACTGAATCTTTTGATAGGAATCCTCACAGGACACTCGACACTAAGGGCCTGTGGAGAGGACGAGGAGACCTTGGAACACTATCTCTGTGAATGCCCGGCATTTTCCGGGATCCGGGTCGAAATACTATCCAGTTACCCAATATCCACATTGGGGGATCTTTTCGTCAATGCGATGGAGTTCATGGGGTAGGAATGTGACATAGGACTGATTTTTGAGAGTGCACAACAAGCCGGCATTCTGGCTTAGTGTAAGTCCTCAGGGACTTGAGTCGGATTAGGGAAGCATTTCCCTTCTCCGAATACTCTTTTCGACCTAACCTAACCTAGTAATATATAATTAGGTATATGAAGGTATATAACTACAGGAGCATATAAAATAATATATTGCAATATATACCCACATATACAAATATTTGAAAAAACACAAAGCTATATACAATTAGATACAAATATTTATGCGGTAACATAAATGTTTATAAACCATATAAATATTTATACTCCCAGGTGAAAATGTTCATATATGATCATATATTGCCATATATGGTTTCATGTATCAGCATATATGGTTCCATATATGGGCATATATGAACATATATGTAATGTATGGGAGCATATATGGGTAAATACATTCAAATGAAAAGTTCATATATGGATATGAATGACACCATATGTGATAATATATGATAATATATTGCATATACTGGTTCATATATTGGTTCATATATGCCATATATCTCCATATATGAATTCATATATTATTCCGTATATGGTTAATATGTTTTAATTTTTGATCAGATATGACCATATATGAGGATGACATTTTTTTATTTTTAACCCTTATTCTGCCAGTCTACGAGTTCTTGACAAAAATATATAAATTAATGTTTTATTGATTTGTAAAGACGATTGCAGAGAATGAGTTTTGAATTGAAATTTGAAAATTGATAAAAAATTGGTCCATCAACTGATATTATCACGCTAAATATACCATTGGTAAAATTTGTTGGCGAGCACCCCCTTTCCGGGAGAGGGGGTTCAAAGTTGGAATTTTGTTTTGCGATTTTATCCAAAAGTTGTGAATGGGTCGGAACGATTTATGAACCATCGGAAAGGTATAATATGTCCCCATTCATTACCCCATTTCAAGCTATCTTAAAATTTTGTATTTTTTCATCTTTTTTTATTAAAAATTCGCAGCTAAAAAACTAATAAAACCTCCAAGTTTATTTTTTTTTTTTCAATTTATAACGAGCTTTCAACCTCCGTATATTTACAAAAATAAAGCAAATCAAACATAACCAAGTTTATATATTAACAAGGTCGTATTATACCTTAAATGAAAGCTCAGTATCTTGTTTATAATTTACTGGCCTCAAAATATACCTATAATACAGATAAATTTTAAAATAAATAAAAAAGACAGGAAAATTTAAAAAAATACCAAATGGTAAACTGACTCGTTATGGGCTAATGAATGGGGATTACTCTTTGGAAATACATTTAAAACACCTTTTCTATGATGCCTAAATGATGCAGATCCATTCACAACTTTTGTATAAAATCGCAAAACAAAACTGAAACATTTAATTAACACATTCCTGAAAGGGTCAAATCATAAATTTGAAAACAAAAAACTCTATAGATTATTTGTTAGGACAATATCCTAATGAAGAAATATAGAGGATGGCCTCGAATTTATAATATATTTAAAATTTTTTTGGAAATAGCGAATTTCTGAAATTTAGAATTCCGTGTGATTTTACACGTCCATACTAATTAAAAAAACTCCTGCACTCAACAACACTGGTGCGTAACTTTTTTTAACTTTTTCGCTTGTTGAAAGAAAATACCTGTTCTAAAGTAAAACATGAAGAATATTTTCGCTGTTCTGTGATCCACATCAAACAGCGACTTTCCGAAATGCATAATTCGGTGTGATTTTACAAATACATTCTAATTATAAACTTTCTGAACTCAATTGGCTTCTTAGACAAATTGTTGCATGGTAACGCTGGTGGATAATTTTGTTAACTTTTAGCTAGTTAAAAGAAAATAATCACCAATTCACACGCTGACTGGGAAGAATTGGAAATAGTCCAATTAAGCTGACACAAACAGTGTGCAATTCGCTTCCAAGAATTTATTAAAGATTATAGAGAATAACGGAATAACGGAATACAAATTTATCATAAATTATTGTACCAAAGGAATCATTTTTTAGAAAAATACTAATAGTATAGTATCCTAATAAAGAAATATAGAGTATGGCCTCGAACTTGAATAATTTTTCATTTTCATTTTCATTTTCATCGTTTTTCACTCACTTTTATTAGTTTCAAAACAGATTTTTTTTTTGTTGTTGTATTAATAAATTTAGGAATCTTTCCGATCATAATACCAGTTGTAGATAGTATGACAAATAAACAGTGCAGACTTTATTTTAATAAAAGTTAAAATGGCTGATAGTTAATAACATTTGAAACTGCAAAATTGTTACAAGCACTCACTTTTTGGAGCGACTGTAAGATCAATTAGATGCTCGTTTATTTTTATAACCAAATTAATTAGTTTTTATATTAAAAAATTATCAAAATCTCAACAGATTTTTTAAAATTAAATTATATGTCTCGTACTATCAGCGAGTCTTCGGGATGTTTTGAATGTTGATCATAACAGATAGATCACATAATTCAAGTGTCGAAAGAAGCTTTCAAGTTTCTTGGTTTTCTAAACCGGTGTAAGAAATACTTCACTCCATCTGATCTCCTTACTATATATACCACCTACATCCAGCCAAAGCTGCAATACAACACCCATATATGGGCAGGTGCTTCAGTCTATATTGGGTCTTCTGGACCCTGTATAATGGAGGGCGTTGATGCTTATCAGCGACAGTAGGGTTTCAAACTCTATTTACTCGTTGGTGCATCGTCAGAATGTAGTTTGTGTGACTCTGTTCTATAGATATTATCATTTGAAGTGTTCTGCTGCGATAAGTCGACTCATCCCGAGGGCCCGGGTTTATATTCGTACTACCCACTGGTCAAGTAGATCTCATCCGTTTGTTGTCTATAGTCCGGCAAATCGTTCAACTCATTACAGAGGAAATACATTTTTCAGTAGTACTACCCGTATGTGGAATCGTCTCCAGGCAGATTCCTTCTCTGCAATTTACAATGTAGAAAAATTTAAGTCAAATGTCCACAAACACTACTCCCTCATTCCTCCTCCTTATAACTTATTTTCCTGATATCAACACAATGCAATGCATTATTAGGGGGCATACCCAGAGTGTTGGTTCAACGTAAAAAAATAAAAAATAGAAGTTTAAACTTAATCCACATACCAAAATCTAGAACTAACTGTTAAACAAAATATATATTGCTAATTTTTATATCTTTATCGCACATTTAAATCTGGGAGGAATCGATTAATATTGGAACTATAAGCTAAATACATATAAGCGTTGATACTGTTTTACTCTCATATTTCACCTATGTTTCCTTATACTAGCAAACATAATTTCTTGTACTTTATTTTTATAACATATCGAGCCCTATCTGCCAAAAATACGTAGGCGCCAAAATCATAATTTAACAGAAGCTTTTATATCTTTTTTTAATTTTCCTTTGGTTTATCCGATTGCAATGGAATTTAAATGTGGTATAAAAGATCAAAACATAATGCAAATTAAATTTTTTTTAGCTGCCAAATCCCACTTTTAGGGGTTAAATAAGGGGGTCTAATCGTACGCCATTTTTGTTTATTTTTTCGCGTTATTTCTTCTTATTTGGACCAAAGAAAATATATACAATTTGGACATCAATAAAAGCCTTTTGAATTGTTAATTCAACGCTGCATAATACATGCTTAAGCGTGTCCAAGATGTTGAGTTATTCGATGAAGAAGATGTTGTTATTCATTGAAGCGACACTTTGCTGTCACGAAATATGTAAACAAACTGTAGTTTTTCCTATAGGAATTGGCGCTAACGTCTTTTTTGTTTTTACTGAAATTCCTAGAGCTATAAAATTTTGAGGAATGATGCAAATGATCGAAAAAAGATTTTCATCAAAAACCGAAAATTGAAAATCGTGGTGCTTACGTCTTTTTGGCGGATAGGACTCAATACTAGTGGGCCTATAATAAGCAACATAAATAACAAAGAAGCAGAAGATATTATGTACGTTTTTAAGCGATTTTCTTAAGAAGAAAGTTTATTTATAAACTCTTCAAAGCACTTGCACTATGTGGCAGTTAGAGCATTCCATTCAAATCGTGGATTTTTAGAATGTGTAACAGGCAAACATTCCGGTTCAACTAGTTTCCATTGACCATCAATTTCTTCAACATTTGCTAAACTACAATATGGTATCTTATGTATAACCTGACGCAGTTCATTTGTGTTGCGGGGCGCTTCTCCGATTAATTGACGTGTACAGGTGTCAAGAGTAGTAGCATGGGCTACTATTAAAACATTGCCACCTGCAATAAGATTAAAATAATTTTGATCAGCATGAGTTAAAAGTTATTTGTTAAATTACAACTTACTTGTTGAATCAATAATTTTCTTTAAAACCTCATAGTTACGTGTATAAAAATCTTCTGTTGTTTCTTTAATCGATTCATTTAGATTGTTAACGGTTACAAAAGGTTGATAGTCATTATCTACTATATAATTAGCCTCCTTTAATTCATCTTTATTTAGCCAATCGGGTACACCTTCTGGATACCAAGCCATCCATTCAAATAAACCCGGTTCCAATTTAATTTTATGTTTTCCAGTCAGTTTAAGACCTTAAATATTAGATTTTGATTGAATAATTAGTTTAAAATAATAATAGATATTAAAGAGTTAGTACCTTCCAAAGCACTTGTACAAGTCTGTAGGCATCGATATGCGGGCGAACAATAAACATGATCGATTTGTATGCGAGCATCAAATAAAGCTTCGCCAATTAAACTGGCTTGATACAAACCAATATTAGTAAGTGGTGAATCATTTTGCCAACCATCGGGACAATTGTTTCTACAAAAAAAATAAAAAAATGAATAAAAATCAATTTAAGATTAGTCAAGAAATGTTCTGATTGAAATGTAAGACGCACTAAAAGTGTCCGTCCGTCTTTTGAAATGATAATCCTTTTCACCAAAAATGTTTGTCATTGCCCTGTACAGTTTGTAATTTAAAATGGGCTTACTTAAAATTTTGCATTTAAATTGTTTTTTAGTAAGGGAATATTCGCTAAAGTGAATATTTAGGTTTTCCCGTGTTGTTGAACATTCAAATACTGTCATCAACTTAAATTATCTCTTTTGACTTTCTTCAATCGTATGATAAAAGGCTTCAAAAAGAGCCAAATTAGTCATTTTTGTCAACTTTAACCGTGTTTTTCTGAAAATTGTTCCTGAAATTTGGATGCCGGATTTGGAATTAGGACATCAAAGAGTATATAAAATCTAGTATCGGCATTTAAACCAAGGAAGCGTGTCGAAGTGTGTTATTATCGTTTTAATTGGTTTAAATTTAAAAGTAAAATGTTTGTTGGTTTAAAATGGTTTGTTACCTCTTTGGCAGTGTTTTTGGCATATTCAAATCCTTTCTCATATAATTATTGAATTCATCAAAACAATATGGTATCCAAGTGCCAAAAGTAAAATCAACTCTTTCACCATGACGCATTATATAAACACGACGATTTTTTGACGATACTGATAAAGAATGTTCTGCAGAATGTTGGCTAAGAGTATCATCAGCCTTAGGTGGAGTCGATTGGATGGGCTCCACTTTAATGTCGCTAGCATTGGGGGTCGACATGCTATTGGGTGTAATTTCTATAAGCGGTGTTGTCTGTTGACTAATATGATAATTATGATGATGATTGTTTAACGAATTCAAATCCAAACAAGGTTTTAAAGTTTTACGTAAATATTTTTCCACACTTTGTTCGGAATCCTCATTAAATGATGAGCCCTCAATTAAGTCCGTAGCATGTAAACCAACTAAAAAACAATAATTACAAATTTAAAATGCTCTTAATTAATCACAATACATTATTCACAACTTACTATGTGATAAATCACGATGATGACGTGATTGTGGTTCTTCAGTTTCTGTTGAAATACTACGACCATCAACCATATCACATTCTTCGGCTGAAGTTAATGAGGGAGTTATTGATTTTGACAATTGCACCACACGGTGTAAAGTCCAAGCATCCGATTCCGCAGTACGTTCTGTATAATTAACAGGCAAATGACCATGAGCACCGGTTAACCAAGAAATACCTTCAGCCCAACCGTCCGATGAGTTATCGACAGCGTCACTATTTAAATAAATATAATCACCAATACGTAATTCTAGTTCATCAATTTCATGTGGACTGTGAGGATAAACCACTTTATGTACCTAAAGAAAGAGAGAGAGCGAGAGAAAACCAAAAACAAATTAAATTATATACACACATATATAGAAATAGTTAGCACTTGAACAAAAAACTTTACTAGGTTAAGGTTAAATTTTGCAATCGGTTTGTTGTAATAACACTGTGCTACACAGAAAAATCACTTCGCAAGTGACCTAGTGTAGGTTGTATATCTAGCTGAGTGTATTACAAAACCGGTTTGAAAAGTTCCAATATACCCTAAAAATGTATAGAAAACGGAAAAAAGAGTATTTTTTGCGACTGGAACATTTATAGATTTGTAACTCATAAGGAGAGTCCGTTCATGGGTTATGTTATAAAGAATCAAAAATTAAGAGACCCATATTTTTGGCGGTTAAAAAGTGGGGTAAAAAATTACACCATTTTCTGTTTTCTTCGTGTTTTTCATAGTTCTTTCAAATAAACTATACATAAATTTTGTCAGTCAACTGCTCTACCATCTGAGATATATCGACATGTACTTGATAGATAAAAACATAAATGACTTGCTTGCACAAAATGTAATAACTTTCCAGCTTACAAAACTAAGTAGCTAGATATATATGTACTTACTAAAAGTGAAAAATAATGAGTCTAAAAATAGAGTTTCAAAACATCGTTAGATCATTACTTTATATTTAAAATAATGATAAAAAAAGTATTTATGGATAACGCATTATGTTTTGTATTGAAATAATGGGAAAATTAACTAGTTATTAGTAAGTCCTTATTATGTGTGTTATGTGCATGAGTAAGGTGGTGTCATTACTGGTAGTGTGAAAAGTAACGACACGTCATTACCGTTTCTACACGGAGATGTTATACATCATTTTAAAGGAAATGTTATTGATCAATTTTAGATTTTAATAAAAATTTAATTTAGTTAAAATAACAACACTAAAAATATTGTGAAATACATATATTCAAAATAAAAATTGGATGAAAAAAATTAAATAATAAATACATGATATGTGTTTTTCAAAATTGTTTGAATAATTTTAAAAATTATTTTTCTTTCTTTAAAAAATGAGATATAAATGATCAAAATCGGTTGTATGGCATTTTACCTTACAAGGGACTATTTGATTTAAACATTTAATAATTTTTATGAAGTTTATGTTATATTAAATGTGTATAGTGTATTATATATTGTTGGAAAGCTTTTTGAAATTCACGACGTATTTATAATATATAGTTACATATAAAAAAAAACAAAAAAATCCTCAAAAACACACTATTTTCAGACAGTTTTGTTTGAGAGCATGTCTCAAAACTAAGATATTTGAAATAAGTTTTACATAGCAGTAATTTATTTTCAAAAATATGAAGTTTGATATCCATATTGCTTATGCTTTGACCATGGAGTTGCAGCTATGTGGCAACATATACTGCTCGGGAAACTTCGTTTAAAATCCAAAGGCGTACGAGTATAAAAAATAAAAATAAAACTTATTAGAGAATAATATATGTGAGTTTGGACCTGATCCGACCATACTTCCTAGTACAAAGCCCCCCAAAATGAATGTGTGTTTTCGAATAGCTCTATACTGGTGATGCACATGTTAAATAATTTTCATTAGATACCAAATTTATATAGATTTTACAGTTATATTAGTTTTTTGTTTTTATATACATCGAGAATATTTTTATGTTATTTTCAAATTATAAACAGCTTTCAACCTCCGTATATTTACAAAAATAAAAATTAAAGTTCTGCCTATTATGGAGGCTCTAACTTTTCTAAAACTTCGGGTTCTGATGAGATCTTTAGCCAGATCGAAATACTAGTATCAACCTAGCTAATATGTTTGATTTGCTTTATTTTTGTAAATATACGGAGGTTGAAAGCTCGTTATAAATTGAAAATATATATTTTCTTTGGAAGAAATAGGATAAAAAATAAAAAAAAACAGAAAGTGGTATAATTTTTTATCCCACTTTTTAACTCCTAAATGAGAGATTAGGCAGCTAAAAAATATGGGTCTCTAAATTTTTGATTCTTTATAACATATCCAAATTTCATCGCAATCGGCGTTAACGCAAGAACAGACTCTCCTTGTCAGCCAGTTTTTTTTTTTTAATTTTTTCAACTTCTACGAGGGTTCTTTCCAAATCTTCTTTTAAAACAATAATATTCTTAAAGTTAGTATTTTCCTGAGAAAAATGAGCCTTCATTTGTTAAAAATCGGTTTGAAAATCGGTTTGAAAATAAACTTTGTATACATACACTCAAAAAATAAGTGAGTAGAAAAGTAAGTAAAACGTCTTGTAAATCAAGTATATTATTTTTCAGCAAATTTTTTCTGAAATTGTATTTTTAGCTAAAATGTTAGTTATACTTATTCAGCACTTAACTGTTTTAAACTAATATTTTACTAATATTATACTAATTTATTTTGCTAAAAAAAATTGTGCTGATAAGCACATTAAAAGTGTGGACGACAACCAGATTGAAAGATATAAGCAAAATGAAGTAATGTCGTGGCATGTTAAAAGTACAACGTTTGTAATACATATAAAAAACTCAACCATGGAAAATTTTTGTATCTGTTTTTAATATATAATAACACAAAAGAACATACATATAAATTGCGAATTAAAAAAACTTAAATTTTGTGTTGTCACCTTGTTGTCAAAGTAATTGTCTATTAATTTAATTAAAGACAAAAAAAAATTTTAATTCAATAAAGATTAAATGCTTATTTCGCCTATTAATGTAGCGCGGTCAAATTGCAAACAAATATACGTTCAGGCAGACAGACAAAAGCGAAAAACCACTACACACATATTACATAATTTTGTATGTTTCCTTTTTTTTATTGCAAAAAGAGGGTTGTACATTTCACATTTTGTTATTTCGCTTTGTTTCGTTTCTATAGAGATGCCATCATTTAGACAACCATTGATGTAAGTATTTGAAAGATAATTTGTTTATGTTATATATAATTATTTCTATATATTTTCAGATATTAAATTAATTCGAGTTATCAATGTGGGAGTATGAAAATTTTTATATTTCGTAATTATTGTAAATTATTTTTAAAATAATAAGAAAAAAAATGTTAAGATTTTCAGCAAATAAATTAACTAATGTATATTTTCCTACAAATTTTTTGAGTTTTTTTTTCAGTCTACTAATATTCAGCAATAATTTTATTAACTTTTAGCAAGAATTTTTTAATTTTATATCAACTAAGTGTTTTTGAGTGTATAAAAAGCACTACAACTTTGTCAATTTTCAACCGATTTTAGCAAATGAAGGCTCATTTTACTTAAAAAAATACTCACTTTAAGAATATTGTTGTTTTAAAAGAATATTCGAAAGTAAAAAAAAACTAAAAATTTTAATTATTATTAAAAAAATCTCTACATATCGCACACCCAGTTCAAAAGTGACTCAACTCAACTCAAAATTTTAATTTTTCGGTTTTATATGCCTAAACTATGCAGAATATACTTGTTTATCTATAAAAAAAAAATATCAGTGTATTTTGTAGTTGTTAACTGTTGCTAAAAAACAGTTATGTCTTTCTTTATGTTTCAATTGGTATGAAGTTGCAAATACTTTTTTTCGATTTCTGAAAAATGAAAAATTTTGATTTGAGTCACTTTTGTACTAGGTGTGCGATATATTTGGAAAGACCAGGCAAGTTTCGTTTAAATACCGTTTTAAATGCGCCAGTTTAAAAAAATATTTTTTTTTTCCCCCGTTATCTCGAAAATTCTAGAGTATATTACAATTTCTCAAGCCGTTTTTGTAATACACTCAGCTAGACCTGCAGCTAGAACCTGCTCTAGGTCACTTGAAAAGTAATTGCAAAAAGAGTTTTTTTTGTAGAACCGTGTTATGAATACAAAAAACACAAAAAGGAAAAATGAGTAATATGTACTTGTTTTGTAGCCAATCTGGGATCACGCGAATATAAACGTAGTTCCCAATTGGAGGCACATGATGCATCTAGTGATTCCACTAAAGTTTTCAGTGCATTGAATTGATTCTGCGGAAATTGATACGCTAAAGTCAGGTGCAACGATTTCACATGTGGTTCCAATGAAATCGCTATTTGGTTTGATTGTTTTTTTTTTTTAAGTTTTGCAGTAGTTAAATTGACGTTTGATTTTTTGCATAATATGGAGAGAAAAAATAGAAGAAAATAAAAGAACATACAATAAAATAGTACAGAGTGACATATATATTTGAGCAAATTATATATAAAATGTTTGTAAATATACACTGGGTTGCAAAACTATAAATACACATTAATTTCACTAAATTTCGCAAGTTAAAACTAAAGTAGAAAAGTTTAACCGACATAAAAGTAAAACAAATGGAAAATTAATAATATTTAACAAAACAACAATTCATTTATTTTTTATTTTACTATTTAATAAGTAATAACAAAATCAATTAGGGTTTCATAACTATAAATACACTTAGGCCCGATTACTGAATGTCCCGTTAGCTACTATATGTTTCCCATATAAATTTTCAATTCAACTGTTTGTTAAATTTTAACTGGCCATTCAGTAATCGGGTCTTAATATATCAAAATTTACAACAATTTAAGAAAAATATTTTAAAGCTGCAGTTTTAATAAGGCGTGAAGCCCTGCTTTTTTGAATCAACTCGAAAATTCGATCAGACATACTGTCTACCAGATTTATTCGAAGTTCTTCCGTTATAAATCTTCACCCATCAATGACTGCTTTTTTAAGATGAAAAACGCTTTCATATTGATGATTTTCTGTGTAAACTAGACTGGTTAATACTCCCCAAATATTTTCAATGGGGTTTTGATCCGGAGAACATGCGGGCCAATACAATACTCTTATATTTTTTAATGATAGCCAATCCATCGTCTGACGACTTGCATTGTCTTGTTGGAAAATTAATTCTTCTTCGTTGTTATTTTTAATAAATGTCACCAATTTATCTCCTAATACTGTAATGTACTCAGAAAAATTTATTCTGGTGCTTGGAAATGTAAAATCAACCATACCGTCGAAACACAAAGCTCCCCAAACCATTAAAGATCCGAATCCGAAATTTCTTTTTGAGAAATATCGTGGTTCCTTAAGTAGAACTCTCCAATAGCTGGAGCATACAGATCGAACTTTTTCTCTTCAAAAAAAAAAATAACCCTTTAAAGAAATTTGTGTTTAAACAGTCCTACCAACAACATCGATTAGGGACTTATGTTTATCCAGCTTGGTTTGTAAATTACTTTTAGCGAATTCAAGTCCAGCAGTTTTGCTAAGCACAGACATCAGCTTTTGGCGAGTAATTATATGGGAATCCTTTAAGAGCCTACTTATGGTTGATTTGGACACATTTACCTTACATTCATCGATTATCTGATTGAAACTCTTCATTGATGTGCTGACACAGTTGATTATTTTATGCCGGTCCGAAAGCTTTATGGATCAGAAAGTTTTTTTCGGGCCACCTGTTTCATGTTTACCATAAGCACTCGGATTATTTGCAACATTTGTGACAACCACATGTAAACGGTTTATTTTCTAGCAATTTCACGAAAACCTAAGCCACTTTTTAATTAGTCTGAATTTTGATCTTTTTCAAAATCAACCATGCGGAATTTTATTGCAAATTGATTAAAATTGCATAAAAAAGAAAAATAATTCTTTAAGTTTTCCATATTTGATATTCTTCTTTATATGCAATTATAGTTATGAAACACTAACAAAATATTATTACACAATTTTTCTCTTAAATCAATTAAGAATCTCTTAAATTTTACAAAATAAGAAATCGGTTATCACACTCTTAAAAACAGTTATACACTCAAAAAAAAAGTTAGTTGAAATTTTTGTTAAACGTCCATTTAAACTATTTAACTAACTTACAGCCATTTTTTTTTTCTCAAATTTATTTTTCAGCAAATAATTTAGTTAAACTGTTTTACTAACTAAGCTCCAGCAAAAAATTTTGTTGATTTCAACAATTCGATTTTCATTTGCATTGAACTAAGTGTCAGCAAAATATTGTGCTGAATTTACTAATTTTTTGCTAAAAATCAGTTTACTGATTTTCAGCAAACCACATTTGCAGATATTAGCAATTTTGCTGCAAGGATCCTCAGAGCAAAAATTGTACTGACTCAACTAACTTTTTTGCTAACTTTACGGAGTTTTATTTTTTGAATGTAAGTTTTAAAAAAATGTTTGTAATATTAGAAAAAATAGCAAACATCATTTGTAATTATAGTTATGCAACGCAGTGCATAACAGCAACAACACTACACTTTCAATTTTATAATTAGTATTAAAGAATAAAGTAAAGAAATTTAATTTAATTTGTTAAGTATGTGTAGTACAGATAGATGTTACTAAATTTAAACAATAATATATTTAAAGCACCAATGCCAACTGTTAAACAAAATTATATTTGTCGTATCCCAGTGGTGTGTTTTCAAAAAAAAAAGTGGTAATAATTATAGAAATTCTATACTACAGGCCCAATCCACAAAAAAAAAATGGAGAAGTTAAAGGGGAGAACCTAGGCTTTTAGAATGTTGTCATTTGAGACACCCTGTGCTTACACAGGGTGTTTACTATGACAACAAAGATGACCTATAGAATATCTTTAAGTGCTTGCTAATTTGGCAAATGTGCACCGATTTGAAAAAAAAAATTTACTGAGGTACATGCTTATGGTGGTAAGATATCTCTTATAACTTAGTAAAAATAAACTTTCCATATAAAAAGTCTTCAATTCGAAACAGAAATAGTCAAAAACGAAATATTCAATACAGAATATATTCTTATTCATAATATGATCTTAATGAATAAAAAATTTGTTCACTAGTGAGTTTGTTCATAAGTGAGCAAAACACCAAACCCTCAAAATATGTTGCTAATGAATTAATGTTATTAATAAATTTTGAAATTTTTGGAATACAAAACAACCGCTTAAAACTTCGTTAATATAACTATACAAAACTAAATGGTTTCAATGAAGGCTAAAAATTTAATTTTAAAAATATATCGCACCGAATCGCAATTGTTTTTGATTGTATAAAGTCTAGCGTTGAATTGTCAAAGCGTCAATTTTAATGTTGCCTTTATAAAATAATAAGATACAATAAAATTAAAATAAATTTTGTAGCCATTTGAACTTCATTATACCTAAAGCTTATACATTATTAGAATTTATACGTCGTAATTCTGCTAATCTTTTTGATTTTTCCACAAAAAAAAAGTTTTGTTTGGTTCTTTTGTAAGATCTAGGCTCGAATATGCATCATTTATTTGGAGCCCTGTAGCGGATATCCATATTAATCGTATTGAGAAATTTCAAATTAAATTTGTAAAATTTGCTCTCCCATTCCTAAATGTTAATGTTAATCAATCTCCTTTTGATCCTACATTTTCTGTTCCATCCTATGAGGATAAATGTGAATTTATTTTCATTAAAACTTTGGAAACACGTAGGACCATTTTTGCCTTAAATTTTTTACATGGTATTATTTGTGGTGTAGTTGATTGCCCAGAATTATTGCATTTAATCAAATTATATGTTCCTTCTAGATCGTTAAGAGTTAGAGATAAGTTATTTTATATTGATGTACATAGAACTAATTATGCGTTAAATGAACCTCTTACTAGAGTTTTGAGATTGTTTAATAAATATTGCAATCAATTAGATATAAGTGTTAACCACTATCAATTTAAAACTGTATTAAATAATATATTTTAAGTTTTTTTTTAATATTGTCATAATTTTGCTAGTCTGTAAGGATTTTTGTATCCATAGACGAAATAAATAAATAAATAATAATTTCATCGTGTCTATGCTTTAATTGCAAACATAAAAATATTTAATGAATGCGCCGAAATAGAAATTAGTTCATGAATACCACGAAAAATTTACAAAATATGAGGATCAGAGGCATCATTGATCTAAAATAACTCCCAGATGAAAAAAGTCCCAAAAAAAAAAAAAAATGAAATAAGTCCCAAAAAATTTTCATACAAATTTGGGAGTAATTTCAAATGAAATAATACCCAGTTCTTTTGCAGTTACTTAGCGTAGGACTTACTTCATTTTATTTACTTGTTCGGTGTTATTTCATTTTCAAAAATTCATTATATTTTTAATATTATTAATATTCTAAACGGTTTCTATAACGGCATCTTTCAAAATATTTTGATGATCTTCTTAAATTGACCTAACTTAATCTGTTCTTTAATAAATTTTGGATGCGTAACGTTATATTCCTCAAAGTCATATTGCCCAAGAAAAAAACGACATAGCGCCCAAAAAAATGTAATTTGTTGTTGTAAAAATGTTCTTGTTTTTGGGCAATACGACATTGATTTGGACGAAATAACATTTTTTGTTGTGCGCTATGACAGTTTTTTGTTTGGCCAAAATAAATTTGGGAGCTATGACGGTAAAAAAAGAAGTTATTGCCCAAAATCATAATTTTTTTTTTTTTTTAAATGTCATAGCTGATTCATGAAATCAAACAAAAGAGTTTTAAGGAAACTTAAAAAAAATGCTTCAATTTTATTTTTTGTGTCGCACGCAGAAAAAACTTTATTTCGCGTAGCCGCCTGCCACGTTCTACGGAGGAAAAAAACCACACCGAAAAACTTGTTTTTACAAATCCAATATCGAATCCGTTGAAATCTTATTTTTAAGATAATAAGTAATATAATTTGACCAGTCATAGCTTTGTCATTTAAACAGCTAATTGATTTTTTTTTATCTTAAATAAAAGAGTAGAGCATTTGCCTTCTGTTTATTTAACGTTTAGACACTAATATACATAATTTTTTTAATAAAATAGACTTTTAAAAAAATAATCATTAAAAAACAATAAATCTTAGTGTGGGTTGGTATTTTGGGACATAAAAAGTTATGACAGGTCAAATAAATGTTACTTGATGTCTTAAAAATATAATATTTCAACGGATTCGACATCTGATATGAAAAACAAGTTCTTCTGGGTGGTGGCCTTCGACCGCTTTTAGGGTTTTTCCCTCCGTAGAACGCGGCAGGCGGCTTCGCGAAATAAAGTTTTTTCTGCATGCGACACAAAAGACATTATGTCTTATGACATTTAAAAAAAAATTATATTATGATTTTGGGCAATAACTTCTTTATTTTACCGTCATAGCGCCCAAAAAAAAAAAGTTTTTTCAAAACCATAGCACCCAAAAAAAAAGTTTTTCTGTCATTGATTTGGTCGTTATAACATATTAACATCCACAATTTTGGGGTATATGCTGACATTTGGCCAATATGTCATTTTGGTTCTTGGGCAATACGACTTTGGGGAATATAAAGGTACGCCCTTACTTCATTTGTGTTGCATGGACTATTTTTGGGAGTTATTTCATTTTTATTCTTTGGAAATTATTTCATGATGAAATAAATAACAACCGAAACCTAGGATTTGTTTCATTTCTGTTTTGGAAATTATTTAATTTTTTTAGAATTTATTTCACTTTTTCGAGACGGGACTTATTTCATTTTTTTTAGAATTTATTTCATTGAAAACTTTTGCACTGGGACTTTTTGCACCTGTGACTTATTGCACAGAGCCCTTAAGTAATGACAATTTTCATTATTGAATATACATAATTTAACATTTGCATGTTAAAATTTGCTGTTTTCTTTTTTTGTTTCAAATTGTAGATTGCTATTTTCTAAAGATGCTAAATTACAAAATTTAAGGTGATTATAAGTAAAGTATCCCATATTTTATTTTCTTCATATTTACTTAATACCAATTACAGGGTAAATGGCTTTTAATTCAAAAAGTGAAGCTTTGTTTTATTTGAAATTTAGTTTTATAGAACTATTTGAAGAATATTCAATTTTTAACGGAATGTGAAAGAAGGGTTAATGATTTTTAAATGTTCATAATTATGTTGATAATACATCTCAGATTTTTGAAAAAATTGCAAAGCAAAAGGTTTTTACAGTATTAAGAATATAAAACTTAATGACTTACTGACTGAGCACAGAAGGGTTAATTTAATTTTTTTTCTGATTATTAACCAATTAACACATAGAAAAACAAGTGTAGCAATTTTCTTACAAATCTACTTAAAAAAAAAAACAATTTTTTAAAACAAATCTGGTTCAAAATATAGCATTTTATGAAATCTGACATTTGACTTTTTTGGGGCATATAACGTAATGCTGCCCTAATGTCTATTCTCGATCACGTGTGAAGTACAACTGTAAAGTTTGGTGACATGAAAGATGACCAATAACTGCACAAATTATGAAAACGAATATTTTAATAACTGTTTTTAAATACAACGAAAATGGATTATGTGACCTAGTGGCGAAACCTCCCCATACTCCATTCAAATCAGCAGAAATGGGGGCAACATTGGGGAGATCGAAAATCCAACTCTAATCTTGTTTTGAACCTCCCAAGAGAGTGGTACACAAATTTTGCCATTTGCTAACTTAAATTCGATTACAACGATTGAAATATTAATTTTAAAAAAACCTACTATTAAATTTTATACATTTAAAGAGTGAAAGCAAATAAGGGTATACAGACCATATTTTGGGAAACGCGTTTTTTTACATAATATAACTAGTTACATTTCCACGCATACATAAATGTTGCTATTTTTCAGCGTTTTTATCAAAAAAAAAAAAACTACTTTAAAAGTGAAATTTTCAGTAGTATTTTTATTTTTTTTAATATTTTTTTTTTAATAAATTGCGTTCTATGTAATTCATTAAAATTTTTAGCACAATTTTGAAAATACAATAGTAAAACAAAGATTTTATTGATAAAGTTCAAAGATGTAATCCGAAAGTTGTAATTTGAATTTCGTATTTTTTAGATTTTCGTACAAAATTGGTAATGCTGAGCATAATTTTGAATATATAGGTATTCTTTTTCAATCTTTCAATTTAAAACGAGTACTAAATAAAATTACTTGTTTCAAACTACGAGTACTAAATAAAATTACTTGTTTCAAACTACGAGTACTAAATAAAATTACTTGTTTCAAACTAAATGATGGTATGGTTAACCAAAAGTAATCTATGGAAATTTTATAAATATTTTTCCCATAATATGCTCAGCATTGACAAATTGACATTTGCCCGAAAAATTTGAAAATACACTACGAAGACCGCAGGTAGCAACTATAAGTACACTTAGAATACTATGTTGGTAAAGACCACTGCAAATGTAGTTAAAAACAAATCAAATTTCACTTAAAGAAAGGACGACTTACATTTCAGTAAATTCAACTAACATTGTCCCTTGTTTTTTAATGCTCAAAAAATTACTAACAATTGCAGTAAAAATGAGCCATATATCTTAGTAAAAAATAAACAAACATTTATATATTTTATTTTTTTTAAATAACAAAAAACTACTGTAAAAAATGAACGTAAAATCATAAAACAGTCATTTGATGTTGTTTGTTTTTTAAATGAACTACAAGGTGAGTAAAAAATTAAATTTGTTCTACAAATGACTGACATTTACATTAAAAATAAAAAAACTGTATTACAACCCAAACAACTACACATTTTTAAAGCAGAAGTTCCCTGAGTGTATGTATCCTCAAAAAAAAATTTTGGTTTTAATCCATAAACAGCTCAATAAGCGTTCTAGTATTCTCAAATTTTTAAATTCGAGACAGTTTAATATATAGCCTGCGGCTGTATATAGTTTTCAAAGAAGTGTGCGCACCGGTAGGCTAGTTGGTAGCGTGCTGGCTTATCAGTGCGGGGGTCGTGGGTTTGATGCCCACAAAGGCACTGGTCTGTTTTCGCTACAACGCCGAAGGCCATAATAGCTAGTGCTCGGTTAGGGTAATAGGATATAATTTGTAAATATATGATTATTAATTAATAAAATAAAAAAAAAATAATTTTCAAAGAAGATCTACATTTTGCTGATATGGAACGATATATATGAATATGTCAATATATCGTGTTATCCAAAATGAAATACATTATATTTGGATATATCACTATATGTTATTACATATAATTTTGATTTGTGTTATATTTGATTTTATATGTATTCGTATATAATTAGATTAGCCATATATAATTGAGTATGTCATAAACGATTACATATTGGTCGATATGTCATAAGTAATATGTAATACGTAAGATAGTAGTAAATATGTATGTAATATGTTGCATCGTATTAAAAAATTTAGAGGAACAAATTTTTATATATAAACATACATAAACATATGTATTCACATATAATAGCATGCAATAACATATATATTTATATAAAATAATGCATGATTATATGTAAACGTTTTTACTCGGGTTTCCAAAAAGTATACATTTGTTATAATTATCTTTAGTATTAACCCTTTTACACGAGTTTAAACGAACAAAAAGTATACTTTCACTAATTCGCGAGTAGTTCGTACTTGCGAACTATCGAGTTTTATGGTGTACTCGAGCTACTCAAGTTTTATCATAGGCACTGGTCTATATACCCTTCTTCCATATTTTGCTTATTTTCAAGTTTAAACTTTTGCAATTTCTACTCTTTTATACAAAATTTTGCATATTGATCGATGTGTTCTTGATCTATAGATATGCTAAAAGAAATATTTAAAAATATTAAGTTTTGACCATTTCCTAAGTTTTTCTCGTGTCCTGAACAATTTACTATATGGTCTGTTTACTAGGGTTGTCACTCGAATAAAACCCAGCATACCATTATCGAAGCGCTCTTATATATGAGCTCATATATGAGCGATTTTGTGAGCTTCTGTGAGTGTTTCCTGCGTGCATATTTCTGGGCTCATAAACGATCGATTTTATGACTTTCTATGAGTGTTTCTTGCGTGTAAATTTCTGAGCTCATAAACGGTAAATTTTATGAGTTTTTTATGCGTGGTTTCTGCGCGCATATTTCTGAGCTCATAAACTATAGATTTTATGTGCTTTTTATGAGTAATTTCTGCACGCTGACAGATAACGGTAAATTCCAGCTAAGCAGAAGAAAGAAGTTACACAAATTGATTCATTAGTGAATATTTTTGGAAGCGTAAAGACAAAATTGTGAGTTATTTTATAATAAATACAAAAATAATACATAATTAAAATAATGAAAAGAGCAAGCTTATTTCTTTCATTTATTTATTTATTATTTATTTATTTATTTTTAATTATCTGTTTTTCGTCATTTTCAGGATACTATTTAGAGTTTTTGATGCACGCAAAATGAGGCTCAAAAATGTTATTTTATGCACTGGAATAAGAGCTCAAAATGCGTTTTAAAAAAAGAGTCATAAAATACTCTTTTATGCATAAAATTTAGAGCTCTTTCATGAGTGACCAGTTTAGTGGAAAAAGCCACTCAAAAATGAGCGTTTTATGACTGTTTATGATTATTTTATGAACTCATTATGAGCGTTAGCGCTCCGACAAAAGAGTCTTTATGAGCCCATTTAGAGCGCATATGGTAAGCTGGGAAAATACTCTTTTATGCATAAAATTTGGAGCTCTTTCATGAGTGACCAGTTTAGTGGAAAAAGCCACTCAAATATGAGCGTTTTATGACTGTTTATGATTATTTTATGAACTCATTATGAGCGTCAGCGTTCCGACAAAAGACTCTTTATGAGCTCATTTAGAGCGCATATGGTATGCTGGGAACTTACAATTCGAACGAACATTTTAAAAAGCATGACTTTCGATGTAACGGATAATTCGAATAAATTTTGACGACTAATCGAATAAAACGAATAATTTAAATACTTTTTTTAATAAAACTTTTTCGAAAATTTACCAATTTTACGAAAATTTGTATAAAACATTGTAATAAAAAATATAAAATTAAAATTCTTTTAAAAAATTTAGAAAATTTTAAAACTTTAATTAATCGTTTTAAAAGATATGGACTCTTTAATACTGGGTAATAAAATATGATTTGACTTTCAAACAAAAAAAAAAAATATGAAGGAATTCACAGTTGAAGTGCTATCGTTAAAAATTAGCATGATTTTTAAAGTTTAAACTATTTTAAATTATCAAAAATCTGTGAACTGTGAATTGTTCTATGTAATTTGTACGGTAATTAAAATAAGATCTTACCAGCTCGATATACAAAAACTATCGCCGAATATATTTAACTTTTTAAAGATTTTTAACATTTAATAAGAAAACTGTAATATTTTTAACATTTAATAAGAAAACTGTAATATGACGTATAATTGAGAAATCTTTTGGCGTTCTTATAGTGTAAAAATTATTGTATTTGAGAATTGGTATTGTTGTGGTATTTAAATTGATGCCAAAATTAATAAAATTTTGAGATATTAGGATAAAATATTTTAATTATTTATGTATGTTTAAATATATTTTATTCGTTATTCGTTCGAACAATCTAATAATTTAAAAAATTAATCTTTTGATCGTTCGATCAAATGCTGTGTGATCGTTTCTTCGAATAATATAAAAACGTTAATAAATGACAACTCTACTGTTTACCCTTATTTATTTAATTACATAAAAATATTGAAGGTGTTTACTTTAAGAAAACTAAAATAGTACTAAAGTAAGAACCTAATAGAAAACTAATGGTGGAAAAATATGACGTTATATTTTATACAACAGACGCTAAATGAAATTGTACTAACCCGATTAAAAAATATGGATATATGGATCTTTATGTAGTCATATCAATTTCTTAATAAATTTCATCCGAAATATGAGCCCATATAATTGTATGTATTAGTTTAGCTGTACTAGATTTTCCATTTTGCTCACGTAGTTTTATGTAACCTAGGGAAACTAGTAACTTGGGCAACCAAAAACAGCTACTGAATGTTTTATATTTGAAAGGAAAGAAAATTTACCATTTTGAAATCTTAACATTATTAACATAAAAAAGAAAAAAATATATCACAAATTAAGAATAATACTTTAAAGCTTTAGCCCATATGATTTTATTTAGTAAATTTTTTCTGATATTATCAATTTTTCAGCAAGGATCCTCACAGCAAAAATGTTGCTGACTTTACATATATAAGACTTTACATATATACAGTAACATATATATTTGTATAAAATAATGCATGATTAAATGTAAACGTTTTTACTCGGGTTAGTACATAATTAGATTAAACATATAGAATTGTACATGTCATATACGATTATATATTGGTCGATATATAATAAGTTATAATTATAATAAAAACATTTATAGGAAAAATTTTTTTTTCTAAACATACATAAACCTATGATTTAAATATAGCATATGTAAATTTAATAACATGTCGCTCGTTTACTGCAAGACTGACATAACTCAAAAAACACGATTTTGCAGAAAACGAGTTTAAAGTTTTCAATCCATACATGCCTCGCTCGAACCTTTCTCTATATATTTGGTCACGTTTTTTACAAATAGTGAGAATTGTGTGCGAATTCGCAAATTATCGAGAGACCGATGAGTAGCACAGCACAGCACAGCACAGCACAGAAAACGAGTTTAAAGTTTTCAATCCATACATGCCTCGCTCGAACCTTTCTCTATATATTTGGTCACGTTTTTTACAAATAGTGAGAATTGTGTGCGAATTCTCAAATTATCGAGAGACCGATGAGTAGCACAGCTTATCTATGAAGTATATTCTCTTTGCACCCACTTTGAAGAAAAAATAAAATATATCCTCTATCTCGAAAAGTATACATTATATTAATATGTAATTTTTACACAATATAAAGCATGATATAACTAATAAATCTGCATCATTAACTCGAAAATCACATTTTTTGACTTATGACAGTCTTGAAGTAAATGAGCGATATATATTTATATAAAATAATGCATAATTATATGTAAACGTTTTTACTCGGGACTAAACAGTGTATAACACAGTACAACACATGATTTCGGGACTCAATTCTGATAATTTTTTGTGAAAGTAGCCCCAAAAATAAGAACTTCTGCATCATTCGTTTGGTCAAGTTACATCAAATAAATTTAAATAATTTTTTGAAGTTAGTAAGCATCGTATAGGGGAATTTGTCACGTTTTAGGCTCTTTTGTTTGACATAACTCGAGAACCACTTTCATACAGGTGGCCAACGGAAAAACACATACATAATTAAAAAAGTGCAATTTCCTTTTTTCATTTTTGTCCACGCACATTTATTAGCGTTTATTACTATGCTACCGCAATCATAAAAATCAAATAACCTTTTGTTTATTACTTTTTTTTTAATTCTGAGAATCATAAAAAAAGTCATCAATTTTGTGCATATCTCGAGCAAATTTTTGAAATTCATACCATCACTTAATTGTGAATAAAAGCGAAACGCGTTCATCGATTTTCATGATTTATGTCTCATTTTGTTCATAGGTTATGTGAATTTACGTGAAAGTAATAGGACTTGACACTTTTTAACGTTTTGGATTTTTTTATGAATTAAAAAAAAAAAAAATTAAATTTTTTAGGCAAAAAATATTTTTTTTTCTTCATACATTTATTTATAACTGCGAAACTGTTGCTTATGTAGCGAAACGTTGTATGAACAGATGAAAGTAATTGTAATTCTTGATTTTTCTAAATTTGTTTCAGCAAAATCCGAGTATTGGTTCTCGAGTTATATACAATACTTACTAACTTCAAAAAATTATTAAAATTTTATTTGATGTAACTTAACCAAACGAATGATGCAGAAGTTCTTGTTTTTGGGGCTACTTTCACAAACAATTATCACAATTGAGTCTCGAATCAATCAGCTGAAAAATGTAGTATTGCGTAATAATACACCAATTTCTATGGAAAATTTAGAGGTACCTTCACATTTTCATTCATAACTTCTGAACTGCTGGACCGATTTTGCTTATTTTCAATACCAAACTTTTCGGAAAAATTTACATCGATCTGTGTAAAAATGAGCAGTACGTATTGCGTTTTCGCATCGTGATCGCCATTTCAACAGACAGGCGTACAGACAGACAGACATTGCCAAATCGTCTTAAAATTGAATAAGGATCAAGAATATATATATACTTAATGGGGTCTTAGACCTATATTTCGATGCGTTACAAACGGAATAACAAACTGATATATACCCTCATTACAGTATGTGGAGGGTATAAAAATCAAATAAAAAGATAAGAAAAATTGTATAGATTACAACCAAAAATGCAATTCATGTTGTATTTAAATAAAAACTTTAACAATATCAATATAAACAAAATTTTACTGATAAAAAAAAAAATAACAAAAACTTTAGTTGTTTAAAATTTTAACTTTTTTGATAGCAATTGCCTAATTTGTTAAATAATATTGTAAAATATAAGCGAGATTTAAAATGATTATACGTTAGCGCGTCCCGAAATTTTTTTTTTTAGCTTGCCTCCCCAAATGATGGGGATTTAGGAGCCTTTTACGGGAAAAATAGCAAAAAAAAATTTGAACAAAAAACCAGATGGCTACCGGTTTTTTGATTTTCAAAAAATTGACGCCAAAAGTTGCGCAATACAGAGTACATTCCGGGAAAAATATTAATAAAATTTCCGTAGAGCAAATTTTGGTGCAGCGTTGCATCTTTAAGATTGAAATGTGAGTATATAAAAAAAAAAAAAATTCCATCTCGTCCCACAGAGCGCTTTCGTTAAAACTATTTAAAAAATGTGATAGAGCTATTCTGGTCCAGCGCACAGTGGGACGAGATGGAATTTTTTTTTTATATACTCACTTTCCATCTTTAAGATGCAACGCTGCACCAAAATTGCTCTACGGAAATTTTTTAATATTTTTCCTGGAATGTTCTCTGTATTGCGCAACTTTTGGCGTCAATTTTTTTAAAATCAAAAATATTTTTTTTTTTTTCAAAATGCACTAGGATTGCAATCTTTAGGATCCGGTAGCCATCTGGTTTTTTGTCCAACATTTTTTTTGTTATTTTTCTCGTAAAAGGCTCCTAAGCCCCCAAGCATTTTCAAATTCGAAAAAAGCCAAATTCGGGACGCGTTATTATACGTAGTACTAAAAAAAAAGCACATTAATAAAAAACTAAGTGGCAAAGGAATAAACCAAATATTTTCAGTTTCCCCTTATTTTAAATTTAACTGGATAAAAGCATATTAATTTTTCAACAAAAATATAAATCTAGTTAGCTTACAGCGACTGCTACGTGGTATACAACGGTTACCGGACGAAACAGCACCACACCAGGGAAAACAAGCCACTATAGCATCAAGTTGTTCATATGTGTCACTAATTACTACATGGTTATTAATTTGGTTATATTAAAAGAGAATTAAATTAGTACATTATTGTTATTTGTTTAAACGCAAAATAAAAAAAAATAAAAAGAAAATCCATTTTTGTTAGCATTAAAATTGGAAATATAATAGAGAGAAAGAAGAGAAAAGAAATAAATAGAAAGCCATTTTAAATAAACGCACCCGTATAAAAACCTTTCCACAGAGTTTAACAAATTAATGTAATCCACTCAAAGAAAACATACTTGAATTTGAAACTTCCTTAACGTATTGCAAAGCCAGTCGTTTCAAATAATTAGCATCGTCTTCAGCAACAAAAAATCCCATAAAATTTTGACTCATATATAATTCCAATTTGATGGGACGATCTAACAGTGCTCCCGTCATGTCGACGACTTGTTTTAATGCTTTAGATAATTGTAAAGAACATTCATCGGGAGCCTGGAAAAATACATATTTTTATTTGACACTTTTAGGGTTAATAACTTTTCTATAAAACACTGTTCAACAAATTTTGGATCACCGAATCTTTCCCGAATGAGACCAACGGGAAGTTGGACCAAAACCCCAAAAGGGTTTTAAAAAGTTAGCTCGTATTGTTATAGCCTTTTAAATTTGGGCTATTTTGCGGCAAATCAAAATCAATATATAAATTTAACAATTGGAATTGAATATTTTAGGCCTATAATATTTAAATTTATTAAGTTTAATACTTTTTGTGGTTTTAATTTCACTTTTAGCCCATTTTTTGGTACATTTTCTATGCGTTTCAAGTACTTTGTTACAATTTTCGCAATACAATTCGTGTGTTTCGATTTGTTTATTTTGTTTTTTTTTCATCCATCTCTTTTTCTCATCTTTCTTAATGACCTCCTTGGTCGAACTATCAATCCTATTTACTCCTTTGCAGATGACAGCAACGTTTATCATTCTTTTTCCTTCGACCGTATGCCAAGCCTTGTGGAGGTCGGGGGCAAAAGACAAATTATGAATGACACACTCAATCATGACCTTTCGACAATCTCAGAGTGGGGTCGTGCGAACAGGGTCGATTTTAATGCTCGTAAGACCCAATGTTGTATGTTGACCCATAGGTTTGTGGACTCAACTACGTCATCTGTGTATATGGATGGGATCGTTATTGAGGATTCAGATACTTTTGATGTTCTGGGCATGAGAATACAGTGTGATGTCCGTTGGACATATCATATTATTCAAGTATCGAAAGAAGCTTTCAAGTGTCTTGGTTTTCTAAACCGGTGTAAGAAATACTTCACCCCATCTGATCTCCTTACTATATATACCACCTACATCCGGCCGAAGATGGAATATAACTCCCATATATGGGCAGGTGCTTCAAAGTCTATTTTGGGGCTTCTGGATCGTGTATAACGGAGAGCGTTGATGTTTATCAACGACAGTAGGGTTTCGAACTCTATTGACTCGTTGGAGTATCGTCGGAATGTGGGTTGTGTGACTTTGTTCTATAGATATTACCATGAGAAGTGTTCTGCTGAGATAAGCCGACTCATCCCGAGGGACCGGGTCTCTGTTCGTACTACCCGCTTGTCAAGTAGATCTCATCAGCAAATCGCACAACGCATTACAGAGAAAATTCGTTTTTTAGTCGCACTAGCCGTATGTGGAATTGTCTCCCTGTGGAAGTCTTCCCTGCAAATTACAATTTAGAAAAATTCAAGTCAAAAGTCCACAAACACTACTCCCTCTTTCCTCCTCCCCATAACCTATTTACCTGATATCAACACAATGCAATGCATTAGTAGGGGCATCCCCTGAGTGTTCAACGTAAAAAAAAAAAAAATATGTAAGTGCTCAAGTTCCATTACAACACTCAGAAAACGTCCCAGTCACAAAACTCCAGAGCCCGGACGTGACATTAGGGCTAACCATAATATAACTGCTTTATATGACGCTTAGTTTGCGCCTGAGCCCACAGTGTCAAATGATCCTATTTTGATTACACAAAACCATCTAGACTCCATTGTTGCAAAACTTGGACTTTCACAACGCAAATCCGAAGAATTGGCTAGAGTTTTGTATTCAAATCATCTCTTGGCGTGGAGACTCTTCATTGCCTACAGTGTAGAAACTAAAGCGACGTACACCAAAATAAAAAACATTTTTGCTGGGAGGATCCTTGCAGAATAATTGCTAATATCAGCAAAAAAAATTTTTTTTTCGGATATTAGCAATTTTTCTTCAAGAATCTTTCCAGCAAAAATGTTGCCGACTTTACAGACTTTTTTTTTTTGAGTGTAAAAATTACTAAAACTATTCCCCAAGAAGTACACTACAATAAACAGCAAAGGAAAATAAGCTGTGACTTGAAAGTATTACACAGAGAATTTTGTTGGACGAAAAATGATGAAATTTTTCAGTATCGATGAAAATTTTCTTCACTAAATTAATGAAAATCTTTATTCTTTTTATAAAAGCAGATTTCTAATAAAGCTTCTTCATTGAGTGTATGAAATTTTTCATTAATAATATGATATTTTTCATACAATTTTATGAAAATTTGCATTTAGTTTATGAACATTTTCAATGGACGAATGCATAAATTCACTAAAAGCATGCAGATAATTCTCTCAGTGTAAAATTATTCTTAGGTTGCAATTTGCTTACTTAAATGCTTGCGTTTTTTTGTGTGATTGGGACTCCAGATATAAGGGCGTCATTATCTATAATTCCCTACAGGATACTGCCGAGAGAAAACCTCGAACTATATAGCGTAGTTGTTTTCTTATCTTCTATATAAGAATAACTACTACTAGATTAAATAAAAAAAAATCAGACTTAATTGTAATTTTTTAAAAATAAATTTACTACTCAATAGAATACAAAAAGCCATTCAGATATATATCAAAAATTGGTTTAAAATTGTCTGCAAAAGTTATAAAAAGACCAACCCAAAATAACTCATTCTAAATTTTGACCCCATCTATCTGGCCTACTTTAACAAAAAACAAAAAGATTTTTTTTTAGAAATGTGAAGGTTAAGAAGAATAAACGATTTTGTCTAAAAAAAATTATAAACACTATTAATTTAAATCAGTCTAGACTAGTTTCTGCCTTTTTATTTACAGGCGTCATAACTGATTTTCCATTTAAATTGTATTATTATTTTTGGCTTATAATTGTCAGATTGTCTCTATATGATAAATTTTTCAACAATCTGCGATGTAAGAATCAAACCTGCGCTCTTCTTACATTACAAACGTAACAATACCAAGTCATGACCGTTTTTAGCGATCACACCCAAGTATGGCCTCGAATGTAATGCAGCTAAATTGCAGTTTTATTTCCTATTAGCTCTTCTGTTATTTTATATTATTCTCAGAAGTGACCAACACTAACAAATACAAATATTCTATTTTTAGATTTTTTGTTCATTTTTCTAATCTCCTCCGTCTCTATTTCACAACGTTTTTATTTTAATATAAAATTTAGTAGGACAATACAATAACATAACTTTTATACAGACAAACTAAGTTGTTTTTTAACATATTATTTTCACCGTAATGACAAAAATGGTCAAAAATAAGCCAACTGTAAAATATCAATAAGAGCTAACTTCACAAAACCCTTTAAGAGTTTTGATATACTAATAGTCTAATTTAATTTTCCGTTGGACTCATTCGGGAAATATTTTCTTGTTGCACAGTGTAAGTAACCAGAGTTTAACTTTAACCATAGATATTTTCATATAAATTTGACATTCATAACTATGGTTAAAGGCTTCATTACTCGAGCGGATAGGTTTCGTAAACGGACTGTAACTCCATATAATAATACCTACATCAAATATGTTGTCTCTTTTTTACATACTAAGCAAATGGTGACGTATTTGAGGAAAGTAAATTCTGTTGAAAAGAGATTTTCTCTTCGGGTTTCCGTTTAATGAGCTAGATAGAGACAAAACAACAACATTATCGGATATTTTCTTTTAACTCATATAACGTTTCGTAAGCGAGTAAAGATTCGATTCCGCTCAAGTAATTTGGACTTAAGCCCTAAACTTTGGTTAACTTGAGATACGTTAGCAGGTCTTAAATATTTTTAAGGTTTACATTTTAAAATTACCTTAAAAAATGATACTAATGTAATATGTGGCACATAATTATGGGCTCCATTCCAGCCGCATATTTGTCTAGATTTTGTCCAAAATTCTTCGAGTTGATGTAGAAAAGGTCCTGTTGGACAGGCATATAAAATATATTCACGTGGTGTACATTCATCTAAAGTAGTATCGTTAACATGAGCCAGCAGCCAATCGGAAGCAATTTGTACACCTCGATTTCCTGTAGAGGCTAATGCTTTTTCTCTATAAAACAGAAAACAAAAAATTCAAAAATTTAATTACAAAATAAGTTTTTACCCGAGTAAAAAGAGTTATATAAAATGTTTTGTTATTTAATAATTAGCCAACCCAATTTAATTAAATCTTTATAATTAATAAACTTGTGCATATGCTTGGAAATTTTTTTTTTTTTTTTGTTGATTACTAACAAGAAAATAGATCTGATGAAAAATATAGCGATATATCACAAGATTTTATCTAAAAATCGTCAAGATAACAATATAAACGCAGCCGCCGCCGTAGCTAAAGCGGTTGCGCAGCCGAAAATTTAGGGTAGGCTTGTTTCTCTGACCGCCGTTAATATGATATGTTATTGAATGCCAACCCTGGTTTTTAGTTAACATTTTAGTATTTACAGTCAAAGCCCGGTTTAACGAATGATATGTTGTCAGCCCCTTTCGTTATTTCGAATAATTCGTTATATCGCAACATTTTTTTTTTTTTAATTTATTAGAACAACATAAAAAAAATTCAAATTATATAACTATTTAATAATATTTTTGTAATTTAACATTTACAAAACAAACAAAAAAAAAATTGTACATAAACCTTCCATTTTGTACTGGATATTTTAAAAATTATTATAAACATTTAACATCTTATGTATACAATAAATATTCGTTAAAAAAAACGTTGTAAAACTTAAAAAAATACATGTGTACATATAGAATCCACTTTGTACTGGGTATTTTAAAAATTAATACGATTTGAAAAAAGAATTTATGGATGATTGTTTTGTTACAATATGTAGACTTTTCTGAACTGCTTCTTCCTGAAGCTCCCTTAACACCAAAGACTTAGAAAAGTCTACGTTGTTCTGTTAATTCCACTGAATGCACGTTTCCAAACTTTTGATTGCATTAATATGTCTTATTTTCGTTTCAGTAGCCAGTGTTTGGTCTACAATTTCACAATTTTCATCATTTTCCTCGTCTTCATCGTCGTCTATAACATGTTCCACTATATCATCTTGATTCCAGTTGTTTAAGTCATCCATTGTAAAAGATACCTAGCATTAAAAAAAAATCAGAAACTGTTAAATGTTTAAAATATAGCTTACGTTAGGAAAAACTGAACTCAATAGTCTTATTCCGCGTCTCATACACACAATTTCATCTTGTTACATCATTTGTGCCAGTGGTATCTCATCTTCCTCATCAAACTCCAAGTTGTCTGGATATAAAATTTTGTTCCAGCACTTTGCTAATGTATCTTGTATTAAATTATGCCAAGCTAAAGCAATCATAGATGTTGCATCAAAAAGAGTTAAGGTTTTTAAGAAAACAACAATATTTTCTGGTTCAGACGACACAATTTTGGCTAGAAGACTATTCCTGTATTGTAATTTCACTAAGCGAATGGCATTTTGATCCATTTGTTGGATAAGAGGTGTCACGTTTGGTGGCATGTAAATTGTCCATATTTTTCCATCTTTTGTAGATTTGACTAGTTCCTCTGCATGAGGGTGGCTTGGAGCGTTATCAAGAATCAACAAAGCCTTTATTGGTAGGTTTTGTGATTCCAAAAATGATTCCACCTGCAAAAAAAGTTTTTAAACCTGCATTTGAAAATGAACTTTATACTAACCTCGGGGACAAACATTTGAAAAAACCAGACCTTGAAGATTCCAGCATTCATCCAAGCACTTTTAGAGTGAAGATAATTTAAGGGTAAAACTTTGTTACGAAATGAACGTGGCTTTTTTGCTTTTCCAATAAGAAGAGGTTTAATTTTGTTAGTGCCAGATGCATTTGCACAGAGGAGTACAGTAACTCTTTCTTTTGATATTTTTCTTCCTAGGGCAGTAGTTTCTCCAGCATGTACAAATGTTTTGTTTGGAAGCATCTTCCAATAGAGACCCGTTTCATCGGCATTGCAAATTACATCATGTGTTAAATCGTTCTCTCTTATAACATTTTGTAATTTTTGTTTAAATGGCTCCACTAAATCTTCTCTTGATGATAATTTTTCACCTGATTCTTTAAGAAGTCTTATTCCAAATCTTTTTTTGAATCTGGCTAACCAACTATCACTTGCATGGAAACCTCGGTCGTATAACTTGTTTTGTATTTCTATGGCTTTCGATTTTAATGCCATTCCATTCACTGGTACGAATTTCTTCCTTTGGTCAATAAACCAATCGAAAAGCTTCTTCTCCATCCTTGGATACTCACCTTCTTTAAGCGATCGGCGATTTTTAGACCCATAGTTAGTAGCTTCCAAATTTGACACAATTTTTTCTTTCATTTTCTTTAATGTGCATATTGAAGACTTCGGAATCCCATATTTCTGTGAAATTTCACTAAGGCTAATACCTTTTTTACAATCATCCAAAATTTTAATTTTGTCACTTAAAGAAATTCTTTTTCTGTTTCCCATGCTTATTTACTCCAACACTCACTCAACAGTAGATCAAAAAATGCACTAAAAGGCTTGCGGTGCATACGCACAAAACAAATGAGTAATCATTGAAAAACTAACGGTATTGTAACGATGTTGGTTATCTTTTCTATTGTTTTTGAATTCATTATTTTTTTGTGAGTTTTTGCGTTTATTGATGTTTTTTTTTGCAAGCGTTCGTTATATCGAATATAAAATTTTTGAATCGTTCGTTATATAAGGTAGTCAATGGGAGGAATTTAGTCGTTCGTTATATCGCGTTTTCGTTAAACCGAGCATTCGTTATACCGGGCTTTGACTGTATTTAAATTTTAACAACTTATATACAATAAAAAAGAAAAAGAATGGAGCAAAATTGATGATTAATAGGTTTTTTGTTAAAGTTCTGCCTATTATGGAGGCTCTAGCTTTTCTAAAACTTCGGGTTCTGATGAGATCTTTAGCCAGATCGAAATACTAGTATCAACCTAGCTAATTTTTTTTTTATTTATTTATTTTATTTATTTTTTTTTATTTATTTAGATATTTATTATAATTAAAATTACAATAAATCTTAAAACTAAAGCACTAGCAACTAAGGCTATCGGCTTGCTTTTTATTTATTTATTTAGTAGTATTTATAATACTTTAGAATTATTCAAATATAATTATTTTTACAAAGTTTTCTTTACAAAATTTGATTGACTATATAATTTTTAACAAATTGTACTATATTTCTCCTATATATGTTAATATTTCTTTCTTTTTTAGTATTATCTGGTAGTAAATTGTATAATTTAAGTCCTTTGTAGAACAGGAATCGTTGCATTGCTGTTGGAAGTCGGAAATTTTCGTCGTTTCTAAGGTAGTATGGTTGTACTTCTCTCACATAGTCTAGTTGTTCAGTAAGATATTCTGGTGCGTTACCCATTTTCATTTTTTGAACGAATTGCAGAGTATTTAGTTCCAGTCTTTGTTGAATACTTAACCAATTCAGTGTGTTTAGCATTAGTTGAATCGGAGCATATATATTGTATTTTAGTATAGACCTCATAGCTTTATTTTGTAGTTTTTGTAGTCTTTCTATTTGTGTTGTTGAGCAGCAAGTGTATAAAATTGTGGAGCCGAATTCAAAGTGTGGTTTTATCATTGTGTTATACATGTGCATTGCAGTTATTTGAGATAAATTATTTCTAACCCGTTTAAAAAAACCAATTTTTTTTGCCAATTTTCTTACAAATATATTCAATGTTTAAGTCTTTATCGATTTTAAGTCTTTATCGATTATAAAACCGAGGTATTTAATTTTATTAACTTTTTCTATTGTTTCATTGTTAATTGTAATTATAGAGTCACTGTTCATATTTATTTCAAGTAGTTTAGTTTTATTTTCGTTAAGTTTTAATTTATTCATTTTAAGCCAATTATTTATGTTATTTATGTCATGCGTTAGATTTTCCCTACATTGTACATCTGTGTCTCCTTCTGCATAAATTAATGTGTCATCTGCGTAAAGAATTGTTTCGCATTTCTTTAGTGTATTTGGCATATCATTTATGTATATTATAAATAATAGAGCGCCTAAAATAGAACCTCGTTTGATTTTATACCATTAACCTTTGTGATTTGTTTTCTATTTGTAAGATAGGATTTAAACCAATTTAACTCAATTTCTCTGATATATGTATACAATTTTTTAATCAGTATTTCTCGATCAATAGTCTGAAATGCTCTATGTTTGATTTGCTTAATTTTTGTAAATATACGGAGGTTGAAAGCTCGTTATAAATTGAAAATAACATATAAAAACAAAAAACTAATATAACTGTAACAAAAGTGTTTGTCTTCGCTAAATCAATGCATGAGATGATACTTCCCTCGACGCACAATTGTTATCATTTAAAGGTGAATGACATTTACAGTAAAGAAGAAAGTTGACAATGCGTAGAAAATCAATAACAAACCTCATTAAAATTTCCATATTTTCTATGAAAATTCTTTAAGTTTACCATTAAAGTATTAAAATCGACATATCTTATTTATTTATTAACATAAAAACTTACGCTCTATGTTTTTGGAAGCCCATTTGCAATAAAGTTTGTAGAGGCGTTAAATGTTGTTTAGATATACGAGTTGGTGTTGGATTTTTACGTGGCGGTAAGGTAGCCATTTTTACTTAAGTTTTTTTAACAAAAAGGTGTAGAGAATAAATAACTAAAAGTTGTAATAACTTTGCACAAAGCACACTTAACACTTGTATATTTGAATATTTTTTAATAATTTTTGAAGAAAATTTTGTATAAAAACCACACACAACTAAAAGCACTGTTGCCAACTTCCACTTTTCCAGACTTGTGCAGTTCGTGAACGAACTAGTTCAATTGAGTTAGTAAACTCAATTGAACGTTATAACCTAATTCACCATTATTCGCTCTTCTAGTTCAATTGCTCATTCCGTTTTTTAAAATATATTACATATTTTTTTTTTTCAACAGGTACCTAATATTTGAAGTAATATTTGAAATAAAAATGAAAGAAATGCAAAAAATTCATGTTTACCAAACTCATATGTATATATTAAAAGATATTTTTATTGTGTATTTTTATGTCATTAAAATTTTTAGCTTTTTTTTACAGATTTTTATCGTTGGTAATTAATAGGAGTGAAAAAGAAGTGTCAAATAAGAATAGTTTGCTTAAAGTACTCATAAACAAAGCTATTAAGCAAAGCAATTTTAATTTTTGGCGATTTATTAAAATGTTTTTTTTTAAGTTTAGCGTTTTACTTAAATTTTAACAGCTTTTTTAATATCAGGGTTTTTTTTTTTGCTTGCAGTATATATTTTTTTAATTTTATTGGAATTGTCAAAACTTTACATCGATTGTGTTAAAATAGTGTGAATTATCAAAGATTGATTTCAGTGATTGAACAAATCGAAAGAGGAAAATTTATTAAAGTCTATTAAAATAAAATCGAATAAAGACTGTGTATTAAGATTTGGTAAATTGTGATTTGAGAATTCAATCATTCCCATAGTCAAATCAGAATTAGAAGCGTTTATTTTTGTTTGTGTATAATATTGTTTTAATTTACTGAAACAATGGTTGACAATGATTATTTGATCAGTTAAATTCCAATTTATTATTTTAACTGAGAAATTCTCTTACACACAAAATAATCGTTGCCAAGTAATTAGGAGCATTTCAACTAATATAGTTTTTTCATATAAATTATTAATTTTCACATAATTTGTGCGAATAAACTTTATTAGTTTAAAAGCTCCTAATTACTTGGCAACGATTTTTTGTGTGTACTGAATCAGAAAATTTACCGCTTTAGTTTACGGCTTTGTAGCGGAAATTGTGTTTAACGGAGGTTTTATATTTGTCCGATTTATATGGCATCACACAATATTAAAAAATTAGAAAATCTGGCATCTTTGTTTGAGTTAATGAACACCACCTATCGGTGTTGCCATCATGATTTATTTTTTGTCCCCATTATGAAAGTAGAAAAAAACACGCAGAAAAAAACTGGTTCAATATTATCGATGTGCTTAGTAATTATACAACTACATAAGTTTCAAGTTAGTTTTACAAATTTCTCGTGAAATATATGCATTTTTTTTTAGAAATGTTTTACTAGGCTTGTATATATTTTACAAAAATTAGTAAATATTTTACTAGAACTTTGTAAAACTAACTTAAAACTTATGTATTTATATAACTACTAAGCACTTCGATAAAATTACTCCATAAAAAATAAATAATTTTAAAATGAAGTTATAATTCCGAAATTTTCTTGTCCCCAAATTAAAGTTACAATCCCTATTTCGAATCTAAATCTGCTTGACTGGCCACACTGCCACCAAGACGTGTAAATTAATGGTCAGATATCTGCTTCAACCAAATTAATCAGCGCCGGCAGATGGATGTAGAAATTGAGGCGGCGGCTGGAGGTAGATATGGACCGGAAGCACAGTGGCTAGCTAACTTTTAGCCAGTTCATATAAAAATATTTGTGCCCAAGATATATTTATATAGGTAGTCTTAGTAGCCCAGCTGTTTATCTTCCTCTTCCCTGGTTTTGACATTTCTTACATGGTTTTGACACTGTACTGTACTGTACTCAACAACACAATGCCTGTTGTTTTTGTATTGTTTGTAGTTGTTGTTCTAGTAAGACTACCTATATAAATATATCTTGTTTGTGCCGGTCTAACAAAGGAAATTAAACGATTTTCATTAATATTCTCGAAAAAACTGATAGTATATTAAAGGCGGCTACTAAATATTGACGGCGGCTCAGATAAGCCGTTTTTAAATCATTTGGCTTAGGTCTCTGCCAGCGGTAAACCCAAAAGGAAGAATTTTTTCAACATATAATTAAATGTTTAAAAACTATTAAAGTGTTAACGTGGTGTTAACTAATAAAAATGTTTAAATTTAATTTATATTTTTTCGCTTTGAGCTTGTTACTTCTTTGCTCATTAACAATAGCCGATAAAAAAGCAAAAAAATATTCTAGAGAAGCAAATGACCCACAGTTTTCACAAGTGAAATCGGAAACCTATGATCCCGACTTCAGAACATTACAAAGACCATTTCGTATGGCAAAATTAAATTTAGTATGGGCTAAAGCACAAAATGTAAGTTGATTTTAAAGAATTTCGAGAAGTTCTTTTTAAATACAATTTTATTTATAACAGCGATTAACAGAGCCCAAATTGAAATCTTTGTACATGGAATTGAAAATACATGATAAAGAAGAAATCGCCTGGAAGCAATTGAACTCGCAACACAAAGATAAAGATGGTCTAAAGGAAAATGAACTGAGACGGAAACTTATTGGTATTATGAGTTCATATGATCTATTAGAACACTTTGAAGAGACTGAGGACAAAGAAAAGACTAAACCATATAAAAAGTTCCATGATCCCGAAGAACGTCACATCAACAAAAGTCTATTCAAAGATAAGAAATTGAATAAGTTATGGGATAAGGCAGAAGTTTCGGGTTTTACAACCGAAGAGTTGAATTCATTGAAACAAGAATTTCAACATCATCAAGATAAGGTTGATGTCTATTATAGTTTATTGGAAAATATTGGCACAAATGTTGATGTTAACAAACATGAAAGTAAGTTTTGATTTAATGTTAGAAATATAATTTTAACTACACCATTTCTAATTGAAATTGAGAGCTCTCCGAATAAAGTTGGAGAAAATTCTAACTAAAATTAATCATTTTCATTTGCAATTGAGAAAATTTCTATAGAAATTGGGATTTTTCATTTCAAATTTCGAAAGGTCCTAAAAAAATTCAGATATTTCATTTTTAATTGAAAATGTTCAAATAAAATCGAGGTTTTTCATTTTAAGTTAAGAAAATTTTAAATAAAATTCAGTGTTTTACTTTTAAATTTAAAAAAATTAAAACCAAAAATTTGAATTATGTAGTTCAATTCTTACAATTTTGTTTTTTACTTCTCATCTGGTAAATAAAACAACAATAAAGCGTTGACCTTTTTCCTTCAAAATTTGGGTAAATCTACATTGGTCCTCTGAAGATTTTCGGTGACGCGAAATGAAACGTACGGATAAAGTACATGTTAGCGGATGAGGAAATTTTTTAATTAATAAATAAACATTGCACGGTTTTTAACAGAGCCCAAATTGTTTAACGAAAAACAAATGATCTTGAACTTGAATAATCTTGCTCACATCATAAAATTCAGAGTTTTTATTTTAATGTGAGAAAACTTCAATGAAATCGAAATTTATCATTAGAAATTGCGAAATTTTTAAATTAAATTGTCATTTTTCATTTTCAATTGGAAACATTTCATATAAAAATTTGATTTTCGATATAAAAATGTGAAAACTAATTTCGAAATTGAGATTGTTTGCTTGAAATTTAGAAAACTAGAAAAGAAATCAAAAAAAAAAAAAATTCAAATAAAATTGAAAAAATTTCAAATGAAATTTTAATTTGAGAAAACTTCCATTAAAATCGAAATTTTTCATTAGAAATTGCAAAAATTTTAAATGAAATTCACATTTTTCATTTGAAATTGGCAAAATTCCAAATAAAATTTTGTTTTTCGATATAGGTTAGGAAGGGTTATGTGTCCAAGGGCACATCTCCACTCGGAGACCAATACGGTCCATTGTGAATCCCTTCAGTGAAAAAGTTAGAAAAAATAGGAATAGACAGATAGATAGATACATTGAAAGATAGATAGAAAGAAAGATAGAAAGGATATATACTCCCCAGAACAAGCTCCTATCGTCCTCTTACTAGAAACAGCCGTCCTATTTCCCTAACCAAGCTCAGCAGATCTACTGGATTGCATCCAGCGACACACCCAAGTTCGTCGTGAAATCTATCTCCTAGCCGTTTCAGTCTACGATCCTGCAACCTCAGACAGTGGCACATTATATGCTCAACTGTCTCCAGTTCCTCAACGTCCTCGCACAACCTGCAAAATTCCGGTATGTCCCATCTGCTTGTGAAAGCCCTGACAGAACAATGACCGGGCAGGAACCCCGTAAGGGTCCTGAGACCATCCCTCGCCCAAAGAACTTTGGTTGCCCCTGCGTCCAATACGGGCCATAACGCCCTAGACATCCTGCAATCCATTCTGTCCCTCCATGACTGGTTAACGGTTTCGCGGAATCCCTTCCGTATCACCTCAAAGTAGTAACATAGGGGGTCTTTAAACATAATGTTCAATTGAGGACAGATGCAGTATGATATTCAACGCTGCCTGTGGAGTGCTTCTCCTCGCACCTGTAATACCAAGAGATGCACTCCTTTGGCCCTTATTGAGCATCTTCCTACAGTTATCCACTCTCAATGCATCCCACCCATAAGTGAGAATAGGTCTAACTACCGACGTGTAAATCCAGTTTACCATATCCGGTCTTAGTCCCCAATTCTTACCGATGGAGTTTCTGCATGTGTAGTAGGCATTGAGTCCCCTTTTCATCCTTTCCTGAGTATTTCTCTTCCAAGACAATTTGCTGTCTAGGAAGCAACCCAAATACTTAGCACCGTCCGATAGTCAACCCGACGCCATCTAACACTGGCCTCCTAAACTCCTCTATTTTATACTTCCTGGTAAAAAGCACCAGTTCAGTCTTGTTACGATTTACACCCAGTCCCCTATCTTTCGCCCATGCCGAGAGCTCGCCCAGCCTCACCTGCATAATCTCGCTGATCGTGGGCAAAAATTTCCCCCTGACCAGCAGCACTATGTCATCCGCGTAGGCAACGACTTTCCCACCCCTGGAATCAAATGTCCTGAGAATTCTGTTAACCGCCAGCAGCCACAGAAGAGGCTATAAAACTCCCCACTGAGGCGTCCCTCTCGTAACCGTTCTCCTTACGTTATGATCCCCCATGTAAAAATGGAAAAATTAATTTTGAAATTGAAATTTAGATCTTTTATTTTAAATTGAGACAATTTTAATACAAATTGGTATTTTTCCTTTCAATTTTAGACAAGATTTTGAAAAATTTGTTACTTTGGAGGGTTTGATTTTAACTTTAATTAGTTGCCTTGTTTCTTATTCCAATAACATATCTTCTTATGGTTGTTTGCACACAGCCTAGTCCGGCCTCAACGGGAAAAATTTTACTTTTTTATAGCAAATTTTTCTACAGCTTACAGTTTTAAGTTAATTTATAAAAAATAAAATTAGTTTACTAATGCCTGATTTTTAAAATCAATATATTTTTTATTTTAAATAATTCGCTAAAGTCAACGAAATTTTAATTTGTTTGATATTTGTGATTTAAAAAGTATTCTATATTATGGGATTTTCATCTCAAAAAACTACTATATAATTTTTTAATATTTTTTCATTATCTATACGGCTATGCGATGAAGAATTTGATATTTGCAAAAAGTTATAACCCTAATCTATATAAGATAGTTTTTTCCGTAAACCTGAGTGAGATTTTCTCTTATTTTCAGTTATGCGTCCGGAAAGAAATCCTCAAATAGAGTATACATTTATTTCGAATACGGTTAATGAAAATTTATTTGCTATCAGTATCAGCGTAGGTCCTTTGTGGAATAGTTTGCCAAGAAGTTTGCGATCATTCCGGTTTGATATATAATCATTTAAACCTAAGATTCAAGAGTACGTAACTTCTGTCTATTCTTAAGCATTACCTGATAATTGAGTTTTATTTTCAAACTTATTTTGTAAAAAGAATGTGTTTTTGTTTTTAAACAAAACAAGTGTGAAAATAAAATGGGGGGAAAAACAAAAAACGTGTATTGAATATCTACATAAAAAACAAGTTTTTAATTTATTTTTGATCAATGGTGATAATCTTTAACTTCGAGCTCATATATAAGTTCTTATTTAGTGAGAAAACTAGTTTATATGAATGTTTGATGTTTTGCATGGGATTGTCAGTTCTTTTAAAACGTTTTCTGATTCTTGGGATTGTACTGAGCAAAAAAGTCCACTAGACCATACGTTTACGGTGAAAATCGAGCTTCCAGATTTTGACTTTTTAGCCGTATTTTGTGAAAGTAACAATGTGTGGGATTGACATATCTCAGGAAGTAGGAGACGATTATCCAATATTATGGTATCAATCTCTTTTTTGGAAGATTCTCTAGCGGATTAATGCATCAATCATATTTGTGGGTGGGGTTTAAGGGGTTAATTTTTAATTTCAAAAAAGGGTTTTTTTTGCCGTATTTTGTGAAAGTAACAATGTGTGGGATGGACATATCTCAGGAAGTAGGAGGAGCTTATCCAAGATTATGGTATCAATCTCTTCTTTGGAAGATTCTCTAGCAGATTAATGCATCTATCATATTTGTGGGTGGGGTTTAAGGGGCTAATTTTTAATTTCAAAATAGGGCTTTTTTGCCGTAAAGTCAAAATAATGTATAGATTATTTGTTTGGACAATATCCTAATAAAGAAATATAGAGTATGGCCTCGAACTTGAATAATTTTCATTTTCAGTGATTTAAAAACTTTAAAATTATTCGACCCGATATAAAATTTTTTAGAAGATTGTTATTCAGAGTTGCCAAATAATTATTTGAAAATTATTTTTGATGAGAAATTTTTCAAAAGTTATTTAAAAATATACAAAAAGCCTAATCTTTTATATTTTTGATTATGTTGATGAGAAAATATGAAAACGTATTTCTTTGCTAAAAATTAGTTCATTGATTGCATGCCATCTTTGAAAATCTGGCCGGTCGGACCATGAAATTTTCGAATACACAAAGTTTAAAATATTTGAAAATTTATTCCGTTTTCACTCCAAATATTAACAATGGAAAGTTTTTATTAAAATACAACTAAATTTATAAAAAATTTATCGTCAGTGTTGCAATATGACAATTTAAAAAATGGTCAAAAACCACGATCTTTTTTTAAAACATTTTAAAAATCGGTTAACTTTAAAAAAAATCATTTTTCATATCCTATTAAATAAAAATTTGTTTACAAAATTACACAAAATTTAAATATTTAAAATATCTTAAACCGTCTAGGATTTATATGCTGTTAAAGTTTCAACTTTGGTTTCTATATCCTCGAGATGGAGCTTTAAGGCAAACAAAGAAGAAAAAATACAAGAATTTTTTAATGAAGCGTGGTTCCATATATCTGCAAAGTTTGGTTAAAAAATGTCCAGCTGACATTTGGAATTTTCTCAATTTCAGTTAAAAATGGTGTAGTTTACGAATTTTATTTTATATATACATATATTTTTAGATGCCATTAATGAAGATGAATTAGAAAACTTTAATATGATCCCTAATGATGCAAATGATAATGATATTGAAACACCCGAAATGTCTGTCAAGAAATATGAAAATAATATCAATCAAGTTCGTGAACATCATCGTGGCATTAAAGATCACTATGATCGCTTAGAACGTCTCGTATCTTCTGGTCCCCATAGTCAAGATTTTATTGAACCTAAAGTTCAAGGCTTATGGCGTGTAGCTCAGTCTAGTAATTTCACCGATAAAGAATTATCTTCCATTAAAAGTGAACTACATCATTTTGAATCGCGTCTTTTGAAACTGCGCCATTTACATGCTGAGCATGCTCTACAAAAGGAAAAGTATAAAAATGAAAAGCACAAAGATAAATCAAATCGTTTTGATGATATGGAAGACACTATTAAAAAACAATCACGTAAAGTGGAGAAAATACAAGAGAATATTGAAAAAAACAATATTTAAACATACTGAACTTTGAACTATTTAAACTGATAAGCAGCTGAGCTCAAAAATTAAAGCCAAAATCGAATAAAATGTTAGTTTTAAGTTATAAAAGCATTTGTAAGCAATATTTTTTGATTAATGTAGTAATATGAATAACATATTGTATATTTTTGTTATTAAAACTGGAGAATATAAAGAAATGTTTCAATTTGTTATTATTGTGGTTATCTTATATGAGGCAGTTAATAAGCCGATAACACTGTGCAACAAATTTCGGGTCATGCTTAAATTCTTATTATCTTATTATCAAAATGTGGAAGCTCGATTTTCATCGTAGACGTATGGTCTAGTGAACTTTTTTGCTCAGTACAATCCCAAGAATCAGAAACGCGAAGCGCCCATTAAGAAGTTCAAATCGCCCCACCCTATTGTATATATGTATGCTAACATAATTTTAAAATTTATAACTATGTATGTATTAAAATTCTAAATAAATTGAAAATATCGAGAAATATTTAGAAAAGAACATTACTTTTATATAAAAAAATGGAGTATATAACGAAAATATAAAAAACCGCAATATTTCAAAAACTACACATGAAAAAAAAAAAAAAAAAATGTTGCCAGATTTAAACTGAGCGTACGCAAATCTATTAGAAGTTATGTATTACAAAGACAGGGGTTGCAAAACTGTGCAAATTCATCAGTAGTAATATAAATATATTTTTAAATGAAAGATTTTTTTTAGTTAAAATTTCAAATTCTTTTCTAAATATTTCAGAACAATTATAAAATTTTAAAATTTTTTAACAAGCAAAACATTCATAAGGATAAAATTAAAAAAGGACAAATTTCAACTTCCTACCAGCGTGATATCCTGATACAAACGCCTATACTCAAATTAAAGATAATTTTGTCATAAATTAAAGACAATTTTTCATGCTTTTCCGAAAAAATTAGGCAAAATATACAAAAAAAAAAAAAAATGAGGTAAATGAAATATAAACTGCAAATGAAAAAAAAAATGTAGAGATTTGGATTAAGCGTATATTAAAAAAGATGTTTTTCAAAGACAGTTTTTTTTTTTTTTTTTGGCCGTCGAGTAGTGTTATTTATCTATTTTGAGCAAAAGTTTGTGACCGATTATGGCCAAAATGCTAGGTCATTGAAAATGGACAAAATAAATTAATCGATTTATTCTAATTTTGACGATTTTTGTTTGCATCACGATTTTCTTTGCTTTCAAATTTGTCAGACGTTTTCTTATTTCAAAAAAATTTTACGCGTATTTTTGGAAAAATAAAAAAAAAAAAAATTTAAGAAGTTATTTGTGTTTAAAGTTTGAGTAGGAAAAAATTCTTCGTTTGCGTTCGTGAGTAAAATTTTTGTGTGAGTAGAAATTTACCAAATTTTTTTTCTTTTCATAAAAGTTTTCTTTAATTTTTTTTTGTTGCAGATTTATTATTTTTGGGTTTTTAAAATGCAAAATTAATGAGAAAATTACATGTTAAGAGCAATTTTAAATTGAACAAATAAAATTTAGCAGGAATAAATACATTTTTGAACTATAGCTTTTTTAAAACTAAAATGATTTTAAATTCTTTTCTTTTTAAATTGTATAAAATATCATTAACATAACATTAAAAATCTAAGATTTAAAAAAAAAAAATCCATTGTTTTTTAACCATAAAAAAATGTTTAAACTTTTGAAAAAATCACTTAAGTCGACTTAAGAAAATGTTCACAATTGTTTGTAGTAAATAAAAAGTCTAAATTCGCGAATTTTTGTCAGTTCATTACATTTCTCTACCTTGTATACTAAAAGATTTAATCTCTCATTCAAAATTTGTGTTTATGAAATAAGTGCTTTTGTCAAAAGTCTACAGAATTGTACATTCCCTGAATGTCACTGTTAATATAAATCTTCTTAAAGTTGACATTAATAGTTTTAAAATGATTTAAACACAAAACCTTTTATTACTTCTAGTTAGTTTGAAACACTGGAATTAAAGGGTCCGCCATCTAACTTTTTTTTCCACTAGTGCTTATTTAGTAAATGGTAACACTTAGCTCATATCTGATTTGGTAGATAATTAGTTTTATCCTTCCGCTGAACGAATATGGTCCGTATGTTAGTTATCTTGTGAAAAAAGTGAAAGAAACTGGCATCCTCATCGATAAACCAAAGCGTGAAAAGCCAAAAACAGTGCGTACACCCGAGAATATTGCTGCTGTGGCAGAAAGTGTGCGTGAAGCGCCATCAACATCAATTCACCGTCGTTCTCAACAATTGAACATTTCGGAGACATCATTGAGACGAATTTTGCATAAAGACCTTGGTATGACGCCATACAAAGTCCAATTGGTTCAGGAGTTCAAAAAAAAAAAAGTTATTTGGCGGACCCTTTATAACAATTTTAAAATTAGGCCCCAGATTTGTTAAAAAAAACACCCTGAATTAAAACTTAAAGAAAATTAAATTAAAAATTTATAAACTCAAGAAAATATAAAATAATAATTCAAATATTTAAACTAGATATCTGTTATTAGATATCTGTTCTTAGATTTGCACTATTTTTTGGTAAATTCCTGTCTCAGACAGAATTTTAGATTTTTGTTTTAAAACAACAAAAATATCTTAATCGAATGTTATATGTTTGACCAAATCGGGATTTAGTTTTAGTAACAAAATATTTTCCAGATTTGCAGAGTTTAAATTTTTCTTCTGTTTTGTCAAGACTACGGGAAGAGCACTAAAAGCTCTTTTTATTGTGACCTGAGTTGCTGGGACCGCTAAGACAATTTCCGCTAGTTTAGCCAGTATATAATTTGTATAGCTTTTTGTTTTCCAATAGTATAAAATATTAGTGTTAAAGGTTAGCTTTTCTTCATATTGCAATTGTTCTAGATATTCTTCGACCCTGCTGCAGTCTACATCGGATAACGAAGCATTGGTATTTCCTGAGAATGATCTTGGTTCAATTTTTACATTATTTAACGTTTCCATATTTTCAGCAGCTTTCTCTTCGAGCTGTTCATATCTTTCATTTCCACTGTCAACTACAATCTTTGGGCACGAACTGGATTCGTCATCTTTTTCGATATTTTCCATTGATGATTTTAATTTGTTAAATATAATTAAAAGATGAAACTGAAAAAAATAAACGATTAAAAGGATATAATAAGTAAACTTTTATTACAATTAGGAAATGCACTAATAAAAATTTGGCCATCATAAAAAATTGTCCAAACCCCTTTCAGTTACCAAATATTGTCCAAATGCAGATTTTCGGCCAAGCTTTATGATTAATTTTTTTTTTAGTTTTGACATTTTGTGTAAATTTTTTTATTATTTTAAGCTTGCAATAATTTTAAACTCTTAAGACTTAAGAAAAACAAAAAATTTTTAGAAAAACATAAAATTGTAAAAAAAAAAAAACGGAAAAATATAGTGGAGATTTATTTTTATAGGTCATATAAGACATTTTGAATACAAAAAATATGATTTGATAGGATAAATTTATTACCAATGAATTTTTCGAGCGGGTTCCGGGAATTTCCAAAAAAATTTCCGTTTAACCAAGTAATGAAAAAGTGCGGGATTTTGCATTCCCTAATTACAATACTTGCTATCTTCTTTTTAAAGTATATATGAGTAATTACAATTAATGCATATTATTTCTCACGGTTTTTTAATTTGAGAGAAACGGTGGACAGTGTTAGGTAGACTTTACGTAAAAAGTAGGATACAAAGTTTCACGTTGAAAAGTCTTCACCTAAAGAATTGTTGACCATTTAAAAGTGGAAAAAATAAAAAAAAAATATTTGAAACTTACAAGAGTTATTTTATTATTTAGAGTCACTACACTTGGAAGATAGCTTCACTAAAAAGGAATTTCGATATCGCTGCTTGGTGCAAAGTTTTTAAAGTTTTTTCTATAGGGGTTTTGAGTCGTTTTGTTCGCAGTGATGCAATTATTCACAGACGGTTATTTGCAATCTCTCAGCCTAATCGTGAATAACCTTTGTATTTTAAAAACGGTGTAATTTTATAAAGTTTGAGGTATACCAAGTTGATGTCAGCGCACCGACAACGGGATACGAACTTATAAGGAATAGGCGTAGATTTTTTGAAAAAAAAAACGCTTTATCAATTCCGTCAAAACGTACATCAAATAAAAGTTTTTAATTTACTTAATACTAACATCGAACAGGCATCAAACAAATTTAAGGAGTCTAAATTTTATGGGGCTAATAACATTTTCATAACCTCAAAAAGCATCCTTTTATAAATTTTTTAATTTTGCGAATTTATCATGTTCTGCAAGTACGTAACCCAAAACCAGAAGAACGAATGAATCAATACAATTTAAGCTACATTTACTGAAGAATTAAAAAAGTTTCATTTATCATTGCATTAATCCATTCCATTATCATTGCATTAATTCATTCATTAGCTTCATACAAAAGCTTTAATTGGTATTGCATGAATTCAGAAATAAGTTCAATCAAAAATTAACCCTTAAGAAAATGTTGAATCATTCAAAAAAAGAATTCATTAATAAACGAATTCATTCATATTACTTCAAGCTTTTGAATGGATTTCATCCAATCATAAAACCTGAAAAAAAAAAAAAAAATAATCATTGTTTTCTTATTAAGTTCTAATATATGACAAACATTTTTTGAGTGTATTTTTTTATTTTTATTTATGATAAATACAATGAGATATATAAATTGACAGTAACATTAAGCATCCAAGCAAAAATTGTAATTATATTTAATTTAATTTGCTTTAAACTTAAAACAACCATAATTTTTGCGCCGCTTAAGATAAATGATTAACGCGGATGGATTTAATTCTTTGCTTAAACATCGGCTTACATTCATATAAAAGGTTATTCGCGTCATATTTGAAAAAAAAGAAAAAAATGAAAATATGTTTCATCATAGTGTGAAGAGTTATTGAAATTCTCCATATTATTTGTTAAAATTTACTTTTTGTTTTTGTTTTATTCGTACAGCAGTGCGCGAAAAAACCAAAGCATACAAACTGAAAATCTATTATTTTCCTTGTTCTTAGTGCTTATAATATGAGCGCCGTGCTAAAAAAGTTTATTTTTTTATCTAAAAGAACATCAGAAAATTTTGAAGATTATAGAAGATAATTATAATTAGCAGATTGCTTTCAATGTTTTTACTATAGATGATAAATTAATCGATATAAAGATGAAATTATGTTTCCAAAAAGGTATAACAAATAAATATCAGTTAAGAACTAGCCTAGTAATAAAAAATGCCCCAAATACCACTTCAACATGAAATTCGAGCGAGCACACATCCTAAACGTTTTTGAAATTGATAACTGCAACATAAGTTTTTTATTTAATAGACTCATAAATTGTGATATGTATATGAAAAATGTTTTTTTAGGTTGTCGTTAAAACGGATAATATTTTTGGGTAACTTAATCAATTAAATAGCATCAAAATGTTGTTTAAGCTTACGCTTAAAGGTGGTATCTGTAAATGCAAAAAATTTTAAATCTTTGGGAAGGATATTCCAAATAGATTTAAAATTAAAAAAAAACTAGCTTTTTTTGTACCGTATGTTGGACTTCATTAGCCCTTGTGGGCCTGCGGCCCAAAATGACCCAAGACTTTTTCAATTAAATTTACAAAAAACTTCAAAGCTTTTCTTACTACTATGTGGGCGCTGTGGTGTAATGGTTAAGCCCGTATGACACTGTATAGTTTTTGTATTGACAATCTAAATTAAAGCAGTACAAATATATTGTAACTCAATTTTTTAACTAGTGTAAAGAGTACGAACACATAGTGCAAAATTGTAGTAAATGTCAAAACAAATACTTTTGTTATCGATAAATCAGCGAAAAATTGGGATATCTGTCAAAAGTGCAAACGAAAATTTTGAACTTTATCTTGACATTTCTCACAGGCAAATAAGTTTGTTGTCAGTTTTTTGTAAACAAATAATAGTACAATTAAAAAAAGAAAATGAATAAAAATATTGCACTTTGTGGTTTTGTGCACAATTTAAATATGATCCAAGTTTACAAATTGTATATATGTTTCATTCGCACATTAATGTTGTTTCTTTCTCCCAATACATCTTGAAACTATACAAAAACTATACAGTGTCATACGGGCTTTAGCGCGTTGGACTATTACACAGAAGGTCCCGGGTTCGATTCCCGGTGACGACAACATCAATTTAGAAAAATAATATGTATGAGTTTTCTATCACTTATATGTATCGCTGCGCCCACCTTCGGTGTTCCCATAGCACTTAACCCCACCGAAGTAAAATAATGAATCAGGGCTATGAAAGAAAAAGCTTCAATAAATTCGCCAACTCTACATCAGGTGGCGAGCAACAACTGTTCCAAGACTTATCTACTCGCGCAATTACAGTGTTGCCATGGTTGAAGCCCTTTATCTTTCACCACCTTTCATCTCTCCACTATCCCCTTTCCAAAGAAAGCAACACATTAATTAATAGGAAGAATTTCCTGAGTGTTGCTTCTTTAAAAAAAAAAAAAAAAATTAAATTCACAAAAAACTTCAAAGCTTTTCTTACTACTAACGAATTCTAAGAAACGTGTGACAAATTGGACAACGTTAACCCGTGCCGTGTCGCATTGAGGTCAAAGGAGATACTGCTGAATTTTATGTATATTTGAACAAAAAATATTTAAACTCTTTTTATTTCACATATCTGGCTAAAGGCATTCCTATAATCCACTAAAAAATATTCTGAACTAAATTAACCCTTAGATGCCCTTGGTATAAAAATTACAATTGGTTGAAAATTCTTTTAAAAAATATACTGGGTTATAACTATATATTACTTTTGAACTAAGGGTCATTCTGGCCAAGAACATCTAAGTGTTAATTTAGGATTAAAAGATTCTGCATTTGTGAAGAAATTTTTTTTAATTTTCTCTTACACGTATCCAAATTTGTATGGCTGAGTTAATATACATTGAAATTTAAAATAATTATCGACTTTTGTGATTTAAAAACTACTTTTCCTATTTTATAGTAAAGGTTAATACTTTTTTAACTTACAGTTGCTTTTTTCTTTTGCTTAACTCCCAGATACACTGAACCTCTGTAACAAAATCTTGGATCCATATATAAAGCAGCCAAAAACGTCTCATTTTCCATTAAATTCTTTTTCTGATCACGCATGTCATCTAATAAAAACAATGCCAATTCATTTCTATTGGACAGTTCTTCCAATTCCGTCTCACAAACCAGCCACTCTCTAAAAAAGTCTCCTATTATTAATTGATTAGACTGTAACATTATTACTGTTTCGATGACAGGCTTAAAACTTTCTTCAAATTTTCTTGCAAATTCCCAATCAATTTCAACTTTTAATTGTTGATTGTGCTCGACGTATTGTCGGGTATTTAGTAAAGATTTTATCATATCATATGTTGAACTCCATCTGATTGTGTTATCTAAGATGGGAAGAGGATTTATATTTAATTCCATCATCTTTTTACGTAGCTTTTTAACAGCATCTCTACTTTGACTTATATTTTCATTTAATAGTTTCATAATATTACAAGCTACCAAATGTAATGTATGACCAACAAAGTGTTCCGATAAATTCTGCACTGAGTCATTGCTGTAGGCATCATGACAATTGTCATTTTCATCATCATCAGATATATCATTTTCTTTAAATTCTTGTAAAATCTTTAATGATTTTTTAACATTACTACCATTATCTTTAGTTATGGAAAATACCTTACTAATATCAATTTGATAGCGTTCCAATGTATTCAATATTTGTTGTTTTAAATATGTAGCAAAATGATCATCTAATAATTCTAATACACCTATTGTAAATACTTTCAGTTCGAAATCCTTAATAAATTGTATGTTCACTATCATTATGCTACGTTCCGATTTGCTAACAATGTCAAGTTTCAAACAAATGAATCTATAGCCAACAGTGTTTGTAATATCGGCACGTAGCTTGGTGGCCATATCATTAATATGATCAATTATTGTTTTAGAATTGAATTGTATGCCATACGCTTTTGTCCAGGGTTGTAAAAGCTTTTGAAATCTTATGTCATCATCAAAATACCGAGGAGGCATATTCAATTCAGTAACTGTTTTTGCTATACATTGTAGATATTCTTGTCGATCCATATTTAAGGAAACAATTTGCAGTTTTTTAATTTGCTGAAAAGGAGAACTTTTAAGTTGCTCCTCAGTTGGTAGCAGGTTAGACTCAACAATATTTTGTTGTTCTTTCATACTTTTAAATTTCTTCGGTTTAGGTGTTTCAGTTTCATGTTCTTTTACATCTTTCAACTTAATTGTATCATCTGATTGTTTCTGTTTTTCGTTCTCTGTTGTAGAATTAAAATTTATTTTATGAATTTGTTTAAAAATTCTATCCGATTGTCTTGTGCCTGAAGTGGTTGGTGTGTTTTGTATATTTTCCATGATACTATCTACGCCTGCCTTAGCGGTAATCTTTAATATATTTTTAGGTCTTCCTCGCCTTTTTGTTGTATGTGGTTTGCTTTCGTCCTTAGATTTTTTATTATGGTAATGTTTTTTTAAGTGCATTTTAGATATTTTCTTTGATTGGCCAAATTCCTTAAAATGTATTTGCTCGTAATGTCTTTTTATATTGCCCATAACATTTTTTAATGTTTTATCACATTGCAGACATCTAGCATAGGTTTTGTCTTTTCCAATATCCACTAGAGTTATAGGATCATATATCTTGAATCGTCCCATGGTGAGACAGGAACAGGCTAATATGTTGGTTAAATCTAATAAGATGCTTTCGTTGCAATTAATGGTTACTACAATCCATTTACACTCAATATTTAAGCCTTTATTAAACAAATATTAAAAAAAATTTAAAGTCAAACAATATTAAAAAAAATCAATGTTTACGTTGTTTTTATTTTTATGTTATTATTTTTGCAGTGATGTCAACTTTGTTGAGTCAAACGCTCAGTTATGCATTAAAAAAAGCGCCAGAGGTTAAATATGATCAAAATATATTCTTTTTGAACTAACTGAAGGTACCCATACACTTTGCAATATGATTGCAAATAATACTGCTAGTATTATTGCCATTTTGCCATACACAGTGCAAAATGTGGCACCACACTTTTGTTCTGTTGTGGAGGGATATAAAAATTGGACAATGTGGCAAAGACACTAAAAACTATTTTTCACATTTTTTGGTTGCGCAATAAGAATCACAACCTTTGTGACTTTTTTCAATATATTGTTCAATCTTTCAATATGACATACACACTGTTAATATTTTGCACAATGGCAAAAGCTACACAAGAATATTGCGTAGTGTAGGGGTACCTTAACTTTTTTAAGATATTTTACTTATATTTGGATACCTTTTTTTAGGGTTGTTAATATTTGATTAGAAAATAAATACTCATATTTTTGAAATTTAAAAATTTTATTTTCAAAAATTTATCAAAAAAAAAATAGCAAGATTAAAAAAAAAAAAAAATTTGGCTGCAGCGCTATTTCCGAAAACACTTACAAATAAATCGCAAAACGGAAAAACTGTACTTAGCGAGGCCACCAAACTGCCTATCACTTAAGAGAAAACCCCCAAGACCGGCCCGGATTTTATAACTATGTTGTTTATTTTGCAAATTATAACATCGAATGAAGACAATCGAATGCCATTCACAAATTACTAAATCAAACGAAAGAAAATCGAGTGAAAATGGAATTCCCATATCTTAATTCGATTAAGTAAAAAACAATTCCATCGATTGAACAAATCGTATGATGAACAATTAATTAAAGTCTCTTGAAACAAAAAGGAATGATACCAATAAGGAAATCATTCGATTTGTAAAATTGTGATTTGAGCATTCAATAATTCCATACTCTACCAGAATTGAAAAATCAAATGAATTATTGACGCATAGTAGATTGCACTTTTTAAAGCTCTGGAATGGAAACCCCATTTGTTTTGTGGTTATCTTCCACTAAGAAGCGCTGGATGATCCTTATCGATAAGTAATTAAAAATCGGTAGAATAGATGGAAAATACTCTGGTTGACAACATTGTCATTATTATTAATTTAATATGCAGAGTTGTATACAATATAATCATCAAACGGCGTTAACTTTAGTAATCAACTTTGATTTCTGCCACGAACATGCAGATGTCATCTGTAAAGTGATACGTTGAAAATGTGAAAAATAAGGTTTCCTAAATTTTTGCACAATAAATTAAGAAAATAATTAAAAATTTTAACAAAAAAGTGTAAAATAATAGTAAATATAGTGAGTTCAAGTGTAAAATGTTAATAATTTAACAAATATTAAACCAAAACTGTGAAATTAAGACTGGCCAAAAATTTTTTCTCAGTATTCTAAACTGGTAGCACCCCTGCGTTGGCAGAGTGCTGCTGCAGCGCAATGTTTAGCCTACATTTTGCTAATGTACACAATTGTTTTTATGTATGAACTACGTCAACTATGCGAAGACTGCGAAGTCTCAGCGCTTAGTCACCGCCCTAGGCAGCGAAGGAAACAGAGGCGTTTTTAAGAAGAATGTTTATTTCCGTTTATCTATGTTTATTTTGTATCAAAATCTTTTAAATAGATCATTAAATAATGAACTTTTTGTGTTGTGTGTGTGTTTGTTTTAGACCTGCCAGTATAAATATTAAATCCCCCCCTTGAGAGTGTTATGGTCATGGGTGAGAACATAATGGACGAATTAGCATCATTGATACGTACGGAAATTCCCGATGGACGTCAAAGTCTACGCGATAGTTATACCAATTTGGAAAGAGTGGCCGACTATTGTGAGGATACTTACTATAGATCAGACAATAAAAAGGCAGCTTTAGAAGCTACCAAAAATTATACAACACAATCCTTGGCTAGTGTTGCTTATCAAATTAATACGCTGGCTTACAGTTATATGCAGCTGTTGGAGTTGCAGGCACAACAATTAAGTGAAATGGAATCACAAATGAATCATATCGCTCAAACTGTGCAAATTCATAAGGAAAAAGTAGCTAGAAGGTATAGTTAATAATCTTGAACTTAATTGTCTAAAATAATTTAAGAACTTTTTTAAATGATGTAAGTCCTGATGTAAGTCTATTATGATATGTCCCTTAAAATAACGATTTGTTAGTTTTCGTCCATTTCAACTTCTCAGTTTTATTACAAATGGAGGCAAAAATGCACTTTATTGGGCGTTATAATCGCATATCCATAACTCAAATTAATACAAAAACACAAAATTTTGCTATATTTAAATAATTTTTTTTTTAATCTGGTGAATGAATTATCACTGTAACAAAATTTTTCCAAAACCTATAAAATTTTTAATCAAAATTTAACAAATTTTTCTATTAATTTTTATATTTCACAGAGAAATTGGCGTTCTTACTGCCAATAAAGTAAGCACTCGTCAATTTAAAATTGTCGCACCAATTAATCCCGAGAAACCCATAAAATATGTACGCAAACCTATCGATTATTCTATATTGGATGAAATTGGTCATAGTGTCAATACAAATCAAATGTCTCGTAATCCAAAACAACAGCAACAACATCGTGGTTCATCACATGGGTCGGTACAGTCGTTGGCCCAACCGTCGGTAGTAGGGCCGCCACCAACTACGAAACCACCAACACCACCACAAATGTCACGTGGTGGTAATACTGGTACGCTTGGTAAATCGGTTAGTAATACCGGCACTTTGGGCAAAAGTTCACGTGAATATCGTACACCACCGGTGGTTAATCCACCGCAAGTACCTTCACATTATGCTCCCAATTATCCGATTGGTCATCCAAAACGTTTGTCATCGGCTTCTTCAAGTACTACAGCTACAGGGGTTAGCAGTACCGGATTAGGCGGTAGTTCTGTTAATAATGAACGTGCTGCTGGTTACAGTGCCCTTCCAATGCCGCCAAGTCAACAAATTGCTACACATGTTAATTTACCTTCAGCTGGTATGATGCAGTCATTGCCGCCACCACCACCAACAACTTACGATGATCGTAATAGTATGCCACGTAAGTTTTTGCATAATATTCTGCTCTTTAAAGATGTTTAATTAGTTTTAATTGACATCATAATCTTTAATTGTTCTCATATAGCACCACCTTCTCCCTTGACAGTTTCCCAACATGAGATCACTGAACAGAGTCACATTGGTATGCACACTTTGGGCCGTAATCATAATAGGTGAGTTAAATGTTTAGTTTACAACTCAATGTATGTTTTAAATAAATTTTAATTTTCTTTATAATGCTGCAGAAATGGCAACAGGTAAAGATAATTACTCCTTTTTTTGTAACATAAGAAAAAATATTTCATTACACTAAAACTTTTCTTAAGCTTTTAATGGATATTTTATTAACGCTATTACTAAAAAGATCAATTCAATTTATTTGGAAAAAATAAGAGTATATTCTTTCAAAGAATATACCAAATTTTATTTTGGTATAGTTAGGGGATGGTGGCGTGAAGTGTGAATTGCGACGTGGGGTTTTTTGGGACCTTGGATTTTTTCTCATACTAATACATTTTCAGAATTTCTAACTATTGTGTCTTGTTGCTTAATCCGTCTACTACGTAACCAAAGTTAAAAGAAATCTTCATGTGTTGCTTCGACAAAAAACAGCAAAGGCGTATATATACGTCTTACGCAAAGTGGGAAGCACAACTTTTTTTTTTAATAAACAATTATGAATGTTTTTTAACACATTTTTATTGAATTTTAATTTACTAATGTTGAAAAAATTAATAACTAATTAAATATTTTCTGATGGCAACTACCAACTAAAGTACTAAAGTATTCGATAATATCTTAAATTTTCATATTAAAAATTAAAAGCTTTTAGAAAAATATCTAACAAAAAACATTATTTTGTGTGGTATTTCTCGAAACAAGATACAACGCAGAGAGGACCTCACATAAAACCGAGTCTCATTTCGAATTTTTTTTAAAGCGCATACCACATTTTCGTGATGGAATTATTTTTTTTAAATCTCAAGCAAAAAGAAACAAGAGAATAATATTCATTAATTTCAAAATTCTGTTCATTTTTTCATATGCACGGACTGCAATTTGGAAGAATATTATTTACGTCTTACGCAACAGAATAGGGGATTTGATCAAAATTGAAAATAAACCATGAACGAAGATTCTAATTTATCAATAGAATATAGCTAAACAAATTAGGTTAGGTTAGGAAGGGTTATGTGCCCAGGGGCACAACTCCACTCGGAAACCAATACGGTCCATTGTGAACCCCTTCAGAGAAAAAACGGTGAGAAAGAATAGAAATAGACAGAAAACATAGATTGAAAGATAGATATAAAGAAAGATAGAAAGAATATATACTCCCCAGAAACCAGCTCCTATCGTCCCCTTACTAGAAACAGCCGTCCTATCTCCCTGACAAATCTCAGCAAATCTACTGGATTGTATCCAGCGACACACCCGAGTTCGTCGTGAAATCTATCTCCTAGCCATTTCTGTCTGAGACCCTGCAACCTAGGACAGTGGCACATTATATGCTCAACTGTCTCCAGTTCCTCAACGTCCTCGCACAGCCTACAAAAATCCGGTATGTCCCTGTCCCATCTGCTTGTGAAAGCCCTGACAGAACAATGACCGGTCAGAAACCCCGTAAGGGTCCTGAGACCTTCCCTGTCCACTCCCAAAAGAACCTTGGTTGCCCCTGCGTCTAATGCGGGCCATAACGCCCTAGACACCCTGCAGTCCATTCTGTCCCTCCATGATTGGTTAACGGTTTCGCGGAATCCCTTCCGTATAACCTCAAAGTAGTAACATAATGGGGGCTTTACCCCCCCGTCCCTTACTGCCAAGTCCAGATTCGAACCCTCCCTCGCAAGTTCGTCCGCCAACTCATTGCCATCCACCTTGCAGTGTCCGGGTACCCAACACAGCCTCACTGTGAATGACCCCATGAGCTCCATCAGAGCACACCTACATCGTGCGACCAGGCGCGAGCGCACCGTGTAGTTCGTCAGTGCTTTGAGCGCTGCCTGACTGTCGACATAGATTGTCACCCTAGATCCCCCAACGATGTGACCCAGTATCACTTCCGTCGCCCTCCAGATCGCTAGGTTCTCCGCTTGGAAGACACTGCACTAATCTGGGAGTCTGTATGATCTTTTCACGTCAGTGTCAGCAATATAAACACCGGCACCCGTGCCCGTGTCCATTTTGGACCCGTCCGTGAATACTGCCCACCCCTCGAACAGCACATTGGATCCACGCCAGACCTCCCTAATCGGGAAGTCCACCGGAGGTGTTCCACGGAAGTCTAAGGTCAATATCATATGATCCGATATTCCCTCGAGAATACTACCCTGATCAAGCAGTCCTACTTCGTACAGTATTTTTGTGTGATCATCTCTCCTAGGTCTTACCAGCGCAGACTCGTAGAGCCTAAATAAGTTCCTAGCAGCCACACTCCTCACATAATGTTCAATTGGGGATAGATGCAGTATGATATCCAACGCAGCCTGTGGAGTGCTTCTCCTCGCACCTGTAATACCAAGAGAGGCACTCCTTTGGGCCTTGTTGAGCATCTTCCTACAGCTACCCACTCTCAATGCATCCCACCAGACAGTACATCCATAAGTAAGAATAGGTCTAACTACCGACGTGTAAATCCAGTTTACCATATCCGGTCTTAGTCCCCAATTCTTACCGATGGAGTTTCTGCATGTGTAGTAGGCATTGAGGCCCCTTTTCATCCTTTCCTGAGTATTTCTCATCCAAGACAGTTTGCTGTCTAGGAAGCACCCCAAATACTTAGCACCGTCCGATAGAGTCAACCCGACGCCATCTAACACTGGCTCCTAAACTCCTCTATTTTATATTTCCTGGTAAAAAGCACCAGTTCAGTCTTGTTGGGGTTTACACCCAGTCCCCTATCTTTCGCCCATGCCGAGAGCTCGCCCAGCCTCACCTGCATAATCTCGCTGATCGTGGGCAAAAATTTCCCCCTGACCAGCAGCACTATGTCATCCGCGTAGGCAACGACTTTCCCACCCCTGGAATCAAATGTCCTGAGAATTCCGTTAACCGCTAGCAGCCTTAGAAGAGGAGATAAAACTCCCCCCTGAGGCGTCCCTCTGGTAACCCTTCTCCTTACGTTATGATCCCCCAGGCTCGAGTTGATGATCCTGCTGCTAAGCATACGGACTATCCACTCAACCAGAAAGCCCCTAACTCCCAGCCCCACCAGCGAATCCCTAATGGCCTCGATCCTAATGTTGTTAAAGGCCCCTTCTATATCCAGAAACGCAGCAAGAGTATACTCCTTATATCTCAGGCCGTGCTCAATGTAGCCCACCACCTCGTGAAGCGCACTCACAACTGATTTACCTTTCAGGTAAGCGTGTTGAGCGTTGCTGATGAGATGGGTATCAATTTTACTTCTAAGATACAGATCTATCAGTCTCTCAAGTGTCTTCAGCAAAAATGAAGACAGACTGATAGGTCTGTCAAACCCGGTTTCGAGTGGCCCGCCCTACCAGCCTTGGGTATAAAAATTACCCTGACCTCTCTCCACCCCCTTGGCAGATGCCCCCCACTAAAGCATTTCCTGTTTTGCGCCTACCCGGAAATGTAACCGGACACGATAGCTCATAGCTCTCATTTAGAAGGTGAGTGAGCCTGTTCACAGCACCTTCCAAATCAGTCGGCAGCAAATCGCCAAGGGCCTCTTGCTCCAACCCTACACGTACCCCTTCTTTGAAGGAGTCCCAATTTGTCCCCCTGGGGTTCCTAAACGGAACTCCCCTAGACGTGTCAAGGTTCACTGTGAAGGTAATACGACTATGGTCTGAAAAAGTACAGTCCGATGCCACCCTCCAGTCCGCAACAAGTTGCTCATCGCGGTTAACTAATGTCAGATCTATCACTGCCTGCCTATCTCTGTTTCTGAATGTCGGCATATTGACCCTATTACAGATAATAAGATTGTTAGTAGTTATAAAATCAAACATTAACTCACCCCTTTTATTGATGTCTGCGCTTCCCCATTGGTTGTGGTGTGCATTGGCATCGCATCCCAATATAAGGATAGCGCCCATCCTTCTTGCACGTGCCGTCAGTTCTCTCACCCCTGTTCCAGGCGGGTCTACTGCTTCGTACGGCATGTTCACCGAAGCAAGTGTAAGAGTTCTCTTACCTTTGGCTTCTCCATTTACGACGGTCAAGTCACCGCACCTGAAACAATGAGACATGATTAGATTCAATTCATTCTTCGCTAATATACACGTTCTTACCTTGTCCTCTGTAGACGGAACAAATAATGTGTATCCCGTGACCCTTAATCCACAAACCTTATTTTTATTAATCCAAGGTTCCTGGATAAGGGCCACGTCCGCCTGATTCTTGATGAGGAAAGTTGCTAGTTCGGCTGAAGCTGCTTCACAATGGTGCAGGTTTATTTGCACCACTAGCAACCTCTGCTTCGTACGGCATGTACACCGAAGCAAGTGTAAGAGTTCTCTTACCTTTGGCTTCTCCATTTACGACGGTCAAGTCACCGCACCTGAAAGAATGAGACATGATTAGATTCAATTCATTCTTCGCTAATATACACGTTCTTACCTTGTCCTCTGTAGACGGAACAAATAATGTGTATCCCGTGACCCTTAATCCACAAACCTTATTTTTATTAATCCAAGGTTCCTGGATAAGGGCCACGTCCGCCTGATTTTTGATGAGGAAAGTTGCTAGTTCGGCTGAAGCTGCTTCACAATGGTGCAGGTTTATTTGCACCACTAGCAACCTCTTTGGACTTGTCATGTTTATGGTATCTAAACCTGACATTTCCAAGACCGAACTTAACAAAGAGGGCTGGTCATCTCCAGATCTGACCCTTTTAATGATCTCTTTATTAGATCCCTTAAGAGCTTCAGCCGAGGATGTACCAGCCCTCTTCATAGAGTTCAGTGGCCTTGGCAACGCCGGTTTGGAAGGTCTGTCACTACCCGTTCCCTTTCCTATACTGGTCTCCTTACGGAAGCCACTAAAGGAAACGGTCAGAGAGTTTCCAGCCTTCCTCCCCGTGCCCATTGCCTTAGCAACCTTACCTACAACATTCGGTGTCGTCCCTTTTCCCTCCGCAGCTCGTTCTGTGGACGTGAGCGCATTGGTCATAGGGACAGCACCACTCTCCTTACGGCAGGTTGATGCAACCTCCAACCCTTTACTCTTTTGAGCAGTGCCAGGGTTGACAGCTACATCCTCCTGCTTTTTCCAGGGAGAGGACCAACCCAGAACGGTACTAACAGGGCCGGAAATTCTCTCGAATTTAGCAACGCTTTGTCGGTGCCGTCTCAGAAGGTGCCTATCCCTCGCGGTAAACGACGAAGGATCTCTCTTCGCCATCTTGTCCAGATATGCGAGTGATTTCCTCGTCCCGTTCCGCGCCTTCTCCTCCTTCGTTCGGCTGGTGTTGTTAATATCACGTGAAGGGGCGCTTGGCATCTCCTCCACGGCGCCCTGCCGAACAAGCTGTGGACAACCTTCTACCGAGTGATCCCCCCGGTGTCCCCCAGCCTCACTGACTGAAGAGGCCGCAGCCGCGGTCTGACTGAGCAGATATCCCTACGATATCCTGCCCTCGTCAGAGAGCAGAGTCAACCTCTCCAACCCTTGAGTGGCTCCAGTTTCACCAGCGGAGTCATTCGACAGTCCTAGAAGACCATACACATGTAGGTCGGTCAGCACTTGCTGTTCATGTCCAATTATGCTGTCATGAACAACCGAGAGCGTTAGCCCCCCTCCACAAGCACTGTCCGACTCCTCAACCGAGACGTCCGAAAGACCCATATCCTGGTCAGTCACATCGTCTGTTGCGTCCTTTTTTTGTTTATAAAACTTGAACTTTCAATTTTGTTCCCACGAGTAAGCACGTAAAGACGGTATGCACTAGTCACACAGGCCCTCGGCACCGCTACCAACACCTTGACCTTAAAAGTGCATGTGTATAGTACCAACCACTGGTAAAGCCCCCACCATACAAGGGGCGAACTCGCGGGCTGGTACCTAGTATTTTATGTACTGATAATGGGTCAGACAGTGTGAATACCCACTACCGCCTCATTATCCTGACAAGGTGAGTAACCTTTAGTTGTACATTCCTTCAGTATTCGTGACCACCTGTGAAGACATATCCAACGTTTACCCCAGCACAGGAGATCAGAACAGTAGAGTGCACTTAAGCCCTCGCATCTCGTCAAGATTGTTACCCCGGCGAGGGAAGCTAAACAAATTAGATTCATTACATTTTTTTTACAAAAAAAAAATATATTTTGGCTGCCATAAGTACGGTTTGCAATTAGGACGTATATATACGTCTTAAGCAATAGAATATGGTTTTGATGAAAATGCTAATAAATCGTTAATGCAACCACTTATGCCACAGATTTTTTGTTAACATTTAGAAAGTTGCACACAGTTTTTTGATTCATTCGGTGTTTTTAAAAATATAAAAAATTTCATACCTAATTGTAGAATTTATTTGAGCTGGAAAAAACGTCTATATACGTCTTACGTTAATAAATAATTGTCACTTTGAGCAATCCATATTGTAGAAGGCGTATTTTTTATTACTTTTTTGTAGCAAATAAAAAAAACATAAAAAAAGTTTCCAGTGGTGTTCCTGTAAAAAAATATTTTCTTTTACATTTTTAATCTAATATCAATATGAACGTATAAAATTTTCTTTGATAAAATAATAATTTGTAAAACAAAATAATTATTTTTTATCAACTTACTAGATATTTTAAATTTGGTTTCGAATTTTTACAAAATTAAAAAGTTCATAAATGGTATGGTTTTGTTCATACGTAGTATGAATTGAAGGGCTTATTGCAAAAACTTGATAAGCCACATTTATTTTTTTTTATAGATTTTCGCTGTTTGATAATATTTGATAGAAGTCTTTGATAATATTTGATAGAAGTCTTAAAAGAAATTAAACTAATTTAAAAAGCTTCATACTTTTAACGAAACTAGTGTTTTAAGGAAAGGTTTTCACAAAGTGACTGAAACTTTTAATAAATTAAATGACAATTTTCATAAATTTTATGAAAACTTGCATTATAATTATGACTTTCTATTATTATAATTATGACTTTCTATTATGTTATACCAATTGAACTATAAAAGAATTTTATTCTTAATGTTCTAATAATGAAACAAAATAAATCTAAATCTAAATCTAAATATTTACTTAATGTAAAGTTTCAATGAACTAGAGCCAGTTCAACTGCATTGCATTAATGCAAACATTCATTATTATCATGCAGATAATTCTCTCTTGTGTACAAACATTTTCCGATATCAGCAACCGATTATTCGAACCGGTTTTGAACCGGTTTTGAACCGAAACCCGATTTTTAAAAAGTACAGGTTTTATAAATAAGTCGAATATTTGACAACTCTGTATGGAAAGCTCAAATTAACAAATAATAATGCTTATTAAATTTTTTTAACTTTCGAAATCCTTTGGCATTATATAACACATATTTTAAATATTTCAAAAAAGTGGCAGCCCTGGGCCCGCAGCATATGCAATATAGGTAGATTAGATTAGATTATAATGGCACTATGCACCGCGACCAGAAATTGGTATTTTGTGCTGCCAGCGAATACACCCTATAGGTTCAGGCTCCCTACGAAGCCAATTATCCTACCAGGTGAACAGTTCCAAACGTCCGATGGCGTCACTATTCGATCACCAAAATAACGCACCCTCCTGTCGGAGAGCCTCGGACATTTGCAGAGAACATGCTCAGAGGTCTCGGGTTCCAATTCACAAAACCTGCACGTATCCGTAGAGGATCGTCCCATCTTGTACAATTGATACCTAAGGCCACAGTGTCCTGTGAGGTAACCCGTTACGGTCCTTAGTTCGCCCCTCGTCATAGACAAGAGTTTCCGCGATCTCTCCCCAGAGGGAGATATAAACAGCCTCGCCTGTCGTTGCCCAGGCGATCTGGTCCAATAGGCCCCAAACTCCGACTCCCTCCATCTTCTGAGCCTCTCTCTGACATACCCATTGGGTACGCCACAGAAGGGTTCCGGGCCAATGAATTGTCGACGAGCTCCGCAGTTGGCTAAACAGTCGGCCCGTTCGTTGCCCTCATGCCCCTCATGGCCTGGAACCCAGCCCAGTGTCAAGGAGTTGTTAAGTCCTAGACGATTTAGAGAGTCGATACATTCCTTAACCAGACCAGACGACACATCTTGAGCCCTCAAGGCACCAAGTGCCGCTTGGCTGTCAGATAGAATGTAGATCGTGGCCCCCCGTGTCCTCCTCCGCAGACACTCTTCCACACAGATACAGATAGCGAAGACCTCAGCCTGAAAAACGGAGGGATATTTGCCCATGGGCAGAGCACGCTGAAATCCGGGTCCGACGACACCCGCCCCCGTATCCATGTTCGACTGTTTCGAGCCATCCGTGAACCAGACCTGTGCACCAACCTCCGGTACCCAAGATCCATTCAACCACGTGCTCCTGTCGAAAATCACAACAACGAAGTGCCTAACAAATACTTGCACAGGCAGTATCTTGTCACTGACCCTAATAACCGGGTCATCAGCGAACATTTTCGCAATCTCAAGATGCCCCTTCAGATCCCCACTCCTCATGCTGCCAATCTCCCGCAGCCTTAGGGATCCCATGCACGCGTTCTCCTTTACAGAAATATGCAAAGGAGGAATACCCAGCATGACTCCAATGGCATCAGTCGGACATGATTTTGAGGCACCAGTGATGCCAATACATGCCAGTCGATAAATCCTCTTAAGAGTCATCTGAGCCCCGAGTTGTTCAACCTTTGTCCACCACGCCAAAGAGGCGTATGTGACCATCGGTTTCACAATGGTGTTAAAAGACCAGTAGACCATGTGAGGTCTAAGGCCCCAGGTCTTGCCAAAGAGCCTCTGGCAGGCAAACATTGCCCTAGTGGCCCTTTTAGAGATCATATCAAGGTGCTCATTCCAATTCAGAGACCTATCCAATATAACCCCCAAGTACTTAACGCTATCAGAGAAACAGATCCTCGTCCCCTGAAGCGATGGCTCAGTGAGACATAACTTACGTCTCCTAGTAAAGGGCACCAGGATGGTTTTCGAGGGATTTATAGTCAATCCCTTCTCCTGGCACCACTTTAAGGTAAAGTTCAGAGCCTGTTGCATGCGCTCAGAAATTGTCCTGTCATGCAATATAGGTATATGTAGACATTTTTGTTTTCTCGAGTTCCTTAAAAATTTTAAATATGTTTTCATACAAAAATTTTGTAATTTTGTATCCCCCTTTTTTAAACAATAAACGTGCGATTGCGCACCTAAAAAAAATACGTGTAATCTTTTTTTGTCCTCGACAACATATTAAAGTTTCATTAAAATCTGTGGATTCACCACTGTGTAGTTGCTTGTAAGTTTCAAGATAATTTACTTACTAAAAACTCAGCATTAAGTTTCTATTTATGAAAAACAAATACTCGCCAAATATTTGCCTTAAAAATTGCTTTATTAACCCTCTAACTGACTTTTCTAACGGTTTCTAAATTGTTGAATAATTTGGTGGCTTTGGATTTATATTAAAGAAGAAAAATTAAGCGAAAACCAATAAATGACTTATATTAAATTTTATTTTTATAGGAATCATTTTAGTTTGAACTTTGCTAGACCGGGTTCACAATCACCACCCTTGCCCCCTCCACCACCACCAGAGGAAGAACATCATGATTTTGGTCGGCCACGTAACTCAGCAGGTCAAGGGCAGTTGGCACCCATAGTGCCAGATGATCAAAATCTGCCAGGATGGGTACCCAAAAACTACATTGAAAAAGGTAAAAACATTAATTTAATTTTTGTTCTTATTTCTATCATTCATTCTTTAATAGATAATGTAAAAAACTATTATTTTTTGAACTCTTGTCTTTCGATTTTCTTTATATTAACAACATGTGTTCTCTATGGAGTACACATATCCATATTCAGTTCTTAAAGTATTCAAAAACTCACGATTTTTTTCACGGCTTGAATTAAATAAAAAAAAAACAAAAAATGCCAAAGTTGTAATCGGATATCGCTGATTCGTTTTCGATTTTTACGATTTTCTTTTTTTATTTGCATAAGTGTAAAAAAGAACAACCATATAAAAAGAATACTTTTTGAATTGGAGCAATCCTATAAGAACTTTCGAATATAGAGCTCTTCAAAATGACATACTTTTGAGATTTTTAAAATTTTTTTTAAATGAAAATTTGTTAGTTTTTGAAAATTTTAAAAACTGAATATGAGGATGTGCAATGCAAATCAAATTCCAAGACCCTCGGTAAATTTCATTTGTGGTGTATTATGGAACTCATACAGCTTTTTTCTTTATATTACAGTGGTGGCAATTTATGATTATTATGCCGATAAAGATGATGAACTTAGCTTCCAGGAAAGTTCAGTATTATATGTTCTTAAAAAGAACGATGATGGTTGGTGGGAAGGTGTTATGGATGGAGTTACTGGTTTATTTCCTGGCAATTATGTAGAACCATGTGTTTAAAACTTTACACTTGCCCTTCTTTAAATAGAAAAACAATTGTTCACAAAGACAAGAAATTTACTTCATATTCAGTTAAAGCAAACTAAAATTAAAACAGAATATATTTAAAAATTATAACACATAAGGGAAGCAAATATTACAACACCAACAACAACTAAACATATGCAAATCAAGCAGTTTTTTCCAAGTATTTCATACAAAAATTATATATAAAATAATGGTAATACATAATAGTATTTTGTTAACATTCATAAACATATAGGCCTTTTTATAATACAATGAATACAGTATGTAACTAAGATTAGAGTATCAAATAAAATAGATACACACTATCCCATGATAATTAAGTCAACATCGATAACAATTACAGCAGGAGCTTTCAATACCCTCCAAAAATTGATGTTGTACTTTTAGACAAAAAAGCAAACAAATTAAATGATATTTATAATCCAAAATTTTTCTACGTCTAAAACAAACAAACAAAAAACTAACAAAAAAAAAAAAACAACATAAGAGTATAATAAATCATAGTACTTTTTTTTTGATAAATACCCACTTTGTACCACATACTCCCACACTCTCTCTCCCATAGCTAATTAAATAATTAAGTCCATTTGTCACATTAAATTTATCGTCGTAAACATAAAAACGAATCATCAAATAAATATCTAAACTAAGAAAACAAAATGCTAGCTTCATTAATAACAAAATGTTTACAAAAAATATTTTTTTCTTTTGCTCACATTTGTTAGAATTTAGTTTGTTTAGTATTGTTTGAACAGAAAATCAAATGAGAAATATAATATCATATTAACCCTGATTTTATCATTTCCAATTTTATTTCTACAAAGTAATATTTTCGAATTTTTTACTATAATTACTATAATTAAATATCCCAGAAAAATTTGCATTAGTTTCTCAACTAGTTGTTTGGAGCCAGTACCGATTTTTGTTTGATATTGTCACCCTTAGAACTAGTTGTAAGGAGCGTTGGAAGAACAGGTACTAGTTCTATTAGTTCTATAGAACAGTTTTAGAACCCATTCTGTAGGGCGATTCAGTAACTTGTTTTAACAGCAATCGAATTGTTTAAAAAAGTAAACAACAAAATTAACGTTTTTTTTTTTCATTAACATTTATAAACGATATTCGCTATTGTTAAAGTCAGCTGTTGTTGTTATCTAAACGACAACAATTTTTGTGTTGCTTATTCAATCGAGAAAAAGTCAAATTTTTAAATAGAAAAATGGAGTTGTCGACTTGTTAGTGTAAACAACAAAAGTTATCGATATATTTTGCGATTGTCCGATCGTTAAAAATTATTGAATCCCATTACCGGTATCTGTGATTTTTGTTTGAAACTGTCGCGCTGGCAAACTGGTTCTATGGAACGATTCTAGAATATATTCTTACATCAGTTTTAGCATGCGTTTTGCAACAACCCAATAAACCAAACAATATTGTTACGATATCGATACCATATCAGCTAGGTGATATTTATTATCAAATATGATAATCACTTGTGAGATACGAAAACAATAGAATTTTTATTCTAAAATATACCTTTCCTAACGATATCGTTTTTCCATGAAAATATGATACCGTTTTCGCTATCGGAATTCCCTAGGCTAACTATAGAAAAATGGCGGAAATCTAGTTTTGTTATTATCGCTATTCCAGGCGATAACGATATCGAAAATGATATCGTAATCCATTTATTCCATTTCGATAATTTATTCGACTAATAATTTGAATACAGGTCTAAAAAAGTTGCTAAACTTTTTAAGCTTTACTATATGTAGCTAGAACCTCACATCAGTTCGAAAAACAGTTATTTGAAGCTGTTCAAATAAAACCGTGTTAAAATTTTCCTTTTTGCAGATTTGCTCATTATATGATATTTGCATATGTTGTACAACATTTTTCTTATTAGATATTCCGAACAGTTTAAAATTTCAAATATATTTAGATGCAAAGTCGAAAATACAACCTTCTTCACAGAAACGTTCAAAAGACGTCAAGAAACTATAAGTTTCTTACCAAAGCAATCAGTTATTTTGCCAAATATTTGCAAAAATTTAATAAACCATCCAATTTCCTATTTTCTTCATGTTTTGTTATATTGTGAATAGTTATTTGAAGTTATTTTGAAAAATAAAAAATAAAAAAAATAAATCTAAGCCACCGTGTCGAAAATGATAAATCTATCTTACTGGCATATGATATCTTTTTGGACTTTAAGGTGATTTCGTTCGTTTATTGGGTATTGCTATCTATATTTAAATTTTATTTTTTTCAAAACGTTCTTTTAAAATCTCCTTCAAAACAAGAAGATGGTTTGTCGTAAGAAAATTTGATGTAAAGCTCCGAGAAAATGGAATTTGTTAACTAAACATATTTCGATTAAAGTCATTTTGTAAAAAGAGAATTTTACATTAACCCTTTGACGACGAATGGTTGATATATATCCCATATTTACTTTTTGCCATTTTAGGAAAATCTGCTGGACGATTTTAACAAAACTTATTGTAACCGACAATAGACAGAGGTGGTATTTTAGCGATACCTTTATACAAAGGAACAAAGGGCCACAGCGATACCTTTATATTGTAGCCTAATAGTCTCAGAGCATTACAAGGTCAACTCAAAATCCAAAAATTACTTTTTTGTTTTTTATGATTTTTTAAGTTTTTTTTAAATTTTTATAATGTCAAAAATAAAGTTTTAAGTTTATTCAAGAATGGTTGTTATTTTTGGATTAGGCATAACTTAAAGCAAAATACAAAATTAAAACTTGGGCAAAATGTCGTTAAGAAGCGTCAGCCCATTACTGCACAAAATTTATTTTAAGTCATAGGCCCAAGTCTCCACGAAGTTTTGTCAAGAAATCTTAAGCGGTTTAAGTTCATTACATGAAATATGTTGAGTTAAAAATATTTTAGAATACTCGTTTCATTACAAAATTGATTTGCTCTAACACAGAAAAATGTTGCAAGCTATTTATTTTGTCGAACGAAAATTATTAAAATTTCGAAATGTGAGCACCAAACAGAAATATGCTTATTTAACTCAATGGCACGTCATAGATCCGCTGGACATTTTCAACCAAACTTTCAGATTTATAGAACCTCGCTTTGTTAAGAAATTTTTGTAATTTTTTTCAACTTAAAGCGCCCTCCCGCTGCATATAACCGTTAAAGATATTTTAAAAATTTAAATTTTGTATAATTTTGTGAACAAATATTTATTCAAAAATATATTAAAACTAATTTAACCGATTTTAAAAATATTTTGGAAAAAGCTGGTGGTTTTTGATAATTTTTTAAAATTGCCATATGGCAACCCTAACGATGTAATTTTTATAAGTTTATTAGTATTTTAATTAAAACCATCAATTATTTATGTTTTGAGTGAAAACGGAATTAATTTTGAAATATTTTAGAATTTGTGTACTTGAAAAGGACGATGGTCCGATCGGTCAGATTTTCAAAAATATGAATTAATTTTTAACAGAGAAGTACATTTTCATATTATTTCATCAACATAACAATCAAAACAATATAACATCAACATATCCATTAAAAAGGGTAAAAAATTGATTTTTTCAAATAATTATTTCACGTTTGTACTCAATATATTGAATTATTTTAGAATTTTTAAACCACCTAATTATTGGTATCCAGTAAAAAAATATAGCCGTTTAAAAGTAATGTGTCAAAAATGAGTTAAAAGTTGTATTGACTATAAAAATCTTGACCAATTTTCATAAGTCGACTTAAGTTTTTCGAAATCCACATAAAAAAATTACAAAGGGAGATATACATAATTTTTTTGGTGTTCTGTGATCCACATCCGATAATTTGTGGTGAAATTAAAACGAATGCATTTTTTTGTTGAAATTATTAGTATACACCCACTGTTCTGAGTTCTGAAACTTTTCGCTCAAAATGAAAAGTTTTGTAACTTTTCTGTTTTAATAAATTATGGGATTTATGGGCAATTTATAAAATACATTTTTATATTAATATATATATAATGTCCTATGGTTCCTTAAGAGGAACAAAGGGCCACAATGAAATCGTTCCATTCGGTTCTTCTTGATGCAAGATGTTTTATCTCTCTCCAGTTTAGGGCGCTTTGATAAATTTCAAGCTCAAGTTGCCGTCTCCAGGTGTGAGATGGGCGTCCAACTCTTCGTGTATTTCCATGGGGATTCCAATCTATAGCAGCTTTTGTTGTGTCATTCTGTGGTCTGCGGAGCGTGTGACCAATCCAGCGCCATTTACGATGAAGAATATCAATGTGGATTGGGCGTTGGTATGTTTTCTCCCATAGTTGCGTATTGGAAATGGTATTGGGCCAAAATAATTTTAATATCCTTCGCAGACAGCGGTTTATGAATACCTGGATCGCGTTTATATTGTGAGATGTTGTGTTCCATGATTCGCAACCGGAGGACTGACTTTACACAAGAGTTAAATATACTGATTTTAATACGTTTCGTGATGGCAGTAGATTTTCATACAGGTCGTAAGCTACCAAATGACTTGTTAGCCTTTGAGATTCGAAAGGCTATATCATCACTGCAGCCGCCAATTTTTGTTAGTATGCTACCAAGATAACAGAATGTATTAACTTCTTCTAGCTCAATATTCTGTATTTTAAATTTAGTGGTGTTAAGGGTGTTGCACCGCATGACCTTGCTCTTCTTTATATTTATCTTTAACCCTGCCTTTGAAGCCTCATTCTCAAGGGCTTTCAGTTTAGCAGACATGTGGCGATAACTGTGGGATAAGAGGCAGATGTCGTCAGCATATTCTAGGCTCTCTAGATGTTGATTGAGTCCCCATCTTACGCCCCTATTTGCCTGAGTTGCATTTCCTACAACGACGTCGAGTACGATATTAAATAGAAGGGGAGATAATACACACCCTTGTCGAACAACAGTTATCACGTTAAAACTGTTGCTTAGTGCGTTGTCGTGGACAACTCGGCATCTAACATCTTTGTACAAGGACTGGATTAGCGTAATATTCTTAAGTGGCACACCTTTACAGGCAAGTGCGTTCCATATTGCGTGGTGGCTCAAGGTGTCGAACGCCTTTTCGAAGTCTATAAATATCATATAGAGGGGAGATTGCCATTCGGCGGATTGCTCGATGATTATTCGCAGACTGTTGATATGGTCGACACAAGATTTGTGTGTGTATATTAATATAGTCACGAAAAAAACAATTTGTTTTCTACACGAAATGAAAAAAATATTCGGATTTCACAGAACAGCATAAGAGTTTGAAATCCTTCATTTTAGAATTTTTTATGGGATTCGGAACTCAGAACAGTATCGATAAATAACACGTTTAAAAATTATTTATAAATTTCAACATTTTTAAGAAACAGCAAATTTCTAATGGTTTATAATTTCATGTCATTTCAAAAATCCACTCTAATTAAAAAGTTTCGGAAGCCAAGACAGGTGTGTTTGTTAGTATCTTTCCATAATTTTGTTAAATCTGAGTTGTAATAAGGGCATTATTATCAACCAATAAACTGAATTTTCGCTAATGTCAACATAAGCTCACAGGTAGAAAAATACGATTGTGAAAGCGTTTTAAAAGCACTTGCAAAGGTGGTACAGCGTTTTCAGAACATTCGCATTTACAGGTTTAAAGCGTTTCGAAAACGACCGAAATGATAACCATGTTTTACGGTCAGGGGATGGTATTTTATATCGCTCTCAAACAAACTTTGAAATGCTTTTTTTAACAGTCAAAAAAAAAAAAAAAAAACGTTTGTATAGCGTTCTTGTTTACAAATTAAGAGTTTTGTGAAAACGACCCAAATGATAACCATGTTTTACCGTTTTAGGGTGGTATTTTTTTACGTTATCAAAACATTAGACAAACAAATTTTAAAGTCATTTACACATTAGTGAGAATAGTTTTTAAAAAATATTTTTAAAAAATATTTTGTCTTTAAAAAATATTTTGTCTTAGAATGGATTTAAATTTTACACAGCATAAATGTTTCTGTAATTGCTCATTTTCTATTTAAATTTTGTCATATTGACAAACTAATTAATTGTATTAACAAACTTTTTACTTTTAAAAGTTTAATTTTTCAAATACAACTTATTTGTTTGATAATATGATTGAAAATAATGCATATGCATACCATAAAGTTATATTGAAGAAAAAAACTACGGTGGAATTGATAATTTACATTGGATATTTAGAAGCAAAAAATTGAAAACGAAATTTTTAATTACAGTAGACTCGCGGTAACGTGAACTATTAAAACCTGAGCGTGTTCACGTTTGCGAAGTTGTTCATGTTTACGAAGGTGTAAATTTTTACATCTTAAAAGTAAAATAGACATATATTTAACTCAAATTCATATATTTTTTTATAAATTCATATTCATTAATTCATATTTGCTTTTGCTAAGCTTGATCCTCTTTTTATTTTTTCTATTACATCCACTTTTTCCTTTAAAGATAAAAAATTTATTAGTTTTTGCGACATTTTTCACGACACACTTTATATTACACAAAATGCCAGAATATATTCATAAGCAATCATTTACGGGGATTTCCAATTTTTAAAAAAGTAGTGATTGCTTAAAAATGTTCAAAAGAAAACAACGTTTTCTATGTTCCATTAATTTTACATTTGTTCACGTTATAGGGCTTTCTTACTGTGTTCACGCTACAGAGTAGTCAGTTTAAAAAAAATTATGTTCATGCTAGCCGGTGTTCACGTAAGGCGGTGTTTTTGTTATCACGAGTCTACTGTAACAATCAATATAAAGCTTCATTCAAAAATTAAAATTTTGAATTGGGAAATTTCAATGCAATATATTGAAATATAGATTATTTAATTTCATTAAAAAACGTATATTTCAAAGCCCCCCAGAATAATGTTTTCCACTCATTTTTTTTATTAATGAACACAATTTTGCAAATAAAGAAATGCGTAAAAGTACTTTTTTCGAACACTTTGGAAGTACTTTTTTCAAACGTTAGAAAAACGCTTTAAAGCAATGTTTTAAAAATGCTTTTATTTCATAAACCGTTGTAAATTTCGTAAGAAAAGTACTCCCAAAATACTTTTTGTGGGCGTTCAAAAAGCAATCCAAAATAATGCTTTTGTAATGCTTTTATTCCATACCATACGCTCTGAAAATGCTATTACAGCGCTTTGTTTTTTGTACCGTCTCTAATTTCGAATTCGGAAATCTTGTACATTTCGTAAAGAGAAAATAGGAAAGATAAAGATTAAGATAAATATAAAGTAGAAAATATGTTATTTTTTAGAATTTTTCTCTATAGTCTACAAGAGTACGAACAATAAAATAGAAAAAAAAGGAAAATTTTTATTACGATTTTTTTTTACAATATATGCAAGATTTCCGAATTCGACAAAATTTTTTCGAATCGAGTTACGCGGTAGCCCCCCTGGGCTGTTATTCTACATTGTCATACACGGGATTACCGTAGGCTATTTATATTTTTTTTATAGGTATTTTTGTTGCTTTGCTTTTATCGTTAATATAAGTTAAAAATTTAATTAAATATATTTATATTGTTTTTATTGGCTGTAGTTTTGGCATAACGTATGTTTTTTACAAAATTAAAGCCAGTTTTAACTGACATCAACTCGGCATTAAACAAATAATAGAGTGTCTACAATTTGGCTGGAAAGCAAGCAAATATTGCTACTTTCTAGCCTAAATTGAAGATGTACTTTTTGAATAACGGCAATTATTTTTTTCTGTAAACTTAAGGGGGACATTACATTAGCGGCAGAGAAAACAGACCTTTTTTTTAAATATTCATAACTCAGTCAAAAACAAACATTTTTCCAAAAATTTTTATTATATATATATATATATATATATATATATATATATATATATATATATATATATGTATGCACAGCGCATAGTTTAGGGACACGCCCAAAATTGTCGCCGGAATATGCGGTGTATGGAAAAAATTGTCCTCATCTAATACGCTAGATGTATGAAAAGGCGCGAAAACTTTGGGGACAGTCCCCAAAGTAAGCAAATGTCCCTAAACTATGCGGGGGAACGAATAAATGTCTCTAGAGTATGCGCTGTGCATACATATGTATATATATACATATATATAAAGCTATGCGCTGAGCATACATATATTATTATTATTGTAGAGAATTGAACAAATTACAAGAAAAAAAATTCAAAAAAATATATTTTTCACTCCAACATTTTTTTATAGAGCTCCAAACTGGCGGCAGAGAAAAAAACGGGGCCTCGTGGTTTAAGCGCTGGGAGTCGCAAAAATTGTCCGATCTGGAAAAAATGACTTATTTAAATCTTAACAAAATTGGTTATCGTATGACATGAGCTTTTTTTAAATTTTTTTTTCAATTTTTGGTGATGTTCCAAATTTAAAAGTGTGTTTTTTCGAAAAAAAAAATTGACTTTAAAAATTCATAAAAAATCGAAAAAAAAAAATTAAAAATAGCTCGTGTCATACGATAGCGAATCAAGTTTAAAAAAATACAAAAAAAATTTCGTCAAAAAATAAACCCGCTAGTGCCGCAACCAGTACGAAAAACATGGTTTCGAGATAAACGCGTTCAAAGTTTGTGAACAAAGAAAAAAAGGTTACCTTCAATCTGCCATGCCTGCTTCTTTCTTTTCAAATTTTACGTTTCCACCTCATTTTCGACAAACAAGGCAATCAGCAATGCCCACAAATATTGCAGCATTTTGTAATATGCAGTAGGAAAATGTTTCATCACAACCAACATCCACTGATGCTCCATGAAGTTTCTTAGCAGATGTACTAGTAAACTCTACCTCAGATTCCATTTCTTCTGTTGAAATAGGTTTTCTTGGTGTAATGATTTTGTGTAAAAAACCTCTTTTGCCTTTTCGAAGAACGACGCATAATTTTTCAATATTTTTCACAAAACAAAAACACGATTTTACGCTGCAAAAGATGCCAAATAACTGAGCATATAAAATAAAAGTTCCACTATATGAGGTATAACGATGCCTTTTTTTTTTAAGAAATTCAAAAACACGAAAAACCCACCCTTGAAGTATGTACGAAATAACAACCACCAAAAGTCAGGTAGCAAGTGAAACAAGTATATACCAGCTGCCGTACGTAGGCAGCGCGAAAATTAAAAATGCGCTCTCACTAATCCGGCTGTAACTTTTGAACCCGTAGGAATTTTTCCATGAAATTTTTTTCTTAGAATCTTAAGAATATTTACTAAAATACAAAATTATAAAAAAAGTCTATTTCAAAAAACGGCCAATGTCATGTCCCCCCTTAACATGGTTATTTTAAATATATTGCATTTTTTATATATTTTGTTAAACTTTAATGTTATGTTAAAAACCCAGCAATTATATTTATATATTTTATCATACCACTAAACACAATTTTTTTTTCTATATATATTCTAGTTTAGATAAACTACAAATTATTTTTCATCTAATTTCTTTTGCCTTTAAAATAATTATAAATTTTTATAAGTATAAACCAGAATAGTTAATAAAAAATATATTCTATTATGATGCTACATAATAATTTAAACAACAATTACTTATTATTTATTTTGTTTAATTTTACATTTGCAGGTAATTACATTTTAAGAAAAAAGCAAAAATTTTTATTCCTTCAATCAAGTCTCAAGATATTCAAGATTTAAAAACTATATTTAAGCAAGATTCAAGATATTTTTTAGTTCAAATTCAAGATTACACACCCAACAATTGTATTTCGGGTAAGTGATTATTTAGAAATATTGAACACTATTTAAAACAAAAAGAAAAACTCCTAAAGTTGTGCCAAAGTTCTTAATATGGGCTTTAGTTATAGTAGCTATATTAAATACTTTTTAGCTTCTCGGAATCGACTTAAGCCCGTCCAATAACACAATAATTGATATATCCAGTATTATTTTGTTAGTTGTTTTTTTTTATTGTGTTGACAGTTATTTTTTCTAATATTACAGTTGTTTTTTTTTAATAGTTAATAATAACTACAATTTATAGTCATTTTTATGACAAATGTAGTCATCGTTTTTTGAATTGCATTTGTAGTTGTTTTAAGTGTAATTTTAAGTCATTTCTACCTTCTTAATTCCCTGAGTGTATGACCATTCGCTTTTCTTTAGAAGCAGAATTTGAAAATCATACACTCAGGAACTTCAGCTTTAAATATTTGTCGTTGTATGAGTTTGTAATACAGTATCTTTAGTTTTAACCCTCTAACCGGCAAGCCTAAAGGCGGGGTATTTTAAAATTGTCATAAATGTACCAAATGAGTGTTTTGTATTAAGAAATTTAACTATTTCGATAGAAAACCAAATGTACAATATATTTTGTGAACTAATTTTTTGTGCGCAGTGCACGATTTGGAAGCGAGAAAGTGTTAAAGTTAAAATTTTGTAAAATTTCAAACAAATATATATTGTAAAATTAACACAATTTTCAAAAATCTTAAAAATATATTTATCTTGACTAGAAACCGTTGATAGTAAACATAAAGTAAGATTGAAAATTTTATTGAAAAATTGTATGTAATTTTTAAGATTAGAATTGTTTTTATTGATATATTTACATTTTAAACATTTTTAAAGATATTGGATATTTTGAGTTGCTTTTTTGGCAAATTATTTTTTAAAATAACTGCTGAATCACGTAAACCTTTTGAAGCCAAAAATTGTCGGACCAAAAAAATGTTTACTTATGAACAACTTACTTTTACTAATTGGTAAAAATTAACTTACGTGTTGAACAAATTCATGATGGAAACAGTACTTGAATAGAATGATGTCATCCAGGCGTTATTACTGGACTTGTACATTACAGGATTATTGAAAAAGCATTTAAAAGCAAGTTGGTTTTTCGATTTTCCAACAATTTCAGTTTGTCTGTCCCATTCACATTTGAACAGGGCAAACAAGTTATTCGCTCTTTACACATTTTTCTTCCGGGAGCCGTTTTCCTCATTACATGTGACAAGAATGTGATTTTGAAGCATCCTATAATATAAACCGGATTCGTCGGCATTGTAGATTTGGTGAAGAGTCAACTCGTGCTCATTAACGTAATCCTTAAACTCTTTCACAAATTTATCAATAAGATGAGGTTTCGAAGACAATTTCTCGCCCGTAATTTTTAAAAATCTTATTCCATGTCGACGCTTAAATTTCTACAAACGTCCTTCACTGGCATTGAAACCTGAATTGGTTTGATAAATTTTGGAATACAAATGACTGGCTTTTGATCGTAAAATCTCTGCTGATATAAGAATATTTTTTCCCCTTTGTTTTACAAAGCACTTATAAACCATTTTTTCCATTCTTGGGTACTCAGCTTTTTTTAAGGTCCAACGCTTGCCAGCCACTTTCTGTTGTACGTACGAACTTTTTTAATGAATTTTCTTGCTTTATAATGAGGTAAACCGAAGACTTGTGCAACTTGTAATTCACGCAAATTGAATTTATGGAATCTCCACTTTTAAATTTTTTTAAAATCTCTAATTTTTGAGAAATCGTTGGCTTAAAAATATGTTGATGTATTTACTCAACAAATGACACGAATAAACAAAATTGAAGACCAAAATCATCCAAAAAGGTAAATATACCAAAAGACGGGGTTTTCCCTTTTTTGGTTATAGAAATTGTAATCAAATTTAAAAAAACAGATAAAAGTCGCGAAAATGGAACCCGTTTTTTTTATAATTTAACCAATACTCAGGGGATGCGCCCTACTCATGCAGTGCATTGTATTGATCAGGAAAATAGTGTATGGAAAGGAGGAAAGAGGGAGTAGTGTTTGTGGATATTTGATTTAAATTTTTCTAAATTGTAAGTAACAGGGAAGACTTCTGCGGGAAGTTTGTTCCACATACGAATCGATCAACTAAAAAACGAATTTTCTCTGTAATGCGTTGTGCGAAACACAGGACAATCAACTACAAACGGATGTGCTCTACTAGATAAGCGAGTATTACGAATAAAACTTCGGGCTCGTTAAACTGTCGCGATTATAGAACCTGCAATGTTAAAAATTAAGCCGTCGCGATAACCGGGCCGTCGCGATAATGGGTAGTCGCGAATACCGAGCTTGCACTGTAGTAGCAAAAGCTTTAAGTTTAAAAAATATATGTTAAAGTTAAGCTGCATTTTCTCTCAATTTCGCGTTTTATGAAAAACGAAAATCGCCATATCTAATTTTTAGTGTGCAGTGCACGATTTGGAAGCGAGAAAGTGTTAAAGTTAAAATTTCAAAAAATATATATTGTAAAATTAACAAAATTTTCAAAAATCTTAAAAATATATTTATCTTGACTAGAAACCGTTCATTGTAAATACAAAGTAAGATTGAAGCTTAAGCTTTTAAAAAAGTTTTTATTTTGGTCAAAGAACATACAGTCTTCCAAAATTATGTCTCTAAACGATATCGCCTTAACTTGAAAACGTATGGACGGATTTTTATTAAATTTCCCAGAAAGATTAAATTTTGTAGTAGTAGCAAAAGCTTTAAGTTTAAAAAATATATGTTGAAGTAATAAGCTGCATTTTCGCTCAATTTCGCGTTTTACGAAAAACTAAAATCGAAATATATCTTCTTAACTTAACTTATTCATTTTTATGAATTAGTTTTTGAGATTCGCTCTAAACCTATTTTGGCCCATATCGCCTAAAGTATGCAGAGAAAAAAAATTGGGAAGAAGAACATATTCTTTATTTTTCGTGCCGAACATTCAAAAAAGCTTTGGCCGGTTTGAAATTTAAATGAAAAATCAGTCATTTGTAGAAGAAATTAAATAATTGCCTACACAAGTAGTTCATTTAAAAAAGCAAACCATATCAAATTACTGTATTATGATTTTACATTCATTTTATACAGTATTTATTTTTTTTTTTTTTTTTAATTAAACAAATAAATGTTTGTTTATTTTATACTACATATGTGGTTCATTTTTACTACAATTGTGGTTAATTTTTTGAACAGTAAAAAACAAATGACAATGTTAGTTGAATTTACTGAACTGTAAGTCGTCCTTTTTCAAGTGAAATTTTATTTGCAATAGTGTTTACCTACATAGTATTCTAACTATAGTTATAAAAATTAAATTCAAAAAGTTTTTAAATAATTTTAATTTTTGTTTTGTGCATTGCAAATATTTCACTTTATTTATTTATAATTATTAATTATTATTTTGACTTTACAATTTTTAACAACAAGCTTTATAGTGTAATGTCTTCAAAAATTCCCTGAGCTACAGCGCGTTTCTTATTATTCGAATATGTGAATGGATTGAATATCGTTCTTGAATCAAGTGTGCGTTTGTTTCCTTATTCTCATAAGTCTACTTGATGTACCCGTAGCCGTAGCGGGTAATTTTGGTAAACGAGAATGTACGGCTGCACCCATATGACGATCTGGATTATCTTGTATTGTTACATCAGCGATCGCAGCTACCGCCAATTGTTGTCCTCCTTCTATAGGTGGTAATGGTGATGAGGGTGACCATTCTGAACCTGAACTAGAACAAGGCGAATCGGATCTAAGAAAGATACATCATTTAAAACTTCAATTGTTTAAATAAAGTTCTCGATTTGTTTTACCCTGCTGTATAAATGGGTGGTAATTTTCGTTCGTACGCTGCTGTGGCTGTTACTGTACCGGCATGTATCTCCTGCTGATACAAACCGTACAGTTCACGCAATTCATCGGGTAAATCAACATTGCCTTCTTCTATCAAACGTCTTTGGGAACTTATAATATCTGCATAATTTATATCATATTTATTAATAATAAACCCATTTCGATAACATGATTCTTCCTTTCGATTACCTTCACAAAGTCTTCTCTGCCTTTCGGCTCTTAATAGTTGTAGATCTCTTCGTCGTAATTCAGCTTGTCTTGCTAATCTTTCAGCTTGTAATGATACTTTATCAGCTTCTAATTCATGCACCCGACATAATAAAGCCAATAGTTCACGTTCTTCATCACTGCTTATACGTTCAGGTAATTCCTAAAAAATGAATTTTGAGGTTATAATCAAGAATTTGAGTTGATTTCCGAAATTTAATTATTTACTTTGCAACTTACATCCTCTAGTTGTACTCCTTTTTGTCGACACATTTCCAATTCTTGTTCAGTTCTTTCACGAATTTCCTTATATCTTCGTGTTTCCTTTTCAATGGCTGCCAGTTCTCCCCAAGCATTTTTTAAAGCAATTGCCCCTTCCGATTCGATATCTAAAAATTTTAATTATAAGACTTAAATAAGTTTCTAAGTTTAGCCCTTTGACGATGAATGTTTGTTATATGTCAGTTTTATACTTTGCTATTTTAGAAAAGTCTTCAGGACGACACTAGACAGATGTAGCTTTTTAGCGATACCTATAAAACGTAGCCTGATAGTCTCAAAGCGACAAAAGCAGCGCAAAATTTATTTTTAGTCATAGGCCTAAGTCTCTACGAAGTTTTGTTAAGAAATCTTCAGCGGTTTAAGTTCGGTGGTTAAGAAATTTTGATTCATTTGATTGATTCAATCGTACATTTGAATTTTTATTTACAAATGTGCGATTGAGTACGTTTCTAACAGGAAAAAAAATAAATTACAAATTAAACATCTTTTCATTAGGAAATGAACGGTAAGCTTTAAATTAATAAGAAAGTTTTGCTTACTAGTTTTAAGGAAAAAGTTTACTTTGGAGAAAAACCTTCAGATTCAAAAATTAATAACAAAATATAATAATCCGAAATTAAAAAATGTTTAAGAATAAAAAAAGTTAAAAAATAATAATTCATTAAGTTTAAAAAAAATACTCTTTTGGTTAAGCTTCAGAATCATTTCAAAACACCAATTTTCCATCCCAGGTATTAAGTAAGGAAATGGTCAGGAGTATTTTAGCAAAGTTGGAATTTCGAAATGATTAACTGTGTGTACTCCTTAATTATCTGGTTTGTTTTAATTTCCAATTTGACCTTAACCTCGAGTGTTTGCTATTTGGAGAACTCTGTAGGATTCTAAAAATAGAATCGGAAAGAAACTACTAAGGCTATCTGTCCTTTTTGGGCTCCTGAATATATACACAAAGTGGAATACGTGTGTTCGAATTGAAAACCTAGTTAAAATTCATGCTGTCCAAATTCAGTCTAGAGATTCAGTGGAGAAAAAAAGGATTGGAGTTGATTAACAGGAATGTGGAAATTTTAATTGATCTGGACCTGAGTTTAAAACCCAGCTCATACTCACCATCATCGTTTGGTGTATCATATAGTTTACCCATTCGTCCTTGCCAGTGTGAAATAATCATATGTTGCCGTTCAGCATCTAATTCTAAACCTAATAAATGACTTTCAGCTTCCAATAGTTTACGTCGTAATTTCATTTGTTGCTTAAACGTTAGAACGATTTGTTCTCTTAAATATCTTAGTTCTGATCTACGTTTTTCATCATTGTCTTCAGAGCTTTGTGTTTCTTGTTGGCTGGAAGTTGTACCGACTGTTACTGCTGTTGTTGCAGCAGTTGCAGCTGCTGCTCCACTTCTTGGTCGATCTGTTAACATTTTGGTGCGTAATCGTGATACTTCTTCTCTTAATTCCGATACTAAATGTTGATAATGTTTTGTTGGAAAATTTTGCATTTCATCAACATACACAGAGTTTTGTAAACGTGTAGTTATACTATTTGCACGATCGGCATATACCAGGGTATTTTTAGTTTCATCTCGATGTTTACTTTCGGGAGCTACATGAGCAATCATAACAGTCTTACATTTACCACTTAAAGCTTCTTTAAGTAAACGTGTTAATTTTGAATCACGATAATTAACGTAACGGGCTCCTCCCGACAAAGCATTTATACAATTTCCTAACGCTAACAAAGAACGATTAATATGAGCACCTTCTTGTAAACGTTTGCCACGATTCTTAGTCTTCTTAGCCCGTTCGGAACCAGCCAAATCAGTAAGAAATAATCGACCTTGCTTTACACCTAATGGAGTTTTGGTATGTACTGTTATACTCAGAAGTGCATGACTTCTTGAAGATGTTTGATTGGCTGCTGTTGGTTCCATGGTACGTGCTTTATTTCCTTTCATTAGCAAAGAAACTACTTCTTTACGACTGGATGTAGTAACTTCAGAAAGGCCAGATACTGTAATACGTTGTCCTCGATTATCTTCGCGTAATTCTAATGGTCCACCCGGACTTAAAAGATCTCGTATTAATTCATTGTATATTTCTAAATATGATATAGAAACCTATAACATATATGAGCATGAATTAAAGTCTGGCATTAAGTGTTTTCAAATCATTGTTTGGTATTCTTACCTTACAAGAATTAGGTTCTTCGGCCATTTCTATATGCCGAAATATTTCTTCTATAGCTCTTACCATTAAACCACAATCACTACCGCTGGCATCGATATCTGTGGTGGTAATTTGTGATGTTCCCTTTTTTCGTGATGGTCCTAACATTGTGTGAGTTTTTCCTGATCCTGTTGCTCCATAAGCAAAAACTGCTGCATTATAGCCTTTTATGACATCTTGAACTAAGGGTGCTGTAGTTGTTTTATAAACCATTTCCTAATAATGGAAATTTTTAAATTAAATTATTTAAATGAAAAAGATGTCTTGTGTTCTCACAGGGGGAAACAAGGGTTAAAATATATACCGCTTTAAATAACTTTTAAAGGAACTCCTCCGAGTGAGAACTACAATTGAACTAAAATTTTGATAAGTTATAGAGAAGACAAAACTAACTGACCCGTAATTTTATAAAATAAATAATATTTTTTTTAGCTTAAAACCCGATATTTCGTTGCCGATAGTTTTAAATAACAGAATATATTTGAAAAAAAAAATTTTTCTTTGAAAATTTCTCTCTTAATACATTTTTTTAACTTCCTGTAGGGTATGTTTCAATTTCCAGTCTCAGATTTCTACCTTAAGGTCTTTGTATTGGTCCTAAAACTTTTTTAACTTAAAAAAAAAAAATCCAAAAAGTGTATATTATTAAGCCCATACCTCAAGTCATAAATATTTAAAGATTTAGACTTTTAGCATAAGGGTTTTGGCTTAAAGGTTTGGGCTGTGTGATTAAGAGGGAGACTTTTTGTTGAAGTTTCCAAAAATTACCTCTTTAATGGACCAGGAAATATATATCTAAATTAAAATTTTCAAACTACAGGGGTGAATTTTCCGTTTTGCATCTTCATTTTCCCTGACGTTCCTGGCAAAAACACATTATCTGTCATTTAACTCATGCACATATTATAATTTTCTAGGAAAAAAGGTATAGACAGGCCGTCAAGGGTTCGCCGTTTTTTCTACTTGTAGAATTTTTTAAAAATACATCTAAGCGGATGTCTACTCGAAAGAGGAAACCTTAACACCATACTTAAAATTCCTAGCTTCACCGGTTTGTCCAGTCCGTTAAGGGAAGGACTTTTCGCCTTTCCGAATGAATTTCCGAAAATCGTTAAAGCGGATGTTCAATATTGACTAGGAACCCACATTCCAAATATGAAGTTAATCGCTTTAGCTGCTTAGCCAGGCAGCCAAGTGAGCGACTTCCCCCCTTGATTCCCCTAACCGTAGGATTTTACAATGTGGGTTCCTGTATTAGGAACCCACATAGCAAATTTCAAGTTCCTCCTTGGCTAGATCGCTAAGGGAGTGACTCCCCTTTTTCCCTACCCGTAGGAATTTCCAAAAATCCCATCTAAGCTAATGTTGAACTCGTTCTACGGGAGATCTGTTGGCGTTCCTTTCTGAATGTTGGAGTCGGTCTATTCACATGTTTGGTGAGAACAAGGTAGTTGCTCTAGATATTTCCAAGGCGTTCGATCGTGTGTGGCACGGCGCACTGTTATCAAAACTAATTGCCTTTGGTGTAGGTAATGATTTCTCTCGATTTATCTTGAGTTTTCTCAGAGATCGTACTATACGTGTTGTTATAGATGGGGTCTCATCCGACGAGTTTCAGTTATGTTCAGGGGTACCACAGGGCTCTGTTCTTTCTCCATCTCTTTTTCTCATCTTTCTTAATGACCTCCTTGGTCGAACTATCAATCCTATTTATTACTTTGCAGATGACAGCAACATTTGTCATTCTTTTTCCTTCGATCGGAGGCCAAGCCTTGTTGAGGTCGGGGGCAAAAGACAGATTATGAATGACACACTCAATCATGACCTTTCGACAATCTCAGAGTGGGGTCGTGCGAACAGGGTCGATTTTAATGCTCGTAAGACTCAATGTTGTATGTTGACCCATAGGTCTGTGGACTCAACCACGTCATCTGTGTATATGGATGGGATCGTTATTGAGGATTCAGATACTCTTGATGTTCTGGGCATGAGAATACAGTGTGATGTCCGTTGGACATATCATATTATTCAAGTATCGAAAGAAGCTTTCAAGTGTCTTGGTTTTCTAAACCGGTGTAAGAAATACTTCACCCCATCTGATCTCCTTACTATTTATACCACCTACATCCTGCCGAAGATGGAATATAATAAAAAAGTGGGAAAGTTTTCCCTTTGTGCCCGTGGAAATTTCCAAATATCCCGTCTAAGGAAACGTCTAATATTGATTAGGAAGCTACACACAAATTTCAAGTTTTTCGCCTTAGCGGTTTGGCCAGTCCGTCAATGGGGAGAGTTTTTCCCTTCATGCCCCTCCCCGTAGAAATTTGCAAAAATTCCGTTTAAGCAGATTTTTAACCCACATATCAAATTTCAAGTACCTCGCTCTAGCTGTTTACGATGTCGCCATTTGGGAGACTATTTTCCCCCTCTTAACCCTATTGTAACACGTTTTTTGCAAAATTCAAAAAAGTACCATATCATTGAGTTAGTTCTTAAATATTTTTATTTTTTATGAAGTATTTTAAAAATGTCAGACGCTTTTCTATCGCTTCAGAAAATTTCATCGTGTACAGTGTTGCCACAAGGGAAATTCAAAATTACACATTATGGAAGTCAAAACTACACAAAAACTCCAGATTACACATTAAAAATTAGTAACAATTGTATGTTCTCTGACTAATGTTTTCATTTCGGAAATTTTCGGAGAATTTGCGGGATTTCCTTAAAAGCAAAGGATATGAAAATCTATTTATTTTTTTTCCTAATAAAAAATCGTGGAGTTTTTCCATAGGAAAAAGTTTTTGGAAACTGCAGACTTTTCTTTACGAAAAAATTCACCTAGATTTGGTAAGCAGTAAGTACATTTGAATGCTTCCAAAAAAGCACTTTACCGTCATGCACACAATAAAGCAATTAAGGAAACCATTTTGTTGTGCTTTCGTTAATGCATTCTTCTGAAGCAGTAAAGAATGCATGCAATTAAGCAGTTAAAAATGCATACAATGAATCGATTTCATAGAATTAATAAAAAATATCATTAACTGTATGAAAATTAAATAATGTTGTCAAAGCACAAAAACACACTTTTCACTTCCTACGAATGCATGATTTGTATTGAAAAGATACATTTCAAGTGGGACATTGCGAATAAAAGTCATACCTTCTGGAGTTAGTTCAGGAAACGCTCACATGAAAGAAACGCTTTTCACATGAAAGAAATGCTTTTCACCTGCTGAAAATATACATTTTAAGTGGGACATCGCGAATAAACGTCATGACTTCTGGAGTTAGTTCAGGAAACGCTCGGTAATTAAAAAATACCTTAAATAATTTCTTCTTGGTAAGCATTACTTTTTGCTGGGATGTGCTCTCAATTGAAAAACATTCTCAGAGTTATACAGGGTTTCTGTTTATAAAAATTCATTAATATGTTTGCAGTTTTCTAGAGTCTTAAAACGGTTTCCCCTTAATTGTTTTAACAAGACGTTTCTAGTCTGACATGTTATTAAAGGTTTTTATTTAAAATAGTCAGTTATCAGATTTTCAAAGTTTCCAATAACAAGTAACTAGAATCTAAACTTGAAAATACACATAATTTACACATGTATTCAATTACTCATGAAATACACAAACAATTCAAAATTACACGAAATTTGTGTAATTACACAAGAAGTGCCAGCATTGATCGTGTAACTCGGATTGGTTTTGAAGAAAATATTCGTTGAATATTGTCCATCTAAAATATTCTCACGTTTGTATGCTAAAACTACATGGCGTATGATGAATCATATTTACTTTAATAAAATTATAAAAAAGTAAAATGTAATTTAAAATATGATGTAATACTTGATTTAACTATGACTTTTTTTCTTCATATCAGTTCCCTTCCCATAAGTTCCCTTTCTATAAGTAATAATATTACAAATCTTACCTGTGTATCAGATTCTTTAAAAACATTATCATATGAATATTTTCGTGCTTTTCCCCTGCCACCATCATCGAATAATAAAGATTTTGTGGAAATTACTTCAATACAACGTTCACTATTTTCAAATGAAGGACGTACACGGACTGCTACCTAAAATTAGAAATAAAACAACAACTTACAAATCGTTTTGATTCATATCATTTGAATTAATAAATTAAACTGTCTTACAACAACTTACCAACAGACGTTCCTCTTGGGGCTGAGCTGTTGATAATACTCTACTCTGTGCTGTTGATGAATTAGAACCACCACTACCGCTGCCACTAGACCAACTTCCACTATGTGCCATTGTCTTTATTGAAGTGTGCTGTGCTAAATGAAATATGGTTTCTTTGGTTTTATTACCAACTTCTTAATGGCGGCGCACAGTGTTGTGTGCGTGGCCAAAAATAGTATATTGCAATGTTAGAAATCAAATAAATTTTTAATAGTTTTTAATAAAATGCACTTTAAATATGAAGACACAGAAAGACTTATACACAAATATAAATTTTTGCCGAAGATATTGAGCCTCAAAGTTGAACTTTTTAAATCACTCCAGCTATTTGTATGGATATGCTCAAAAGTGTCATAAACTTCCAAATGGTAAGAAGATAAATGTCTGATATTAAGGAAAAAAAAAGATGCGGTAGATTAGTTTGACTAATATATGAAAAAAATATGAAAAAATCTAAAATTTAACAAAAGTAGCCTTACGTAATCGTTCATATTTTAACGGCTAAAGCTACGTAATTGATTGATATCTCATTTTAAAGCTACTGTTGTCGTACTTTAAAGAGATGATCCAAATAAGACAAAATTTGGAACAAATCATCTTCATTTACAAAGCTTTCCATTAGGCCTTATATCAGCTCAAGTGCTTCACATATGTGACATATACCCAGACATACACAAATACTGGGGTTGGGCTTACCGAACGGGAGAGCAAATGTATGTATTGGCTGGGAATCATTAAAGGTACACTTTCGTAGATCAGTTCCAGGTTGATAAAGCAAACATTGGGATAAATTTGAAGTCACAGGCGACCATAAAACGACTCGGCACCCAACAATTTTCAAAAAACCGAACTTTAAATCGCGATATCTTGAAAAAGGAACAGCTAGGATTTCACTACTAATGGTCATCTACCAACATATTCGAACAGTTTTTGGATCCATTTTTATCAAACCTACCCGAGCTTCAGGAGTACTGTGAGATGGAGAAGACCAAAAACAGGTCGGTTAAAAACCAAATTAGTAAGCTATTGCGTTAAAAGTTGTCTTAAAAACAATAACAAAATCACTACGAGGGACTTTGAACCCGCTCTAAACTTTGTTTAAAAAGCACACTCTAAGTTTAAAATTGAATTATAAATAACATTTTAATGATTACTCAAAAAGTCATTGTAAGTTTTTCGAAAAATTTAAATTTGTTTTGCTTTTTTCTTCTATTTTAGGATACATGGAAGGAAAGTAATTTCTAGGACATATAAAATATGTATTATTAACCGAAATTCGGCACACACAATGACTGCTATATAATAAATATATTTACCTTTTTTTTTTTAGCTGATTTTCAATAATTTTTCATATTTTATAAAAAAAGCTTTAAATTTGTTTTTTATGATATATTAGGGTTGGGCGTGTCCCTGCTTGGAGTTTATCAAAAATTAGAACACTTATTTTTAGTCACATATGTAATATTCATATGTATCAATTTTCGTAACATTAAAACTATTTTTTTAGATTTTATGTAATTTTTATGATCAAGGACATTTTTGGAGCTAGCCGTATCCTGGCTCGTAAATTAACAAAATTCTACATACTCAATTGTAGTTACATAATTAAGAAATATACCAATTTTCGCTTTTATTGCATTTTTCACTTTCAGGATATATGACAGGTATATGTGTCCTTGCTGCGATTTTGACAAAATTTTGTATTTTTCCACGTCTAAACAATATATGTATAATCGTGTACCAAATTTTATTTTCGAACTATAACTTTTTGTATTTTTGGCCACTTGTTATATGAATTGACGACACTGTGCGCCGCACTTAATAAATACAATATGAAAAAGGACTATTAAGCTTCAAGGTAACACAAAAACTTCTAAAACTAAATGACTGAAACGTGTTAATGATTTTTTTTTTTTTAATATATACATAAACTTAAACAGCACATCGCTCTAGTTTTATTTAAGTCAGTCTGATACTGGTCGAGAATTTTAATGTGAAATTTTTGCCCCACCATGCTCAAATTTCTCGCTTTGGGAAAATATATATTTATTTACAGCGATTATTTTTCCTGATTTTGTCGGATTATTTCGTTAACGGTATTTTAAGAATAACGCTATTTCAATTCTTTCGGTAACGGTATTGTAGCGATAACGGTACTTCAGTTATTTCGGTAACGGTATTTTAAGGGTATTGGTATTTTAGTTATATCGGTAACAGTATTTCTCGGATAAAGGTATTTCAATTATTTCGGTAAAGGTATTTTAGGGATAAAGAAAGTCAGTTGAAAAGGTTTTGAATCGATAACGGTATTTAAGCGGTATTACCTGCCATCCAACATCCGACACAAAGCATAAAAATACATCTGACATTCGTGTGTATCGCCGCTAGATATCATTTATTCTAAGATTTTTTAAAACAAGATTCAAAAATTGTGTAAAATAATCAGTTTTTTTTTTAACTTTTTTGCAGTAGTTCTGGAACTAGTTAAAGAATATTTGAAGCGTTCTAGAAGTAATGTTCAACCAGTTCTTTAGCACTAGTTCTCAAAACACCCCAAGGGTGTTGCTAAAATGCTCAATAATATTCTCTTGCATGAGTTCTAGAATTAGTTCTAAGATTCCTGGGAATTCCCCGGAATGCTCAAAAAAATACCAATACACGCGAGTTGACAAATGTCGGTAGTTTGAAAAACATACACTTATAATACTATCTAGGTAAACTCCATTGCAAATGTAGTTAAAAACAAATGAAATTTCTCTTTTTCACATTTCAGTAAATTCAACTGACATTGTAATTTTTTTACTGTTCAAAAAATGAACCACAATTACAGTAAAAATTAACCACATATGTGGTAAGCAAATAAACAAACATTTATTTATTTTATTTTACAAAATAAAAAAACTACTGTATAAAATTAATGTAAAATCATAACACAGTAATGTGATGTAATTTGTTTGGTATGTAAAAAATTAAATTTCTTCTACAAATGACTGTTTTTTCATTTTCATATTACAACTCAAACAACTACAAATATTTACAGCAGAAGTTTAATGAGGGTACCTAAAGCTTCTAAACTGGCTACTTCAAAAATTAAAAAAGCTTGTAAAAGCTGCGATTGTCTACTTTTATGATCTGTCATTTGCACTTTCTAATTAATCTATTAAAATATGTATACTAAAAAGTACGTAAAATAACGTTAACCCTTGTTGTCATTTTGAAGATCAAAACCTCTTCTTTAAACAGTGTTGCACAAAAATTAGATATAATTATATATGCGGTTGATTATTCAAAAATTTGTTTATATGGTACTATATAAAATTATATATAATTATATATGGTCCAATATATAATTATATCTGCCTTATATCATTATATCTAATTTTATACATATACCTATTTATTATTACCTATTTTTCGGATATAATTATTTATAATTATATCTGATTGTATCAGATTTTATATAATTATATATAAATATATCCACCAATTTCTGTATATAATTATATATAATTTGATATGACTAATATAATTTTTTCACTCGGTAAGTATTACTTGCAACATATAATAATATCAAGTTGGCAATCGGAGGAATTCAAAAATAAACGGAATTTTTGCGAAAGTATCTTAGATATTTATTAAAAAATTTTGTTTATTCACATATTCCCCTACGAGAAATTTTAATATTTTTCGCCACGCATGTTAAAATCGATATGCATATTGTTAAACTGCGTACTCAGAATTGCGTTATCACATCCTATGTCCTTTCAAAAGGACATTTTAAGTTAAATTTTTAAACATGTTCTTTAAGTATTTTTTTTTTTTTTTTTCTATTTAACCAACACTCAGGGTAATAGTGGGGGCCATCCTACTCATGCAGTGCATTGTATTGATCAGGAAAATAGGGTATGGGAAGGAGGAAAGAGGGAGTAGTGTTTGTGGATATTTGATTTAAATTTTTCTAAATTGTAAGTAACAGGGAAAACTTCTGCGGGAAGCTTGTTCCACATACGAATCGTTCGACTAAAAAACGAATTTTCTCTGTAAGTGAAGTGAATTAAGTGAAGCCAATATGAATACCAGATGAAAGATAATAATCTCTGTTATTCTCCACAAAATCATTTGTCGAAATATTTAAGGACCAAACATTTTAAAAATGTCCTTTAAAAATTTGATCCTTCAATATGCTTGACTGAATTAAATAAGTTCGTCAAACGAACAAATTCATGTTAAAGGTATGACTACTAGGGTTGTCACGCGAATAAAAATTATTCGATTAATCGAAAGAAAGAAAAGAAAATTAGAACGAACAATTTGAAAAACACGAATTTCGAAAAACGAATAAATTTTGATGATTAATCGAATAAAACGAATAATTAAAAAAAATACTTCTTGTAATAAAACTTTTTCGAAAATTTACCAATTTTCGTAAAATTTGTAATGGGCAAAATAAAATGAAGAAATACCTAAAATTTTAAAACTTTTCATTTTAACCCTTTCAATACTATTGTACACTACAGTGTACACAATTTTAAAAAAATGTAAAATGCCATGAAACTTCATATTTATTTTTAATTTAAGAACCCCTAATAAGAATCTGAAGTCAAAATAGAAATAAATCTGAAAACAAAAAGTCGGTAGTGAAAGGATTAACAGATATGGACTCTTTAATAAGGGGTAAAGATATATAATTTGACTTTCAAGCAAGCAGTATGAAGGAATTCGCAGATAAAGTGCTTTCGTTGAAATATAACACTAGTTTTTAAGTTAAATAAAACTAAACAAAATGATCAAAAATGTTGCAACAATTGCATGTTAGCACTTAAACTGTAATTTCCATTTATGTAAATTCGACGGTATCCGAAATAAGATCTCAATAGCTCGATATACTAAAACTATGGCCGATATATGTATTTAACTTTTTAACGATTTTTAAAGCTAAATTTTGTTCATCACGAGATAACAATGCCAAATGGCGTATGATTGGCGTTACTACAGTCTAAAATGATTACTTTTGAGAAATGGTATTGTTTGATGTCAAAATTTATAAATTTTTTTAGATTATACAGTTATTTAGATTATACAGATTATAAATATAACTTTTAAAATACATAAATAATTAACCGTATTATCTAAATAACCAGATAATACGGTTAATTATTTATGTATTTTAAAAGTTACGAGTATATTTATTCGTTATTCGTGCGATCGATGGATGAAAAATTGCTTGATCGTTTATTCGAACAAAATAAAAACCCTAATGACTTCACTGTAATTAGGGTTTGGGAATTCCCTGACTTTTTCATTTGTAATTTTTCCCGTGAATACCGGGAGTTCGCGGGAAATTTCTTTTTTTTATTTAAAACAAATAATTTGTGTCTAAGAAATGTTTTTTTTAAAGGAGGTTTTTATTAAAAATTAAATAATAAAGCATCAGTTCGGTTCGATTCCCACCAGAGGCACTGGTCTGTTTTCGCTACAACGCGCCGAAGGCCATAGGAGCTAGTGCTCGGTTAGGGTAATAGTATATAATTTGTAATTATATGATTATTAATTAATAAAATAAAAATAAATAAAAAAGCATCAGTTCGCTAAAAAAATAAATTTTTAATGCTAATAAAGAGTTTAGTAATTTGCTTGACATCCGATTTCGGATCTTTGTGACAAAGTTCACGGCTACAGAGAAACCCTTTCACTATCTACCGATGTTGGCTTTATTGTTAACCGAGCATTATATAAATTATCTAATTTTTCAGTCTGAATACTGCATGCTTCATATAAAGTAATTTCTTTTTTTTTTTTTTTTGACAAATTCCCATGATTTGAATTTGACTTTTTTGGATTAACCTTTGTATTGTTTATATCGTTTTCAGTTTCAGCATGAAACTTTCATCGACTTGGGTTTCAGATATGTCATTGTCACTGCTGGGCATTTTAAACTGAAGTTTGTAAATTGATTCAGCATACAATTTTAGTGTAGTATATAGTTTATTATTAATGTCATTACGCCGTTGGTTAACTTTTTCTTTCAAAAACTATTTATTCAGCTGCTAAAATATTAGAATCTCGTCGACATAGTGCGTCGCTTATGGGATTCAAAACTTCCACTAACATCTCCAGGACTGCGACATGTTGATCATTCCATAAATTGGGATTAATCGTTCATTTTGGTGACTCGGTCATTATCGTTCACTTCAAGTCTGTGAACTAGTTCGTTCAAATCGTTCAATCGTTCTTTTTGTTATGACTTGTGACTGAACTGCGGGTTGTTTTTTTTTACAATTTATTACGCATTTATTACAATATTCATGTTTTAATGCACACTACTTCACAATATTATTTTGCAAAGTTTGCTATTGTGCAAAATATTACCATTGTGTATGTCACATTGGAAGGTTGTACAATATATTGGAAAAACTCAAAAAGGTTTAAATTCTTATTGCGAAACCAAAAATGTGAAAAATAGTTTATAGTGTGTTGGCCACATTGTGCATTTTTACCTCCCTCCACAACAGATCAAAAGTGTCGCGCCATTTTTTGTGCAAAAGTATTGTACTTCTTATTGCACAGTGTAGGTCAAAATTATAATAAAACTGGTAATAAAATTTGCAATAATATTGCAAAGTGCATGTGTAGCTTTACGAGTTTTTTTTTTCACAAATTAACATGTTTAAATTTACTGTACATAATCAAAATGTGTTATAAAATTGCAACTTTTCTAACAAAAATTGATTTATTTTGTGTAAAAATCATTTTCTTTTTATGACTTCAATTGTTTTTCCTAGTTTGGAACAAAATTATTACTATTTGCTAAAAAAAAAATAACTGCTCATGCAAGCAATTGAATTGAATAGAGATGCAATTGTTCTATGAATAAAAAGAACTAAATGAACGATTGAACGAAAATATGGAATATTGTTGATCGAATCATACCGTTCAATTAAGTGAGTCGTTCAATGTCAATTAATGTTTTTTATAGCGTTTTTTGCCTTTAAAATTTAATAAATCATAGCCAATGAAAAATGAAAATGCTAAGAAATAAAATATAACTGCATAAATTAATTAATTAAATTTTTACCGTTTTCCGGGGAAAATTTAAAAATTTCCCTGTACCCCAAACCCTAACTGTAATACATATTAAAATTTCTGCCTTTTAGCTTTATTAGGTACGCAATAACAAACATTTCAAACTCAAATTTAATACAATCAAGTATATTAAAAGATCAAATGTTTAAAAGAACATTTTTAAAATTTTTCGTTCTTAAATATTTCGACTAATAATTTTGTGGAATAGCATCTCATATCCCCTGTCTAACATGTATAATGGCAAGAAATAGTGAAATTTGTCGTAGGATGCAATGTGAATATACAAAATTTTATATTGAATATCAAAGATACTTTTGGAAAAATTCTATTTATATTTGAACCCCTCTGATTCCCGACTCGAAATTTTTAGACGTTGTAAGCGATACTTTAATCAATTGCAAAATAAATGTCATAAAAACTAATTATGGCTTTTTGAGATATTCGCGAATTAAGGGAATTTTTTCAATTTCGTTATCTTTTTCGCGAAAAAAAATAATTTTTTAAAGAAGCGGATTTCATGTTTAAAATGACACCAAATTTAGCCAGAGTCCAAAAATCTAATATATTGTAATATTAGATTTTATTTGTTGCCTTTCAAAAAGCTTGATCATTTGCATGATAGACAATACAATTGTTTCAATGGCATCACCAAAATCTTCAGTTGTCTGCAATAGAAAAACAGAATTGGCTTAACTCAAACCGAGATATTACATACAACGGACAAAGTAAACTCAATGAGAATCTTTTTGTCTGCCTTAGGCCCGATTACTGAATGTCCCGTGAGCTATTAACTGGGACTTTAACTGACACATTTGTTGTTGATCCCCATATAAATTTTCAATTTAACTGTTTGTTAAATTTTAACTGGATATTCAGTAATCTGCCTGATCTGGTAACCCTAATTATAAAATCAGGGCTTTAACTCATTACCAGACTATTTACTCGCAACATTACTTTCGCGATGTCCCAAAAGTAATAGGTACCCATTACCCTATTGCTTACCAAAGAGCACACAATAATAGGCACACATTACCATCTCGCTTACAAAAAAAAAAAAAAACAAAATACTGGGTACCAATTACTTTTGGGTCGTTGCTAGGGTTTGGGGTTCGGGAATTCCCGGGCGGGAATTCCCGGGATTTCCCGGGATAAGTTTGGCGGGAATTCCCGGGAAAAAAAAATATTTTTCCCGGGAAAACGGGAATTTAAAAAAATTTTTATTTTTTTTTTTTAAAGTTGTGTGTTTATACAACATATTTCTTTTTTTTTCATAAAAAATATTTTGAATACCAAAACTAAAACTTTTTTGTTAAAAACTCTTAAAATAAAACAAAATGGTTTCATAAAAACGGCAGATTTTATTTTACATTGTCGCCACCATATCATAAAGAAGTTCAATTAATTCTCGACGTCAGAACTAGATGGAATAACGTGGTTGGAATGATAGTATCTTTTTTGAAAACAAAAAATTCCATTAAAAAAACTTTAATAGATTTTAGATCCACATACTTATGGATTGATGAACACATTCCTCTTTTAGAAGTTTTAGTTGAACTTTTATATCCAATTAAGGATGCTGTAGAGGCCCTAAGTCGACGTGACTCTAATCTTTTAATTGCAGATGTCATAATGAATACGCTATACGAGCAGCTTTTATCTACCAATTCTTCACTTTCCCTAAAGATGGCTGACACAATTAAAACCAAAATTAATGATCGTCGTGACAATAATATGTTATCATTAATTAATTATTTAAAAGACTGTGAATATATTACATTTAAAAATAGTTTAAAATATTCGCCGAACAAATGTATAAACGCCTGTTTGGGCAATGTGATAATAAAGTATCATCTAGTAGTGATGACGACGTTTCCGAAGTACAAGCTGATGAAACTTTTAAAAATAAATTAAATAATGCAATTAACAATGCGAAAGCTATACCCAAAATATCAGCAGGAAAAAATAAAAATATTTTCAAAAACGAGTTGGCTCTTTTTGAAACTTCTAACCACCGTAATAAAAATTTGGATAAACTGTATAATGCTCTACTAACAATAAAGCCAACATCAGTGGAAAACGAACGTGTTTTCTCAGTTGCTGGAAATCTTGTAACAAAGAATCGAAACGGAATGTCAAATGATTTGTTAAATGCATTGATAATTTTAAAACCTCGTTTTTTTGAAAACCTAATGTTTTTACATCACTGTATATATCTTTAATACTAAGTGATCTCAAATTTATAAAATTTAATTTTATATTATTTTTTTTAGTTTTAATGCTCAACAGACTGAATATGTGTATTTTTAATTTATTTTTGTTTAATAAACCATAAAATTTTTACCAAAAATGTGCCTTGTAAGTAGTTTAAAAAAAAAAAAAAAATCATAAAAAAATTTCCCGGGATTCCCGGGAAACACATTTTTTCATTCCCGTTTCCCGGGAAATAAAAAAGTCCGGGAAATCCCAAACCCTAGTCGTTGCGTACAAAAAGTAATGTTGCCAGTAATTCTGTCTGTTTTTCTGGGGTGCTTATGATAATTCAAACATTGTGTATTTTTTACACATTTGTTCAAAACCCACAACTTTGAGCAGTGATTAAACGTAAACAATAACGAATTTTAAAAAAGGAATAACTACGTAAACTTCATATTTACTATGATAATATATATATCAAGTTTAATGAAATTTGAAATACCATTATCTGAAGGGTGTACCAAAAGATTTAAAATGCTCCCGAATTCTTAACTACCTTAGACTTCAAAACCAAAAAAAGTTTTTACCAGATTTAATTCAATTCCACTATAAAACTGCTGAAAAACAGGGTGTTCAATGAACATTTTAAAGTTGAAACTAATAGTGAGATTTCAAAATTTTTGCCGAATTTGTATTTATCGTGAAGAAATTTTTGCAGTGTAATTTGTAAAAAATATAATTCCTTTTGCAATGATTTTGGTTATTATCATTAGGTTTATAAGGGGTTTACTTAACCTGATCAACCACCGTGATTTTCACGCAGATCCCGTTTTGAATTGTTTTCTCGCTTTTTTTTTATTTACAAGAGAAATTATTCGTATTAATTAATGTGTTGCTTTTTTTGGAAAGGGGATAGTGGAGAGATGAAAGGTGGTGAAAGATGAAGGGCTTCAAACATGGCAACACTGTAATTGCGCGAGTAGATAAGTCATAGAACAGTTGTTGCTCGCCACCTGATGTAGAGTAGAGTTGGCGAATTTATTGAGCTTTTTGTTTCATAGCCCTGATGCATTATTTTACTTCGGTAGGGTTAAGTGCTATGGGAACACCGAAGGTGGTCGCAGCGATACATATAAGTGATAGAAAACTCATACATATTATTTTTCTAACTTGATGTTGTCGTCACCGGGAATCGAATCCGGGACCATCTGCGCTAACCATTACACCACAACGCCCACATTTGTTTAGTGTCGAATCAAAGTATAAAATGAGCCATAACGGCATTTGTTGTACCAAAACTGGATAGTGTTTTATGATAAATTTCTGCAGCAGTATATCGTCATCTAAAATGCAAAAGGGCATAACTAACAAGTTTCCAAAACCGGTTTTATAAATGATTATGATTTATTTGGCTAAACTAGAAAAAATCATTTTTTTTTAATTTCCGCAAGAGTATATCGTCACCTAATGATTCATTTGGCTAAACTACATGCCTACACACAATTTTGGACTTCTACGATAAAATAAATAAATTTTATCGAATCTTATATGTTTTTGTTTTCGCGCATTTTTTTTTTTTTTTGAGTTGCCCTGTAAAATATTAAAGTAGGATTGAGTGATTGTGAAGCACTGCATCGAACTAAATTTCTAAACAAAATTGTTTGGTTGTATAATTAAAACTATCAGTTTAACGATTAACGATATTGTTAAAATATCTGTGAACATTTTTGGCTTCTTCTGTAAACAAGTAAATATGGTATTTACGTCCTTTTGCATTTTAGGTGACGACATTCAAATACTATTCTTTTGATGTTTTTATCCTATTGTTTTTATTTTTTTATATTTTATAAAACTATAAAACTTTTTATTGTTTATTTACTACTTATTTTTACAACTAGTGTGCAAAGGGGTGGTACTACTTCATTTAAAATTTATTATTAAGTTAGATTGTCAGGTGTATGTTAATTATTTAAATTATACCTTTTGTAGTGTCAATATTGACTTTATTTTTTTTTATTGAGTTTGACTTACACGCGGTTACTTATTGAAAGTAATTTTCAGTAATCGATTTAGTTGACAATTTAAATGATTAATATTTTATTGTGGTTTAATATTATTTCTATTTATTTTCGTTTTGCTTCACCTGGGACCTTTATATTTGATGAAAAAGCTATGTTAATTAAGCCATCTCAAGAACCAAATGAATTTTTTTATTTGCGTTTCTAACTTCAAACGTTTCTAATTCAAGTTGTTAATTTTACAATCAATTGAAGGGCTTATCGTAAAAACTTGATAAGCCACATTTATAGATTTATGGATTTTTGCTGGTTTTCAGACATCAATTGATTGATATTTAATAGAAGTCTTGTTTAAACACTTATTGCAAGTACCTAGAGTATAAACGTCTTCCAAAAGTCATATTTTTTTGCATCTTTTAAACCTGCAAAAGGCAAAAACAAACTAAAAATAAAATGTGGCTTATCAAGTTTTTACAATAAGCCCTTCAATTAAAAAATATTTCGGCTTTGGGAAATTCTTTTAAACACAGAAATAAAATCTAACATTTCGAAATATGAATACGAAAATTTTTAGTTTTACTGCACTCATAGCAATAAACCTGTAAAAATTGCAGAAAAAGCTGGTAAAAATTAGTTAAAAATTACCTCGCAGAAAAAATTGTTAAATTTAGAAGATTTTTTTGCTAAATATTAATAAAATAAGAACAGCAAAACTAAATCTGTTAACTTTACAAAATTTTAGTTATATTCGATGTGAATTTTAGTTAATTAAAAAAAGCATTTTACTCTGTAAAATTAGCAAAAACTTTTACTAAATATTTGTAGACTCAAACTAGCAAACATAAACTGTATTATTAACAAAGTTTTTGCTATATTTACCTCAAATTTAGTAGAACGCAAATAACAGTTTATTTTGCTAAAATCAACAGAAATTTTTGCTAAAAAATTGTAGATTGATGATTTCATAAGGGCAGCCTTTTCTTCGCATTAAAACAAAAAACTTATAATCTTTATCTACTCATATTTAGTAAATGTTATTTGCTGATTTTAGCAAATTATTTTGTTACTTTCAATTAACAAACAATTGAGGTAAAATATAACTAAATATTTGTATATTTTTGCTATTCTTAAATTACTAATATTTAGTAAAAAATCTGCTAATTTTAGCAGTTTTTTCTGCAACATAATTTTTAACTAATTTTTAGGTTTATTTCTATGAGTGTAGGTTTAGTCTATTCAGAAGGGTGTTTTGGTAAGGGTTAAAAATAAACGGTTATTGTTTTAAAAATATTTACTTTTCAATGCCAAGTGGCGTTGTTTAAAATTTAATATTTCGGAATCAAGATGGCGCCCATTTTTTTTTTTGTTATTATTGGATTGAAAATCTAACACTCAAGTTTTAGAATTTTATATTGGACTTTAAAAAATCTAAATATTGAATATATTGAATTTATAAAAAATAGGTTGCTGTATTGGAGCTGCCATTTTAAAATTTGAAAGTCCAACAGTAGATTCTTATCTATCAACCTCTAAAACCCTTGAGTGAAGAGTTTCTAGTAAATGTGATCCCTTTTAAAAAATTTCTCGCCACTAATAATGGAAAAGTAAATATTTTCAAACACACCCAGTTAGATATTGCCGATGTTACAAAAAACAAAGCACTGGCAGAGCATCGGTTAACAGTAAGTAATACCAAAGAAACAGCTTTGAAAAAGTTCTTTGCCTATACCTGCTTTACAAAATTTACTACTGTTTAAGAAAAACAACCGCTGGCAAAATATTGGCTAAAAGTGATTTGCAAATGTTTTTAAAAATGGGTTTGCCAGTATTTGTTTTACAAAATTTACTACCGTATATAAGAACATACTGCTGCGAAAACATAATTTTTTTTGCAAATGTTTTTAAAAATGGATTTGCCAGTGCTTGTTTTACAAAATTTACGATCGTATATGAGAAAATACTGCTAGGAAACATCGTTCGAATGTGCTCTGCCAGCGTATATAAAAACTGTTTTGCCAGTAATTCTTTTACAAAGTATTGGTCTGGAAAAGTATTGGTCTAAAGTGGTCTAACAATGTTTGGAAAATGTGCTTTACCAGCACTTGTTTCTCAATTTACTATTGTTTATGAAAAAATTTAAAGTAGCAAATATCTTGCAAATGGAAAATTACTTCGATATTTTATAAATTTTAAACAAGCAAACATTTTGTGGAAATTTGTGCAATCGGACAACCCAAACTTTCAGAGTAAAAAATCACTTTTTATAATTAATTTTTTCATAAAAACATATTTCAAATAAAATTTTGGTGTAAAAGTTTTTTTACTCCTACACTTCTCAATTTAAACTGAAAAAAATACAAATTGCAAATTTCTATATTTTGGCAAAAGTTATTTCGGTAACGGTTTTTTTTTTGCGATAACGGTATTAAAATTATTTCGGTATCGGTTTTTTAGCGGTAACGATATTTTAAGGATAACGTTATTTTACTTACGAACAAAATTTTTTAATTATATATATATTTTTTTAATTATTTAACATGTAACGATATTAAACGGATCGGTAAAGTTAACAATACACTCAAAAAAATAAGTTAGTAGAAAAGTTAGTAAAACATCTTGTAAATCAGGCATACTATTTTTCAGCAAATTTTTTGCTAAACTTATGTTTAAAACTAAAATTTTATTTATTCTTATTCATCACTTAAATGTTTTGAACTAATGTACTAATATTTTACTACTGTTTTACTAATTTATTTTGCTAAAAAAATTGTGCTGATTAGCACATCAATAGTGTGAACGACAACCATATTAAAAGTTATACGCAGAATGAAGAAGATGTTGCGGCATGTCAAGATGTAGTAGAGACGAGGAAAATGATTCTCAAAAGTACAACTCTTGCAAGACATATAAAAAACTCCACCATTGAAGATTTTTGTATCTGTTTTTCTTACATAATAAAAAAAGAACACAAACAATGTGTATCGTATACATATAAATTGCGAATTAAAAAACTTAAATTTTGTGTTGTCACCGGCCTGTCCACGTAATTGTCTATTAATTAAATAAAAGACAAAATAAAATATTTAACAGTTATATTAGTTTTTTGTTTTTATATACATCCAGATTATTTTTATGTTATTTTCAATTTATAACGAGCTTTCAACCTCCGTATATTTACAAAAATAAAGCAAATCAAACATATTAGCTAGGTTGATACTAGTATTTCGATCTGGCTAAAGATCTCATCAGAACCCGAAGTTTTAGAAAAGCTAGAGCCTATATAATAGGCAGAATTTAAAGATAAAATGTGTATTTGTAAACTAAATGTTTATAGAGATTAATAATCTATTGTGGTCAAATTGCAAACAAATATACACTAGGTAGACAGACTAAAGCGAAAGACAAAGACATACGTCTTAGGTAGATTTTTCTGTTTCCTTTTTCTTATTGCAAAAAAGGGTTGTATATGTTATATTTTGTTATTTTTTCGTTTCGTTTCTATAATTCTCTGCGGCATTTGCGTTCCTTTAAAATATGGCATCATTGAGACAACCATGAATGTAAGTAGTTGAAAGATAATTATGTTTATGTTTATGTTATATACATATAATTATTTCTATTGTTTTTACATATTACTTTAATTCATGTCGTCAATTTGGAAGAATGACCATTTTTATATTTTGTAGCGTATTATAAATTATTTTAAAAAGAATCACAAAAATATATTTTTTTAAGATTTTCAGTAAATAAATTAACTAAAGTATAATTTTTCTACAAATTTTTTTAGTTTTTTTCAGTCTACTAATATTTAGCAAAAATTTTATTAATGTTTAGCAGGGTTTTTTAATTTCTAATCTACTATGTTTTAGCAAAACTTTTGCTGAATCTACTAATTTTGTTGCTAAAAATCAGCTCGCTGATTTTCAGCAAAAGATTTTGCTGACATTAGCAATTTTTTTTGCAAGCACCCTCCTGACTAATATTTTGCTGACTCAGTAAAATTTTTTGCTGACTACTAACTTTTTTATTTGGGTGTACGACTCAAATTGATAAAAAAAATAAATACCTTATTATAATGTTTTAACGAAAAGGTTTTTTTTTAGATTATTTCGGTAACGATATTTTAAGGCTAACGATATTTCGTTTATTTCGGTAATGTTAGTTTGGCGAATATTCACTTTGTAGTAGATATGATTAAAATTTAGATTGAAACTAAATTAATAAAATTGTTTCACATTATTTTAATTAATACTACAATATCGAATCACTAAATTTAATTAAATTAATAATAATAATAAGAATGTATTTATTACGAATACTTTTTTGTATAAAAGTTATAATATCTGCGTCTCTGAGGGATATATTTTGAACTAATTTTAAGGGGGTTCCCTTATGCACATATTAAATAGTTAAATTCGTATAAAAGATTTTTTTTTAGTTTGATTTACAAATTAAAGAAAATTAGCCAATGACACGAACAAAGTATAGAGTGAAACGTTGGAATAAGTGGGAAGTAGTCTTATATTAAATATTTATGTTATATTAAGCCTCAAACCGGCCTAAACTTTATTTTCTTCTACCAAATTTTAATTCGTTGCTTATTTTCGCCGATATGGGAAAAAAGGTCTAGAGCGAATCTTAAAAATGAATCCATAAAAATGAATAAGTGTAGGCATAAATTACTCATTCCTCTTACCAAAATATAACTACAGTCCAAAAATTAGCTCATTAGTATGGCGATTTACGTTTTTCGAAAAACGCGAAATTTTGCGAAAACGTACCTTAACTTCAACATATATTGATTAAACTTAAAGCCTTTGCTAATACTACTAAATATAATCTTTCTGCCAAATTTCACAAAAATCTGTCCATAAGTTTTCAAGTTAAAACGATGTTCTTAGATCAAAATTAGAGCTTTTTGAAAAGTTTAGGCTTCAATATTACTTTGCGTTAAGTATCAATGGTTTCTGGTCAACATAAATTTTTAAGATTTTTAAAATTGTGTTCATTTCAAAATATTTCTTTTTTGAAATTTTACGAAATTCCTACTTAAACGCTTGCTCGCTTCCAAACCGCGTCATAAACAGAAAATAAATTGGGTTTCCATCGTAATAGCTTAATATGAAACACTCATTTGGAGCATTTATTTCAAATTTAAAATACTACGCCTGCAAGCGGACTTGCCGGTTAGAGGCAAGCTTTCAATTACCATTGTCGACGTCGTAGTCTAAAGTTTTGTCATAATATCGCTGACTGGGTTTATTTTTTTCAGTACTGATTAATTCAGATATAATACAAATATTTTACTTGAAATTTTTGCAAATTCGCCTACTTATTGAAGATGTGATAGTTGCTTCTACAGACGGCTTTGGATACATATTAAATTTTTATTATATTTAAAATTTTTTATTATATTTAAAAATTAAAAAATATATTTTAAAAGTTTTGTTGGCATACATTCCCATATCCAAACATGACATTACTAAAACTGCATTTTACACTTGACTATAATCAAAAATGATTTGAAATAACAACAAAATATACATGTGTACCTGCTACATACACTGAAAGAATTACCTGACTGCATGATTTGAATGATTTTTGCATAAAAGCAATGAAGTTGCACTGGAACACATCCATTGAAACTTTTTATAATATGAAAGTTTGCAAGTTTTTATAAAATTTTATAAGTTTTTTAAATTTTTTAACAAAAGTTGTATTCACTCAATAAGTTTAAATAAAATGCATAGAAAAAGTCAATATAAAAGTCTCAAATTTACAATTTATATAATTTAAATCACAATATTTTTCAAATCATTATTTTCTCATATATTTTTTTCTAATCATAAAATGGTCTATATCCCAGAAAATAATTGAGATAGAGTAAAATTTACAAACAATCGTTATTCCCAACCTCTGCAGAAGTCCTTATTAACCACCTATACTCTCGGTAACAAATATGGACCTGCTTGTGGTTAGATTCGGAAAGACCTTTATAGCAGACATTTTCTGTTGATTTAGCTTTAAAATTCTGTTGATTTAGCTAAATTTTAAGCTAATTTGAAAAATTGATTTTAAAATTTAGGTCTGATACAATTTAGGTCACCTAAATTTAGTAGACTACTGACAACTTTATTGAAAGTTATGCTGGCGCAAAATTCAGGTAGTATTTTCTATTATCGTAGTTGAATTTACAACTATTTGTACGGTCGTTTTTTTGCAAGTGTAGTTCTCTAAAAAGTATGAAGTGTATTTACTATAAATTTTCATAATATTTTTTCCAAAAAATTCTCTCTGTGTGGTACTGGATATGTAGTACCACAGATCCTATATTCCACATAACCAGTGGCGTATACAGGATTTTGTTTGTTGGTTAGGTGGGGAGGGGTGTATATTTTGTCACAAATTCCAGATGCCCGGTTAAAAAAAGTTCATATATGCTCATATATGAAAGTATATATTATTTCATATTTGCTAAAGAGGTTCGTATATGGCTTTTGCAAATATGGAAGTATATGGAATTCCTTATGTGCAAAATCAGCTCATATATAAACATTAGAGTGGCAGTTTTTTGTATGAAGAAAACCTTTTTTTGAAAAATTTAAATTTATTGTTCAGATTATTGTAGTATTAAGTCTAAAAGTTATTTGCTGGCCAGTGATTCCCCGCTATCAAAGTTTTCGATTTTTGAAAATTTTTCTAAAAATGCTTTAGTCAAAAAAGTTCTTGCGACACTATAAGTTTTCTTTTTTTTTAATAATTTTGGCATGCTGAACACAAATATTTTGAAAATTTTGAAATTGGACTAGCGGTTTTCAAGATATTGCGATTTGATTTTCACTAAAAATTTCATCGTTCGTTTTTTAAAAATGATCTAAAATTTTTTGTTTGTGCACTCAAATACTACACAAAACATGCTTTCATTTGATCATAATTATGTCTGAATTTAGAGATGATGTATCAAAAAATATATATTTTTTTAAATAAATTTTAATTTTTTGTCCACATATCAGAGGCTTTTTCCGCAGGTCGGTAAGGGTTAAGTAATCCGATTTTTCTTAAATTTCGCACCACAAAACTATTTAACCTAGTGATGCAACAATCGAAAGGCATAAATTAATGAAAATGAAAAGTTAAAGTTAATATTCCTTCAATAATCATGCGTATAAAATTGAATATTTGTAGGTAAATTTACAAGTTATCCTTCAAATAATATTGATATAATTATGCTCAAATGAAAAGTAGTTTTGAAAGGTAGAGGTTAAGAAGAAGATTGAACGTTTTTCTCTAACAATTATAAACATCATTAATTTTCAAATCAGACTAGACAGTTTGGAACAGGCATACATACATACGTGATGTAATATCGAGCTTAAATTTTAATTTTGAATCTTCCAGACCGTCGTGGGCGGCAATATGGCCACCAAAATATGTAACTTTTTGCATATACAATTCTGAGTGCTCTAAATATTTTTGTTTCTGATCATATTTTCAAAAAATTAAAATTTTTGTAATCTCCTAGTGCGTACATGTGTGGGTTATCTACAATAGTTCCCGATATATTCCCATTTAAAAATGAGAAATTCCAAATTTGGTCCGACTCAGCTTTTTGCAAATATATATATATATATGTCCTTTATTTATCTAAATATAAATAGAATTACATTTCTGAACACCATAAATACTTAAATAAAGTTCAGTGTGAACATAGGGCGTCAACAAATTCTCTCCATCTGATTCTATCGCTGGCAATTGTTTTTGTTTGCTTCCAGGATACTCGAGCAAGTAAACACTCTTGTTTAAGGCAACGAACCCAGGTGTTAAGGGGCCTACCTTGGCGGCGTTGTCCTTGGGGGTTCCAGTCGAGGGCTGTTCTTGCAATTTCTGTTTGTGGTCTTCGCAATATGTGGCCTATCCACGTCCACTTCCGTTTACGAATATCAATGTGTGCTGGCAAGGAGTTTGCTCTTTGGAGCAGAGCTTCATTTGAAATACGATCTGGCCAGTGGATGTTAAAGATCTGTCTTAGACATTTGTTGATGAAAGTTTGAATTTTTCTAGTGGTAGCTTACGTTAAGCTCCATGTGGTGCAGCCGTAAAGTAATACTGACTTCACACTGCAGTTAAAAATGCGGATTTTGGTTTTCCGAGAAATATTATTTCTTCGCCAAATTTTAGATAAGGAAAAGAAGGCTACTCGAGCTTTATTGATGCGATCGGTAACGTCAGCATTTGAACCACCATCCTTAGTTATCTTGCTACCAAGATAACAAAAAGCATCCACATCTTCAATACGTTGGTCATTTATTATTAATGGGGTAACGATATATGTACCTATGCGCATAAGTTTTGTTTTACTTATGCTAATTTTTAAACCAACTTTTTTGGCGTTTTCAGACAGACTTGTAAGTTTAGCTTCTATATCCGAGAAGCGATAGGCCATTAGACATATGTGATCGGCATAGTCTATGTCATATAGAAAATCAGACAATGTCCAACGAATACCGAAAGGTGCATCTCTGTTGGATTGTTCCAATACGCAATCGAGCAGTAGCAAAAACAACGTTGGAGACAGGACACAGCCTTGACGCACACCTGTGCCTGGAACAAATGACCGACTCTCATTCGCATTGAAACGTACCCTACATTGAGCGTCCCTATATAGCTCACGTATCATGTTTACTATTTTATCAGGAATTCCCTTGTAGGTTAATGCTATTTTGCAAATAGCAGGACGAAATAGGCCAAATTTATTTTTTAAAATATTGGTTATTGGTTATAAAAAAAAATTATAAAATTTTTGCCATTTTTTCTTTTTCTCTCCTGAAAAATAGTTTCTTTCTGAATTCTTGATTAAATAAAAAAAAAATGAATGAAATATCTTGTTCCACTCAAAAAGTAAATTCGTTTAAAGTAGAAAATAAGAAAAAGAAATTAAAAAAAATAGTTTCTTTCTGAACATATAAAGTAATCATACTATTCTGACAGGCCTCTTTATATAAAAGCGTTTTTTGTTAAAAAACAGTTTGAATTTTGATATACTTTTCCCCCTAGCCACTTTTAAAGTTACCAAGTTTGTAAGGCAAATATCAACTTTAACTCACTGTAAAAAATTGTGCTCGCCTAAAATAGGTAGCGGAAGCGGTAATAGATACTCCAACATATACCTAATTTATTGGGTAAGTTTCTTCCAATCCCCGCTTTAAATGTAGACATGGCAGCAAAAATTTTAAAATCCCATTTTATATTATTTTTTTATTTTTGGGAATAGTGCGATTGCTTACAGCGAATCATAAATTCGAACATAAAGTTAACTTTTTCGACTTAAAAGTCTATTAAAGTCCAAAAAACATTATATTTATTATGTTTCTTAATAAATATTTGATTGAAAAAGTGAAAATTTGCATTTTAACAAAAACTGAAGTTTTTACCTTTCTATTAGGATTGCCCAAGTTTGTGTTCTACTAAGAGTGCAAAATGTCGTAATCTACAGGTAATTTCCTTTTCAATGATACCAACCACTTATATGATATGTTTATAACTCCTTAACAAGAAATCTTCAAAAGTTATGCAGATAACTGATTTCTTAATTTTTTGAAAATCGGATTAGAAACAAACAAATGGAGTGCACTCATTGCGAGAATACATTGAACTAATAAAGCACTTTATAAAATATATGGAACACTTGAGTATTAAATAGATGTTTATAAAATTTTTAAATCATTACTTTATAAAGGGTGTTTTTTATAGAGTTATAGAACTTTGAAATGGAATAAAACAAAGATGAAATTTACTTTATTCGAAAGAGAATCTTCTGGTATTATACTTTAAATATGACTTCTGGCATATGACCGCCACGGCTGGCTCGGACGTAGTCCGATGACTTTTTCCAACATTTGTGGTCGTATATTGGCAATAACGCGACGAATGTTGTCCATCAAGTGATCAATCGTTTCGGGCTTATCAGCGTAGACTAGCGACTTCACATATCCCCACAGAAAATAGTCCAGCGGCGTTAAATCGCACGATCTTGGAGGCCAATTCACGGGTCCGAAACGTGAAACTATGCGGTTACCAAACGTTTCCTTCAATAAATCAATTGTAGCACGAGCTGTGTGACATGTTGCGCCGTCTTGTTAAAACCACAGCTCCTGCACATAATTTTTGTTCAATTGATGAACGAAAAAGTCAGTAATCATGGCTCTATAGCGGTCACCATTGAATGAAACGTTCTGACCAGCATCAATTTTAAAGAAGTACGGACCAGAGAACCGAATGAGACCATTCGTTTTTGTTGTCCATTCATACATTCATTGCTTTTGCATTGCTTTTATTCAACAACAACAGCTTATGCTGTTGCTGTTTATTCCATTTATTGTTTTTGTTGAATGCCTTTTTGACATTCATTTTTATAATGTCAAGCAATGAAATAAAATGATGACACATAAATAACATGAAATCAATCACAACATTCGCGTAGTATTCGTTGACCTGTAGCAATAATAATAATATTTCTTTTAAGTTTTATTAAACATGAAATATGTATAAATTTTTGTTTAATTTTATTAAACATGAAATATGTATAAATTTTTGTTTAATTTTATTAAACATGAAATATATATAAAATTTTTTAATTTTCTTAATACAGGAATATGTTTTACAAAAAAATTTGTTAACGTTTTGTTTATTTAACATTGAGACCATTCGTTGTTTTCGTGAGTGTTAAGTGAGGTTAACACTAGACAAGCAATGCAATGCATGGTGTTCGTTACACTCACTCACTTTTCTCAATTCTGTCGATTGTTGCTTTATTGAAATGATGTGAGTTGACAACAATGTACTAATTTTTTGTGATTGCATTCAAAAGCATGAAATAAGGCACTCAAACCGTTCTCTGGTACGGACAAGGATAAAGCACACCAAACAGTCAGTTTTTTTTTTGGATGTAACGGTGTCTCAACATACACTTGAGGATTATCATCACTCCAAATACGGCAGTTTTGTTTATTGGCGTATCCATTTAACCAAAAGTGAGCTTCATCGCTAAACAAAATTCGCAAAATTTGTGCGCGATACGTATTTCGACCAGAACCATGATTTTCAAAATAAATTTGCACAATTTGGAAGCGTTGTTCAATCGTCAGTCTATTCATGTTGAAATGCCAAACCAAACTAAACATAAATCACTTGACTGCTGACAAAATTGCCAACTTAAAGTTCTATATCTGTATAAAAAACACCCTTTATATAAAATAATGATAATTATATGTACTTATGCATTATTTTTTGTATTGAAATAATTGGGAAATTAACTAGTTATTAGTATGTCCTTCTTATTATTTGTGATAAAGTAAGTCAGAGAGTAGGCGGGAGTCATTACTGGTAGTAGGACAAATAATTATTAGTGTCCGACCGAACAGTTCGGCCAAAAACCTATGTTTTGTAGGTTTTTTGATATCTAGAGGCAATGATGACACATTTTGGTATTGGAAATATGTTTGTTGAGCCGATTTAATTCGATTTTGTGTATAAAATTTAAGAGAAAAGCCGAAGTTTAGCTATAAAGTTAAAAGTTCGGCCGCCGAACTATTTTCAATTTGGCCGAACTTTCTGAGGCCGAACAGTGAATTCATTGCTTAACTACAGACTTTTCTTCAAATTTGACACTCAGCCCAATAAACATGTTTCCATCCGCCAAATTTGTCTATAATGCTTTAAAATACCGAATACAGACCAAATGCATTTTCTGGCCGAACTGTTCGGTCGGACACTAATAATTATATGTTATTACCGTTTCTAAACTGGCCACTACCATACAAATGTGTGAAAATATGCAGATTTTAGAAATTTAAAGAACAGCTTTGTGTACGCCACTGCCCATGATAAATATATTTTTTGTAACATTTTTTTACACATACTAACAAAATACTACGACTACCGTCTACGGTAAAGTTGTTATCCTGTCACCATGTTCTACAAATTTTCTGATCGCAATCTATGATTAACATTTCATTTTGCTTTTGTTTGTATGTAAATCAGTTTAAAACAAAATATAATAGGAAAACTACAACAACCTTTTCTTTGTTTTGGGTTTTCCCGTACAACTGTCTATCAGTCAGTTCATTGGTCTTATATTATTTATGTCAGGTTTTTTTTTTTTTCTTCTAGTTTTGTTGACTAACCGACCGGGCGACCTCCTTTAGTTTAAAATTTTTTTTTTTTTTATTAATTAATCAATTCTCAGTGGTCCTTGTATTTTAAAATTTACGCAAATATTTACTTTTCCAAAGGAACATTAAGTTTTTGAGTCACGTAAACTTTTGACGAAGGAGTTCAGGCAAATGCTTGACCTTGATAACCTTCATTTAACTTGAATTTCTTAAAATCACGAGATATTTAACTTAATAGTACAATATCTACTTGAAACATGTTATCAACATACATATGTATTACACCTATTAAGGTGTATGCAAATTAAGAAATTTCCTTTATTATAAATTTGGTTATTTGGAGGTTAACAAAATATATACTTTTTTTTTTGTAATATTTTGGTCATATAAATTATTGTAATTGTAGTTTTTGACACTGACCTAAATTTGAAATCTTAATATATGTAAATACTCGTAGATAGTTTAGCTACACACGATATTTATTTGACTTACTTTCGGTGATGGCTTAACCCTATAATGGGTAAGGATGCCTAAGGACAGCCTACATAAAATCGACCACAAATGCGTCGAATTAGTGTTGATACAACCGAAGTTTTGTTGTTGCATGTACCAATATTATCATTGTGTATTAGGGTGGTCTTTCGTTGTATGGGCGAAAAATAAAAACGAGATTTTGACTGTAAACCCCCCCCTTAAAATATTTGTTAGGGTGTCAAAATACGCCACGCAAAAAATTAGAGTTCTAGCATAACGGGAAGATGTCCCGCAACGCCCTTGAAAATCGGGCCCCTTGGAAAAATGGGCATAATTTAAAAAAAAATTACGAGTTTTTTTTCTTCAAAATTAAAAAAATATTAAATAATTTTTGTGTTGGGTTTAATCATAACTACTCAGACAAAAAATATTACTTTCCCAGAAAATCGCTAACTTACCCTAAATTTGTGTCAAAAAAATTAATAAATATTTTGGGGGTACCTCAAAGTGACTTTTTTGCATTTTTGAAAATTGTATTCAACAAAAATCAAAAACCTAGTGTTTGCTGTCAAGTATTTCATTAAGCACATCTCAAGTATTAAATAAGCCAAGTATTACGGATATCCGTTAGCAAATTTTTTTTTTAGGGCATTTTGATTCTAGGGGATTTCAAGTTTTTTTTTTTATTTTTATACATTTTTACTTTAAAACAAGGTTTTAATAATATTTATCAATATTATTGTATATGCTCTTTTACATGATTGTAATAACTTTATTTTAAAATACTATATTTTCTGTTGATAGTTAACCCATGTTAACCTGGGGTCAAATATGACCCACGTAAGAAAAATGCAGCTTTGTGTCAAAATTTATAAATAAAATAAAAAAAGGAATAATTCAATTTATATTTATTCTAAAAAAAAATTCGTTAACCGTTTCTAGTCTTCGAGTAGGTCAATTTAGTAAAAATTAGAACTTAAAACTTTTCCATAATAATAATTTTGAGGGAAAAAAATTTACACTATTAAATAAAAAATACGTTTTTCGAAAATACTCCTGAATATGTACAAAAAAATCAATTTTAATATGAATACAAATATCTGAATTTATACTAAATAATTAATTTTAATTAATTATGAAATGTAAATAAATTACAATTAGAAACATAAACAAAAATTTATTTTGCCATCTTTGTGATTTTTGACTCTTTAAAATACGAGGGTCAATTGTGACCCCATGAAAACACAGGTTAACTATGAACACGAAAAATTATACTTTATAATAAAGTTATTACAATTATATAAAATGGCATACACAATAACATTGATGAAATATTACAAAAATCTTGTTAAAAAAAAGTCTATACAAATTTAAAAAAACTTTGAAATCGGCTAGAATCAAAATGCTCTCACAAAAATTTTTGCCAACGGATATCCGTAATACTTGGCTTATTTAATACGTGAGATGTGTTTAATAAAATACTTGACAGCAAACACTAGGGTTTTTATTTTTGTTGAATAAAATTTTCAAAAATGCAAAAAAGTCACTTTGAGGTACCCCCAAAATATTTATACATTTTTTTGACACAAAGTTAGATTAAGTTAGCGATTTTCTGGGAAAGTAATATTTTTTATCTGAGTAGTTATGATGAATCCCAACACAAAAATTATTTTATATTTTTTAAATTTTGAAGAAAATTATGCCCATTTTTCCAAGGGGCCCGATTTTCAAGGGCGATGCGGGACATCTTCCCGTTATGCTAGAACTCTAATTTTTTTGCATGGTGAATTTTTGTACCCAAACAAATATTTTAAAATGGGGTCAGCCCCAAAATCGCAAGTTGAAAAATAAGGACGCCCCTAATGTTACAAATACAAAAAAATTATTCATATCTTCTCAAAAATAAAAAAAAAAGTAATTTTAACAAAATAAGTCGTTAGTGCAGTGTTCAAAACATTTGCAACTCTTAAAGTAATTAACAGGAAATACAAACAATGGTTTTAACGCTCAGTATTTTGTAGCGTAGCCATTATTTTTTAAAACTTCTGAACACCTCTTAGGCATTAAGGCAATGAACTTTTTAATACATATAATCGTCAGAAATTTCATTGCACTGCTTCTCCAACTCGACGAAAAGTTCATCACCATTTCGGAATACTTTATTGCCGATATTCCGTTTTACAATCTTCCACATGTTCTCAATCGGGAGATTGAGCCGGCCACGACATGATATTAATTTCATTTTCCTGCAGCCAAACTTTTAACATAGTAAATTTTAGTAACTAAGTGTGATTTAAAGAACATAAATCAATGAACACAACAAATGCGATCTCAGTTCCTAATGTTTTGACCACTACTGTATTTAATTATCCCAGCTGAATCAGAAAAAATATATTTGTGGATAGAATCAAATTTATTTAGTATTTAGTAATCCCAATCGAATTTATAAAAGATGTGCACTATTATGTCCCAAATTATGATTTTTTTCACGTCAGGTCTCAAACGACGCGTATTTAAGAGCAAATTACGGGAAAAATAAATAAAAAATTTGTGGCGGTCATCTTCCATCCCCTACCAGCGTTTGAATTTGGCGATCGTAGTGTATTTTCTTCGAAGAATTGGTGTTAACAGTTGCTCAATGTGTAGTAGATTAAGTAAAGAAAACTACTAAAATTTTTGTAGGGTAATTTTGGTTCACCCTAGCATTTCAAAGTTTGAAAAAAGTTATTTTTATTATTTTTATTTTGTTGGAATTCCTTTACACGTTGTATTTCAGTATTTCATATAATAAAAAATATTTTTTCCGTTATCTACTCCACGTTACGCAACTTTTGACACAAATTTTGTGAAAAGGTTCAATTTGTTAACATAATACACTTTATCAGAAGAAAGATACCATCCAAATTTTTTAAAATTATCTTTCTTAAATTATATGAAATACTTAATTAACAACGTATAACGGATTTTCATCAAAAAAACAAAAAAATCAAACTTTGAAAATCTGTGGTGGACCAAAATTACTCTACAAAAATTTTAGTAGTCTTCTTTCCTTAACATACTCCACATTGACACCAATTTTGGGAAAAAATTCGAAACTTTTATTTCGGCAATATACACTACGATCGCCAAATTTGGGGATGGAAGATGACATCCAAGAACATTTTTTTTTCCTGTAATTAATTTTTAATTACTCTACATTTGAGACCTAACGCGAAGCTGAATTCGGGACATCCTACACTCATAATAATCTATAGGTAAAATACACGAAAACCGTTGTTCATTTTACGAAAGTTTTAGTTATTTTGACATTACGAAAAAATTTGTAGAATATACAAATCACATTTCGTAAAGTTTTGTAAAAACTTTTTTTAAATAAAAATGTGGTGCGTACCTTACGGGTTTATTTTAAAATTAAAAAAAAAAAAATGTAATGGTGCCACACCAGAATTGAACTCACGATTTCAGTGACGTCCTGTTATGTTGAAGTACACCCCTCTACCATTTGCACCAAAGTAGCTGATGCAATACAACAAACTAAAAAGGAACTTAAGTCGAAAATATTATGAAATTTTTATGAAAACTAGAAAAATATGCTACAAATATTTAATAAAAAAGGTAAAATGGCAATTAAATATTTTTATTATGTTTATTGAACTAAATAAAATAATATAATTTTTTTATAAATATATCAAATAATATATTAAAAAACAAAATAAAAAAATAATAATAAAAAACTTAAGTAACAATATCAAACTAATTGCATTTTATTATTAAATATTTTATCTTTTTAAATATTTGTTTTATTGAATTTCATACTAAACCCGGCAAATAAAGTGGAAGTAGTGTTTTCGGGTCCTCTTTAACTTGTTTTATTAAACAAAATACAAAATATCCATTTATATCAAAACACAAAAATAGTAATAATGAAATAAAAAATAAAACATAGAAATTTAAAAAACATTAATAAACAAAAAAAAAAAATATAAAAACTAAAAAAAAAAAAAAATTTTCCTGGCCAGGAGTTGAACTCGCAACCTTATGATTGCAAATCCGACCTCCAACCACATCAACATCCATATGTAATATTTGTAACATTACAAATTTTTGTACAATGTACTAAAAAAAATATTACGAAATCATGTTTGTATTTTTTACGAAATTTGTAAATTTATATAATTTGTTTTATACAAAAGTTTTGTAATATAAACAAAATGTTTGTACGTTCTACGAAAAAAAATTTACGAAAAATATATTTGTATTTTTAAGCATGGATTATTATGAGTGTAATGTACGCCGTATCTATATATATTTTTTTAATTTTTTGTAGTTTATATCATTTGAAGTAAATACTAGAATAGAGTTTATGTTTGACACTAGAACTAAATTATACTTTTCTGAAGGTACAAGGTACGCTGAATTCAAATCTGGCCTTAGATTCACTCTCCGACATCAGGCGTATTTTTTTTAAAGTGTATTTTTTTGATCAAAATACTCCGATTTTTCACGTTCCTGGAAATGTATTTTTCATAATACTTGTAACGGCAACTGAACACACTACTCTTACCATTTTTTTTTTTCAGTTTTTCAATTTTTAAGATAACTTATTTCCTTACGACATTATTGTAAATTGAAATTGAGGCTGTAACAGCAATTTTAAAGTCCCGCAATGCAAAATTTTAAAAAATTCAAATTTATTATCAAGTTCAACCGACGACAATGTCGTAAGGAAATAAGTTATCTTAAAAATTGAAAAACTGAAAAAAAAATGGTAAGAGTAGTGTGTTCAGTTGCCGTTACAAGTATTATGAAAAATACATTTCCAGGAAGGTGAAAAATCGGAGCATTTTGATCAAAAAAAATACACTTTTCTCGTTAATATAGCTCGAACGCCTGATGTCGGAGAGTGTATCTAAGGCCAGATTTGGATTCAGCGTACCTTGTATCTTCAGAAAAGCATAATTTAGTTCTAGTGTGAAACATTTTTCGACCTGAATCTTTAGGTGTTAAAAGTACTTACATGTACTCACAAGTGCTCCCCACTGTATATTCGGAAAATAACGAACAAAATACTGGACTAAACACCGAAGTGTTTGTTGAGAAGAGCCGTTGTATCCTATTTGTGTTTGTTGGGATATATGTTGGTTTTACAAATTGTAATACAACAAGCACACATACATACATGTACTAACATACAAAGTATATCGACATATAAAATTGTTGTTTTTCAACAATTTAGCGGCTTAAACAACTAACTGAAACTGTAAAAAACGTAAAACCCAAAACTTAGTATATTATGAAGGTAAAGAGGACAGCAATTGTAGTCAAAAACAAATGAAATTTCACTTGAAGAGAGGACTACTAACATTTCATTAAATTCAATTAACAATTGTCATTTGTTTTTACTGTTCAAAAAATGACTAACAATTGTAGTAAAAATTAAGTACATAAATATGTTACTAAAAAATAAACCAAACATTTATTTTTTTATTTTTTTTAAATAACAAAAAACGACTGTAAAAAATTAATGTAAAATCATAAAACAGTCATTTGATGTGGTTTGTTTTTTTAAATGAACTACAATTTTGGTAAAAAATTAAATTTGTACTACAAATTACTGACATTTACATTAAAAATAAAGAAACTGTATTACAACCCAAACAACTATAAATTTTTAAAGCAGAAGTTCCCTGAGTGTATATAAAACTTGGTTTAAATATAATATCAACACAGGTCTTGTTATTAAATTCCATTAAAACAAAAGCAGATTAATTGCTTTCGAAAAAGTTTAAATGCAAAAAACTAAATGCAAAACCGCCAAACTTTAAAGACATTTGTCTTGAAATTTGTGCCATTGATCAACAAATTAAGTACGCCATTGAAATCAGCATGTCCGATACATATCCCAGCAAAAAATATAACTTACCCAGAAGCAGTCCGGGAAGGCATTATTTAATTACCGAGCGCTTTCTGAAGGCATTCCAGAAGACATGATTTTTGCTCGCGGTGTTCCATTTGGTATGTATTTTTTAAGCTGATGAAAAGCGTTTCTTTCATGTGATCTAAGAAGCAATTAGTGCATGCTTATGTAGGAAATAAAAAGCGCCTTTTTTGTGCTTCGAGTAGCGCTTAAATAATGGGTAATTAATAAAAATTTAAGCGCTTATTCATGTCCCCAAAGAAGCAGTAAAATATATGCTTCAATAATGTGCTATTAAAAGGCATTGTTTTCATTGACTTCTAAAAAAGCTTCTGAAAGAGCTTCTTTTATGAAAAAATTGAGAAAAAAATTCAATTCTTTTTATTGCTTCAATGCATGCATTCTTCACTGCTTAATTGTATGCATTCTCTACTGCTTCAAAAGAATGCGTTTAGGAAAGCACAACAAAATGCCTTCCTTGATTCCTTAGAATAAGAAGGACGACACTTGAAAAAAGGTCACATAACATTGTTAATAAAAAAAACTATGGTATAAAATGAATGTAAAATGGTAATACAGTAATTTGGTGTGGTTTGTTTTTTTCAAATGAACTACAATTGTAGTCAAAACTGAAATTTCTTCTACAAATGACGTTTTTTTTTACTTAAAATAAAGATACTGTATTTAAAACTCAAACAACTACAAATATTTACAGCAGCAATTCCCTGAGTTTATAATTATACAATTACTATTAGTAATTTATAATAATGGGGTTTTCTTACCATTTTAGATTATAAAAATGTTTAACGAAAAAAACTTTAGTAGATACATTTTGTAAAATATTTTGCTAAAATCAGTTAAAATCGTCACTATTGTAATTTGGAAATAGAGAATATTAAGAACTTTTACTGATCAGAAATTTTGTGCTAAAAATTAGTACGAACATCGAAAATTGGGACACAAAACGTTTTACTTGTATTTCTAGTAGCAAGGGGAGTCTCCCGATATGTTCTCTTCGTTTTTAATAAAATTTGAATATGCGATAAAGAAAAAAATAAGGAACATGTATTTTTTTTTAGCGTCCCAATCTCGTGTTGTAGGGTTAACAGGTGGGGCCAAAGTAAATACATTTTTATATGGAAACATGTCTGAAACTAATGAAATTCAGCTTTCTTGAATGCCCTAGCAAAACCACACATTACCAAATAATGTTTAAAGTAATGTATCGCCATAGGGCTTCACTTATTACAATACACCTGGTTACTTAAATGGTTACCGGGTTCCAAAAGGTAATATAGATTTTCATAAAAAAAACATTATTAAAAAAATTATTACAGACATTTTTTTTAATTAAATAAAGAACGTGGTTTCGCTAGGATTCGAACTTGTGGTCTTTTGGTTGGTTGTTAGGCGAGAACTCTACCCAATGAGCTATTGTCACATATAATAATAAGTTGCTTAAAATGTAAATGAAATATTGTGCTTCGAGTTTTCGTTTTGTGATGTTAAAAATATATATTTTACCATCATGCTTACAAAAAATCACAAAATAATGTGTCTAAATATAGATTTTCTAAAAAATGTTTTAAATATTACTTAACGTTTATATTTCATGCATTATGTAATTGATGATCGGTAAGCTATTAATTTATGTTTCGGAAGGTAATCCATGAGTGCACAATTATTGGTAACTCATTACTTTATGTTTTGAAATAATGCTGAAGGTAAGGATTGTACATTACAAAGCAATACATTATGTAACCCATTATCGGTAACTCATTACTTTTTATTGGGAAATAATACTACGGGTAAGGAGTATACATTACAAGGTAATGCATTACTTTATTGCACACATTACCAAAGTTTTACTGGGGCAGCTTGGATATACTCGAAAAAACAAAAATTGTGATACCAATATCGACTATGTAGTGTTATAGGTTAAAAAGCTCTTCGATTAAATTTAATGGACATTAATATACACATTTTTTAGCTTAATCCAACCATAATTCTTAAACAAAATGGCCGTTTTGTTAAACATTAAACATAACTTAAAACACATTTTTTTGAATAAGCTCTTTCATTTGATACCCCATTTGTCTAAAATTTCTCTAAAACAATTCGAAATAGGCCAAAAATAAACGAAAAATGGGTTAATTTTTGATCCCACTTTTTATCCGATTTTATACCACTCATCGATCCCGTGGAATTTTTTGACGAAATTTAGTAGAAAGATGTCTCAGTAAGCTTTTTTGAATTTTTTTATATTTACTGCGCCCTCTAGCGTTGGTATTGCCAATTTAAGTTAAAGCTGTATTTGAAGGTTTTGAATCCTTGACGTACTTCTGGCGTCCCTCAAGGAAGCATTTTTGGCCCGCTTTTATTTAATTTGTTCAACAATGATGTTACAAATGGTTTTTATGGAACAAATTTTTTGCTTTACGCGGTGATTTGAAGATATTTTTTAAAGTGGGATACATTACTGATGTTTTGGATCTGCAGAATGATTTGAATGGTCTCTCTAACTGGTGTGAGTTAAATGGGCTTTATTTGAATATGTCTAAATGTATTCGCGTTTCATACTCCCGATCTCGAAACTCAATTCAGTCGATTTTTAACGGATTTTTAAAAACGTAGTTGCTTTTTAAATTGGTTTTTTTTTAAATAATTCATATATAGTAAGGTTCCTTTACAAAATACTTTGGAAAAACATCTCCAAATTTGAAAATGCGAAAAAAATGTGTATGCTGGAGAAATTCACACAGATTTCTCAAGTTAACTTAACTAGGTCTCACTTTCTTCTTTCTAAATCCGATGAGAAACTTAAAATCGGATGATATTCAACTAAATTACAGGCTTATAAATGCATAAATGTACGAAACCCCAGTTTTTACCCGTAACTCAAGATTTTCGACGTGTTTTTCAAATTTCAAAAACAAATTCTTGTTGTACTCGGCAGACTTGGGCGACGTCAATTACATTTCAAAATCATTCACTTGTGAAATTTTTCTATATCACTAATAATTTCAGACCTACGTTCACACTTGTGGACTTAAATGCTTCCTTGCAAAATTTAAAATTTTGTCAACACCAGACATGCGACATATTACCAATATTTGTGTATTTAATTAGAGGAAAATTACTTGCTTACGTCTAATTACATGTAACTAAGTGTAATTGCCCTGTAATTATATACCCCTAAGTTGATACTAATACCCAAGTTTGATATTCAAAATTTGACAAATTTTCCAAGGAAGTGTTTAAGCTCAAAAGTGTGAGCTTAGGTCTGAAATTTTTAATGATATAGAAAAATTTCACAAGTGAATGTTTGTGAAATGTAATTGACGTCGCCCAAGTCTGGTACTCGGCAACACTTACCAGGAAAATAGTATCACTTCCCAGGTTTAATTTTTATTTTGCACTGTGTTATCTAACCAGAAACTGCAGTCTGATTCAATTAAAAATGTACAATGTAGTTATGATTTTTTAGAAATATGCTTATTCTTCTCTACCACGCCTCCCACAAAACAATGAAATCAGTTGCATATTAATTATATTAATAATTGCACTTGTCTAAAAAAGACGTTAAATTCAAAAACTCAAACTCAAACATAAACTAAAAGTTATGTATTTGGAAACAAATTTTAATCGAATACGAATTTGTCTTCAAAACTTTTTTAAGGATCGTGAAGATCAATATAATATTTCTTTTTATTTTTCCAAGACATAGACGGCTATGCACTCAGAAAATTTTCTTGGACGAGTTTAAATGAAATCTTTTACTAAGCTAATGAATTTTTCTTCACAAAGAGAATGAAAAATTTCTTAACCTTTACGAAAAAGTTTCATTATTTTTATGAAACTATTTTTAATGAAACTTTTTTATTAGACGTATAAAATGTTAAATAAATAAAACGCAATTTTTCATAAAATTCAATGAAAAACTGCATTAATTTAATGAAAAGTTTCAGTGGACAAATTCCATTGACAATGATCAAATGCAAAATATATTGATCTCATGCAGATAATTCTCTCAGTGTGTCATATTATTTTTTATATTTGCACAGAATTCAAAATCTTGTATCCCTACCCAGGCAGAAAAATACAATCGGTATAGTGTTGGCAAAGCGATATAGTGTTGGCAAAGCGGTCTGTTATGCGTTGGTAGAACAGGGGATTAACAATTTGACAGTATTGTCCTGTTACCAGATTGATAACAGTGGCCAACCGTTGGGGTGAGCAAACTTGCTCAAAAAAATATTTGAAAAAAAAAAAATGATTTAAGTAAACCGATTTAAAAATTTTTTGGAAAAAGATCTTCGTTTTGGACCATTTTTTAAATTGCCATATGGCAACCCTGACAATATAATTTTTATAAGTGTAGTAGTATTTTAATAAAAACCATCCATTATTTATGTTTTGTGTATTTGAAAAGTTCATCGACTTATCGGTCAGATTTGCAAAAATTGTATTTCATCAATGAACTAATTTCTAGCAGAGAAGTACATTTTCGATTTTTTTCATCAACATAACAATCTAAAATATAAAACATCAGGTTTTTTTATATTTTTAAATCATTTTTGAAAAAGTTACATAAAATAGGTCAAAAATTTACTTTTTCAATTATTTATTTGGCAACTCTGGATAACAATTTTTCACAATTTTTATATTCACGATTGTAACCAATATGTTTAGTAGTTTGAAGGTTTTTAAGTAACTTAATTATCTTTTCCCCGTTAAAAATATAGTCGTTTAAATGTACTAGGTCGAAAACGGAAAACGGAAAATTAGTTAATATTAACTAACGTTTATTTTGAGTTCTGATAAAAACAACATTTCGGGACTGCCGATTTTCTATTAATTTTGTGTGTTATTGGGTAAATTAAAGGGGAAATTAATGAAATAAAATTATTGAAGTTATTCGAGTTACTCGGGTAATTTTAAAAATTATTCAATTAATCGAGTAAGTGGAAAAGCTCAAAATCAAGTTCCTAGTTTACTCGAAAAAAGCAAACCCGAGTAATTTGAATACCCTAGTAAAAACTTCAACTTCTGTGCAAATTTAATGAATTGATTTTGAAAAACTATGTATATCCTGACTAGTTTTTTTTTATCCTTTGTAACTTTTTAACTGGGTTATAATATAACAGAGTATAAAAAGAACATGTATACTACCACTATATCCTTAACATATACATTAACTGTTTTTTGCAGTTTAAATTTATACCATGCAAGTGAAATATTTGTATAAATGTTTTAAATTATGCAAATAGTTGGCATAAATATCTACACGTTTTGCAATGGTAGTAACCGTAACGCCATTTATTTGTTAAACAAAATATATATGAGGCTTCCAAAGCCAATTGTACAGAAAAAAAATATATATATTATCAATGTTAAACTTACGGCTTTGCTATATTCATTGAACATTTGTGATGGACATCAAAAATATTTAAAAATATTTTTGTTACAACTACAGTGCGCATGATGAATTATATAATACATATAATAAAATTCATCATACGCTTTGTAGTTCTCACAAACAAATTGTTGAGTTTTCGATATGCACTATATTTAAAGAAAAAAGTTTCATAATATGGATGATGTTGTTTCATAAATCGTTTGTCCTCAATTATTCATCATATTTATGAAGTTTTCATAACCATTTATGAAATAAAATTACGTGATGTTTTATCATTTCATAAAAAAGTTTCATAGACTTTATGAAGAAAATCTTAGCTTTATATTGAAATTGTTACTTGAAATTTAGAAAATATCATTTGCAATTAAAGGCTAGAATATAATTGTCTTAAGTGACTTAATTCAGGTGTTGATATGAAACAGAAATTTGGAAATACATTTATTTAAATTTAAAAAAATTTCATTTTAATTTCATACCAACAACTGACTTATGTCACTTAATACAATTAAGTAAAGGCCTCATTAGTTGTTACCTTCTGTTGCCGTTCTGTGTCGTTCTGTACTGTAGGTAATATTTTGTAATTACTGTTTCAGTGAAAGGAATCAGCTGTTTTTAAAAGTAAAAGAAAATCCAACCAAGAACATTCAAATCAGGGATGATAAATGAGATTTTAAAATAGTACCAACCTGCATATAAAATAGTACTTTTTCGGCATCCAAAGTATAAAAAAAAACAAAATTTAATTTAACAAACAAGTGCATGCATAAATTTGGTTTTACCAATTTTTAACTTTGTACCCTCCAAAATGAACAATTAGAAATGAAACAACAAACATATATTAAAAAAAATATGTTATTTTGAGGTGAAAAACTTTTTTGGATGTAAAAAATAAATTGTGTGGTGAAAAACATTTAGGTGAAAAAACTAATTTTTTGTGGAGAAAAAAGAATTTGCTGTGAATTTTAAATATTATTCACCTCTTAGCGTCTGGTGGAAAAATATGACGTTATATTTTTTACACCGACACTACAATGAATTCTAATAATATACAGTGCATTATACACCAATTTGTATGGAAAATTTAGAGGTACTTTCACATAGTCACTCATTACATTTGAACCGCTGGACCGATTTTGCTCATTTTCAATACCAAACTTTTCGGAAAAATGTACATAAAGCTATGTAAAAATGAGCAGTACGTACTAAGAAAATTAGCCGATATTGATTTAAAATATTAAAATTTTGAGATTTTTTCTTAAATTCACCAAATTTTTAATATTTTTTGAATGTGCTATTAATATCTTGCTGTATTGAATTACGTTTTTCACAGTTTTTTGCGAATTCCATCCTTGTGATTAGTAGCAAACAAATTTGTTCGTGAACTCATTCAATTTTAAAAACACGCAGCTAATAGTCAATTTCACATTTTTATAAGATTTTTATTATTCACTTTTTTGAAAATCAAAATTAGTTAATAATAATTATAACCCTTAGTGATTGAATTCAATAATTGGTTTAATCGGTTAATAAAACTCTAATATAATCATCTGTAATCAGTCGCACTCAGTGAAATCATGTGATTGAATTCACAGCGTTTGGTTCCAAATTAATTCCATGTTCATATGGGACTGCAAATCGAATTGAATTTTAAAGGGACCATACATAGAAAAATTTACAAATCGTACTAAATGAGTCATAGGAGTATCATGGTACATTTGAGGTTCAAATAGTACCATAAAAAGTACTATAGTACCAACTTTATCATCCCTGATTCAAACATTGAGAAAAAGATTTCACAACAAATTAATACATACGCACTTTAGGCTGTCACTTAACGTTGAATTCTATTTTCAACAGATTTGTCCGCAACAGAACAGAACGACAAAGTGAAAACTAACCACACGTACAGACTTTCAATTGAACAGAAACAAAACAGCTGATTCGTAACAGAACAGAACGTTCAAACTAATTCTGCCTTAATCCTTCAGACGTTTTAAAAATCAAAAACTACCAGAAATTATTTGAAATTCTGAATCAATAATATTTTTAATTTTCAAATGAATTTTTTGATTAATAATTTGAATAATATGAAACGTTTATGAAACGTTTCATAATATTTATGAAACACTTCATAAAAATTTATAAAACTGCATTTAATTTTGAATTGTCAGGATTGAGATCTATTAATATTTTATATTTGTAATATTAACAATATTTAATTAATATTAATTATGACCTCAAACCTGACAATTCCAAATTAAATGCAATTTTAAAAGATCAACACATACAAAATTCTCAATTTCAAAAACTTTCAAAAAAATTTGAGAAACTGCTCAATCCTATTCATGAAATATTTAATAACTTTTATGAATCATTTTATAAAAAGTTATGAAACTTCATCATATTTTATGAAACATTTCATAAATATAAAGAAGCCTGTCATGCCCTTTTATGAAACAGCTTCATCATATTTATGAAGGGTTAAATTCTTTTTTATTAAAATCAGAACTAGTTCTGAATTTAATAAAAAAGAATTTATTTTTCATTAAAGTCTTCATAAAAAAATCAATTGATAGCGTTTTCAAAATGCTATTAAATTATATAGCGCCACAAAATGGACCCCTAAAATCGAAAAAAGAGTACCAAAATTGCATTAAAGTTTTGCATATTTTAGCGAATGGTTTTGTACAAAAAATGTTAAAAACATGGTAAACTTCTGATAACATCTTTAGCAACATTTGGGTATCAAAATTTGTTTAATAAATATGCTGCATTAACAAGAAAATCCGCAGTTTTTACTATATTTTACTATTTTTGCACAATTTATCATCACAAATTATTTCGCTTAGAATCAAAGCAAAAAGACAAATTTAAGCAATTATTTCGCGTAAAAAGAAAAAAACAGAAAGTGCGATGTATGAAAAAAACGCGAAATGTGCCTAAAATTTATATGACAGCATATCGAAAAAGGATGATCTATGAGTTCATCTTATAGTTTAATATGTAAATAGCTTTAAAAATTACGTGTACCAAACTTCAACCAAAAAAAGTTAACATTTGCTAAAATTTGTTTAACAAAAACTTTCACTACGCTCAGGGAAAAAATTTCATCATATTGATGAAATTGCTTTATAAATCGTTTGTCATCTATTATTCATCATATTTATGAAGTTTTCATAAATGTGATTAAGAGTTTCATAAAAATTTATGAAAAATATTTTATAGAACTTCGTCATTTCATAAAAAGTATCATAAACTTTATAAAAATAAATTTTCCTATTAGAGAAAAATAGCGAAATTTAGAAACAATAAATTAGAATTTTTATTTTTCATTTGAAATATAGAAAATATCATTTGCAATTAAATTTTTAAAAAGTCAAAAACTAGGAAAAATTACTTAAATTATGAAACATCAATTGAATATTATTTGAGTTGTTCTTTGTGGTCCTCAAATTAGAAAGAAAACCGGGTCCGAAAATAGAACTTTTTAAACTTTTAAGCCTGTGTTTATACCTAAAACTTATCAAGTTGCGCAGTGTAATTAAAATTTGAGACTTTATAAAAATGTCACTATATTTTTGATTTTTGAAGAATTTTAAAAAATATTTTTTTTTTTAACATTTCGAACTATAAATTTCCCAATTGTTAGTGTAAAAAATAACTCAATGCATCTAAAAATCGTCCAAAATTTTTTTTTATATTTTTTGTTTTTATAAAAATTTTAGAATAATGTTTTATCGATCCAGAAAGTTTAACCATATAACTCTGCTTCGGCTTGAGAAAATTATCGTCGAATATAGTCCATTTCGTAATATTCAAAATTTTGTTTGTTAAAACTACATTGCGAATGATGAATTATATAATACATACAATAAAATTCATCATACGCAGTGTAGTTTTTACTAGAAATGGGCACGTGAGCAGAATTTTGAGTGATTCACACGTAAGTGAAACATAATTTCACTCACTTGAACGTAAGTGTTTGTAAGTAGTAAAAAATTCTTCGTAGGTGAGTATGCGTCAGTCAAATTTTTGCGTGAGTAGAACTTTACCAAAAAATATGTTAAATTTTGTTCGGTGATTTTATATTTGTGGATTTTTAAAATACAAAATAAATGGCAAAACTTCATACTCAGATACTTTTACCCTTTCACTGCTAGAAAACTTCCAATTTTTTCTGCGGATTAGTGTTTATCGACCCAATATTTCTATAGTGTCGTCAAAAATATTTTTTGGAACTCCTTCTATGAAAAAAAACCATGTAACATATATATCCCATTTGTCGTCAACGGTCAAAATTAGTGAAAAATACCTTACCCAAGTAATAGCGTAAGACGTGCCGAGTTTATTTCTATTATCTTGTTTACGTCATATGGCACATGTTTTTTTTTATTTATTTTGCTATTCTAAACAAGAATGTGTCAGAAATTCCAAAATAGATTTTGTCGTAAATCGAGTTTTCACTGTAGTCCTAAAATATCTTTTTTATACGATATTTCAGAATTGTGGAGTGATAGAAAAATTTGGAATCACGAGATACAAATCTATATAAAGGGTCCGCCATCTAACGTTTTTTTTTTCAACTAGTGCTTATTTCGTGAATGGTAGCACTTAGCTCATGTCTGATTTGACAGATAATTAGTTTTATCCTTCCGCTGAACGAATATGGTCCGTATGTTCGTTATCTTGTGAAAAAAGTGACTGGCATCCTCATCGATAAACCAAAGCGTGAAAAGCCAAAAACAGTGCGTACACCCGAGAATATTGCTGCTATGGCAGAAAGTGTGCGTGAAGCGCCATCAACATCAATTCACCGTTGTTCTCAACAATTGAACATTTCGGAGACATCATTGAGACGAATTTTGCATAAAGACCTTGGTATGACGCCATACATAGTCCAATTGGTTCAAGAGTTCAAAAAAAAAAAGTTATTTGGCGGACCCTTTATATCCCATTTTATAAATCAAATCGAACAAAAATTGCTTAAATTTCTATACGAACAAAAAATAAAAACAAAAAACTCCTCTTTTTTATCTTTGACGACCAATGAAATATATGTCCCATAATGTATCTATGCGCTTTATGAATTGGAATGAATAAATTCCAAATATCTTAATGTTTATTAAAACTTGAAGGATTGGACCATATCAAACCAAAAGTTTGATCCCCTATGTCCAATAGCATCGAGAAAATAAGTACCAAAAATTACGAAAAAAATATTAATATTTAAAATAACTTTGGGGTCACACTATTCGGCTCTAAGACCATATTGGTTCAATTGGTTGGTATGATCTGAAAGCTACATCTATTCTTTGTCGATACACATCACACTCGATGGAATGGGTTTTAAAGTGTAGCTAATACAACAAAAACAAATAATGGGACATATATCAAGCAGTCAAAGAGTTAAACATACACAATTTATTTAATTTTTACGTTTTATTTGTTTCCGGTAAGACTTTATTTAGTGAATTTACGTGAACCACTAGTGAGTGTGAGTGAAATCAGAATTTACTCACGTGAGCGAGTGTGAGTAAAATAAAAAAAATAAATGATTGAAGTTTTTCGCTCTTGGGCCTATCTTACACACAAAAAAATAAGTTAGTATACAAATTAATAAAACAGTTTGCAATCACTTTACCCAGCAAAACTTTTTAGAACAGATTACCGTTTAACCGTTCTAGAACAGCTTATTTTGCCAACGGTTATATGGAACCGGTTCTAGAACATTTTTCTTGGAGTCAAAATGGAAGTTTCACTATCCCAGAACTAGTTCTATAACTGGTTTTACAACCGGTCTATAACTGGTTCTAGAACCGTTTCTTTCGCAACCTGTTCTAGTTTGGATGTAAAGAACCTATTGCAAATAGGAAAAACTCCATATAAAAAGAATCGGTTGTAAAAGGTGTTTTTTGTATAGAGGTATAGAGCTTTTAAATGAAATAAAACAAAGATGAATTTTTTAAATTAACATGAAATTTATTTTATTCGAAAGATAATCTTCTGGCATTATAATTTAAATATGACTTCTAGCATATGAAATATGACTGAAGTCATATTGACTGGCTGGCTGGCTCGGACGTAATTTAATCTGGTGGTCCAGTTTTCGATGACTTTTTCCAACATTTGTGGCCGTATATTGGCAATTACGCGGCGAATGTTGTCCTCCAAGTGGTCAATCGTTTCGGGCTTATCGGCGTAGACAAGCGAGTTCACATATCCCCACAGAAAATAGTCCAGCGGCGTTAAATCGCACGATCTTGGAGGTCAATTCACCGGTCCGAAACGTGAAACTTTGCGGTTACCAAACGTTTCCTTCAATTAATCAATTGTGGCATGAGCTGTGTGACATGTTGCGCCGTCTTGTTGAAACCACAGCTGCTGCACATCATGGTTGTTCAATTGATGAACGAAAAAGTCAGTAATTATGGCTCTATAGCGCTCACCATTGACTGTAACGTTCTGAACAGCATCGTACGGACCAATTTTCCACCAGCCCATAAAGAACACCAAACAGTTAGTTTTTCTGGATGTAACGGTGTCTCAACATACACTTGAGGATTATCATCACTCCAAATACGGCATTTTTGTTTATTGACGTATCCATTTAAATAAAAGCGAGCTTCATCGCTAAACAAAATTCGCAAAATCATTTTCAAAATAAATTTGCACAATTTGGAATCGTTGTTTACACTCAAAAAAAAAAGTTTGTAAAGTCAGCAAAAAATTTTGCTGAGTCAGGCAAATATTTTAGTCAGGAGGGTGCTAGCAAAAAAATTGTCAATGTTAACAAAATTAGTAGATTCAGCAAAAGTTTTGCTAACACTTAGTAGATTAGAAATAAAAAAGCGTTGGTAAAAATTAATAAATTTTTTGCTGAATTTTAGTAGACTGAAAAAAACGCAAAAAATTGTAAACAAATTGTAATTTAGTTAATATATTTGCTGAAAATCATAAAACATATTTTTGTGATTCTTTTAAAAATAATTTACAATAATTACGAAATATAAAAATTTTCATTTTCCCACATTGATGTCATGAAGTAATTTAATATCTGAAAATATATAGAAATAAATATATATAACATAACAAAAATTTTCTTTCAACTACTTACATCAATGGTTGTCTAAATGATGCTATCTTTTAAGGACGCAACTGCCGAAGATAATTATAGAAACGAAACGAAAAAATAAGCAAAAACAAACGAAACGAAAAAAACAACCCTTTTTTTTTGCAATAAGAAAAAGGAACCATACTAAGATGTGTGTCTTTGTCTTTCGCTTTACTCTGTCTACATGTCTGTATATGTTTGTTTGCAATTTGACCACACTAGATTATTAATCTATTAACATTTCCCTGCGGGAAATGAACCAGTCACTGGTATGGTCATGTGACTAGAACTTTGTGTGTATGAACCTGTCCTGGTTTCGGTTCTGTTATATGAAATTGACCGGTACTTTTAACATGGGCTTGTCATAGGAGGTGACAATTTGCTACCTGTGGAGCACTGTGTGACGTATCGAATAACTTGACCAAGGTAACCTATCACCATACAGACTAAAATGAATATACTACGGGATTAGTTAGAAATAGGTAGTGTCAAAGTATGACCATTTTAGGATTTATGTGATATGCAACAGAACCAGTGGGAACAATTTTTGAAGGAAAACTAGTCACATATTAAGCACAATGTGTTCTGTAACAGGGGTAGTTTGACTGAAATAGTTTTGAGACGTACCACTGCACTGGTATAAGAGGAACATGTCGCCGGGCATGCGAAAAGTAATTAGCAAGTAACCTTTCAGTTTTTATTTAGCGTATGTCATATTATGCACGAGTTGCTAAATAGCCCGTCCGGAACCAATCACTGCACTTTTCTAAAACAGTGTGTCTTATCCCCTGTTCAAAAAACCTTAAAAAAGGCACAACCAAAATCAATTTTATAATTAGTTTATTTTTTCTATACCCAACAAAAAACTAAGTTTAAGATCGCTACGTTTGGCAAGAAATCGCCATATCTGGCAGCCCTGGTCACAGTTCCGTGTTTAGTTCTTTTAAACCAGTGGAGTGTTACGTCTTCATTTCTGCTGACACATAGTCGGTACAGATACAATTTCTTCAGTGTTGTGTCTGCTGTGTAGCAGTCAAAGGACTGAATCCTTTGGCACTAAATGCCATGTTTTCATCCACTGCTAACGGTTTTGAAACAGTTCAATGACCAGTAAAAACTTCAACTGCAACGGCCCTAGTTGCTTCAGTACACTTTGATGTTATGTTTCTTTTTCTCCAGTTACATGATATATCTGGTAGCAACCAGTGAATGTTTTGTCACCATAACTATAGTCACGTGATTGGTCATTTCACCAAAATTAACACTTTTTGGTGCACCACAATTTTGGTTTCACCAGTTTCGTGACGTACCCCCAAATCATATATCACAGATTTGTCACTTTGGATCAATCGACCCTTCGTTTCCCGCAGCGTTATTATAGAAATACATATTAAATTTAAATATTTTCTTTTGTCTTTTATTTTATTAATAGACAATTATTTTCACAAGCCGGTGACAACGCAAAATTTAAGTTGTTTTAATCCTCAATTTTGTTTTATGTATGAAAAAGAGATACAAAAGTCTTCCATGGTTGTTTTTTTTATATGTCTTATTAGAGTTGTACTTTTTAGTATAATTTTCCTCTTCTCTACTACATCTTGACATGCCGCGACATCTGCTTCATTCTGCGTATATCTTTCAATCTGGTTGTCGTCCACACTATTAATGTGCTTATCAGCACAATTTTTTTTAGCAAAATTAATTAGTAAAACATTAGTATATTAGTAAAGCATTAGCATAAAACAGTTAAGTGCTGAATAAGTAAAACAAAAATTTTAGCTGAAAACACGATTTTAGCAAAAAAGAAATTTGCTAAAAAATAGTATACCTGATTTACAAGACATTTTACTAACTTTTCTACTAACTTATTTTTTTGAGTGTAGGCGTCAGTCTATTCATGTTAAAATGCCAAACCAAACTAAACATAAATCAATTTACAGCTGACAAAATAGCCGCCAGTTAAAAAAGTGTTGTCGACTTAAAGTTATATACCTGTATAAAAAACACCCTTTAGAACAGAAATTAGAACCTGTTATAATACACTATAATTTGTTCTGCAACCTGTGATTTGGGTTTTACTATTTTACTGGGTAATTTTTAGTATAGTTATTATTTTTGCATTTCATTTTATTTGTTAATAAAATTTATTTTATTTATCTTTATTTTACAAACTACTAAATTTTTTTTTCAAATTTGTGTTGCTAATTTAAATAATTTAATTTTACTAACTTTATTATTTATGCACTTAAAAATTAACTACACTCAGGGAGTTAACAAGATTTTTTAGCACATCGATTTCCATTAAGGGTTTGCCACAATTTTTTTTTTTACTAAATTTTAGTAACTTACTAATTTTATTTTACTAAAAAATTACAGTCACGTTTTGCTAAAATTAGCAAAACCATCTTCTGGGCCTAATATTAGCAAAACTTTCTGTAACAATTACATACTTTTTAATTTGAGTGTAGTTCTAACAAAACAATTTTGAATATTCGAGATAGAGTATATTCTGCAAAACGAAGGCGAATTATACGGTAAAACTTACTAGATATATACAACATCATTTGAACTTTATGTTAAATTAATAAAGTTAATAAAGCCAAAAAAATAAATTTATTTTTTTTTCCGTCTTGTAAGGGAGCATATACACGATATTATTCATCTATAGCGGAGCAGTGGGCTTGGAAAGCCACATATACCTCTCTCTCTTTATAAAAATCTATAAAAGTAGTAAAGTTAGTGGTGGTCGGGGTGTTATAAGTGGGTCAATTAAATGCGGAATTTGGCCAAGTAATGAAATACAATAAATACATTTATAAATACAAATCAACAGCAAAAAACTACCCTTATAAAAGTTTTGCATTAGTAATTATATATTTTTGGTCACAACATATTCAATATTACGTAAATTCCAAATAAATATTTTTTGAAAAATATTTCAAAAATAATCACATTGAAATACTAATTTATATTTTTATCATACAAATTTTAAATTTATAGCTACCCGAATAAAAATAATATAATTGGATTGACAAAACTAAATTAATATATGAAATTAAACAAAGCAATGTATTGCCCCATGTAAAAAATATAGAAAAATTTTAAGTTGTGGAAAAGTGACGTTTTTGTTTTGAAATCATTCATAACATTCTACTCAAAATTTTAATAGCAAATCGAAAATTTTCACTGAAAATATCTATTAAAACTATCTGAAATGAACATCACAATTTAAAATATCAAACTCCAAATATTTTAGTTTAACATAAAAGTTTTTGATTGTTAAGCACATACAACTAAACCTTAACTGTACGTTAAATTTAAATTGGGCTCTTAATATATATGAAGGGCTTATTGTAAAAACATGATAAGCCACATTTTATTTTCAGTTTGTTTTTGCCTTTTAAAGGTTGAAAAAATGAAAAAAAAAATATGACTTTTGCAGGACGTTTATACTCTAGGTACTTGAAATAAGTTTTTAAGAAATACGTCTATCAAATATAAATTAATAGATGTCTAGAAAACAGCAAAAATCCATAAAACAATAAATGTGGCTTATCAAGTTTTTACAATAAGCCCTTCATATATATTTAGTCCTTAAATTCTTGGGAGGAATTTAATAGTCGGACCATAATATCTGGCACCTGTACTGAATTTAACAAATTTATTTTCACTGGAATCAATTTATATACAAACCGATCCACCATCCATTTCAATTAGATATAAGGCTTTATCAAATGGGATACATTTCTTTGTTGCCTCATATTAATTTTTTTTTAATCGGGTGTAGTAAAGCTCTAAGCTCAATTTATTTTGAGATAAGTTAACAGTCCTTCAGGTCCTTCAATATTCTAATTAAAATATTACACTCACTTTTTCTGTTGATGATTATTGTTTAATTATTTGCTATATTAATTACTATTGAAATTAGTAGTTTTTTATTAACGTATTGTAACTTTTTATAATATCCTTGTTTTATTATTCCGTTTTTAAACTATTCACGTTCACCTTAAAAACTCAACTAAATAGGTTTAATAAAAAAAACAAAAATACCAATAACTGTGGTCAATATTCAAATGTACATTAAAGTAGAAAAATCCCCCCTCCCCCCACTACATCCACCTCTCACTTATTCCATATACATATCGTGATCGAGCGAGCTATTAGTCCTGAAGTCTATCTAAAACATACTCGCGCCATAGTATTAATAATTGTGTGTGGAAAGAGGTATACCATACTACTTGTACTTAATACCTTAATACAACCCAGTTAGAAAACTACAAAGGACATAATGTTGGCATATATCCCTTACTCTTTCAAAACCATGCATTTTCCGCTGAAGTGATTCAAAATGTTTCTGATTTTTGAACCTAAAATAAATCTTTTTTTTTTTACTAACTTTGAAGAGGTAAGTGAGACCAGATAGAGATTTAACATTAGTGCTTTTATAATGTTGTATTTCGGTACCATGGACAACGAATGCATTGTCAGTATTTTACCTGACTGAGTATTTTACCTGACTGGGTATTTTACCTGACTGGGTAGTTACTATTTTGCATTGTACTCACTAAACTATTTATATTTATGAACAGTGGCAAGCAAAATTTATTAAAATTTGCAGAAAAGACCAATCAGAGAATTAAAAAAAAATATATTTTCAAAAAATATACTGGGTAACGGATAAGTAAATAACTGTTAAAGAATGTTTCCTATTGAGGCCTGTTGCCTAAATTGGACCTTTTGTTATTTTCGTGTTATGTCACTTAAAACACATTTTTTTGAATAACAAAAATTCTTGAAAGTCATCGGACATGTTACATATACAAGGTGGCGCAACAGTAATCCTCCTATCAGAAAATGCTATAAATTTTGCGATTGGCCCCTAATGTCAGTTCTGTTTTGACATTTGTGTAGTAAACACATGCGAAATACACGTTAATAAACAATGTTACGCTACACTGCTCCAAAACGCGGAATATTGGTGACTATTTATTTGACTATTATTTTTCATCAAAAATAATCATGAGTGATGAGGCCAATTTCCATCTTAGCGGGTACGTAAATAAGCAAAATTTACGCTTCTGGGGCACTGAAAATCCGCGTGTAACCCACGAAGAGCCATTACACCAGCTCAAAGTCACTATATGGTGTGCTGTTTTCGCTGGAGGAGTCATCGGACATTTTTTCTTCGAAGACGTCGCGGGCCAAACGGTTACTGTGAATGGTGAGCGCTACAGAGCAATGATCAACGAGTTCTTTTTCCGCAACTTGATGAATTGGGATTGGAAAACATGTGGTTCCAACCGGACGGTGCAACGGCACACACTGCACGTGGCACAACCGATATGCTGAAGGATGCATTTCCCGGGCGCCTAATCTCCCGTTTTGGCGATTTGCACTGGTCAGCAAGATCGCCTGATTTGACCTCTCCAGACTTCTTTTTGTGGGGCTTTTTGAATTCGCGGGTTTATCTCAACAAGCCTCAGACTCTTGCAGCTCTTAAAGACAATATCCGTCAAGAATGTGAGGACCTATCGCCGGAAGTTTTGCCCAAAGTGATGGAAAATGCCATAAAAAGGGCTCAAATGACAATCAGCTGTGGCGGCGGCCATTTACATGACAACCGGACGGTGCAACGGCACACACTGCACGTGCCACAACCGATATGCTGAAGGATGCATTTCCCGGGCGCCTAATCTCCCGTTTTGGCGATTTGCACTGGTCAGCAAGATCGCCTGATTTGACCTCTCCAGACTTCTTTTTGTGGGGCTTTTTGAAGTCGCGGGTTTATCTCAACAAGCCTCAGACTCTTGCAGCTCTTAAAGACAATATCCGTCAAGAATGTGAGGACCTATCGCCGGAAGTTTTGCCCAAAGTGATGGAAAATGCCATAAAAAGGGCTCAAATGACAATCAGCTGTGGCGGCGGCCATTTACATGACATCACATTTTCGACTTGATGTAAAAAAAATTAAAATACCAAATAAAAATAATCCACAAGAAGAATCAAAGTCTTTCATTTTTTTTTTAAATTACAGCCAAAAAACATCGGAAGGTTATTTTTGCGCCACCTTGTACCAGTTAATGTGGCTTTTATTTGGTACCCCATTTGTCCAAGATTTCATTAGAACAATACGAAATAAACCGGGTGTTTTTTGACTCCATTTTTAAGTCTCTGAGGGGCCACTTAAGGGCCGCTAAAAATATAACCGAAAAATTTGCCAAACTTCAAAAGGTTATAAATTAGCAATACGAGCTAACTTTTTAAAGATCTTTGGGGGTTGTGTTCTACTGATAATCTATTTTCATTTTCCGTTAGTCTCATTCGGAAAAGATTCGATGACCCAAAATTTTGCTAACTTTTTAAACCCCTTTGGGGGTTTTATTCTACGCAGAGAGAATTATTTTCACTTCAGTAATGAATTTCTTTATACACACAGAGAAAAATTTAGCTGTTTGCCAACTGAAATTTGGCTACTACGACTCAAACTCGGCCATTACGAATTTCAGTCGGTTGGGAAAAGTGAGCATTAGATTTCACAACAAAGTTCGGTTAATTCAACTGAATATTAGTTGTCAGACCCATAATATTTAGAAATCTAATATAAATATCGTTGTACTAACTGAATTTATAAGTTGTTACCATTAATATACACTTTTTAATTCGGTTGGCACTTTTTTTCTCTGTGTGTAGCTTTAATGAAAATTGTCACTGGACATTGAAACTTTTCATAGAATCTATGAAACAGGTTTCAATAAAGTCAATGTTTATAAAATGTTTATAAAGTTAATGAAAATCTTCATAAAACTGATGAATCATTCCGACAATGAAGCGTTTAGTAAGAAGTTTCCTTAAATTAACAAAACTCCTCATGAATGTCTTTTTAATAATGCATTGGAACTAAGCCAATGAACTGCTTCATATGATTTTTTGAACAATTTCATTGAATTCCAAAATGAATAAAAGGCTACATTAAAATAAAAAAGCAATTTGTAAAATATGTTGAACACTTCAGAATTACCTATTGAAACCAAAGTACAAATCAAGTCTTTGAAATAATTTCATAGCCCTAGGGAAAGTTTTCATTAAATTTATGAAAAGATATTTTATGAAATCAAATGATTTTTTTTTATGAAACTATGAAATTTTATAAAAAAAAGTTTATGAAAAATTTCTTAACATTAATTAAATTTCTTGGATACAAGGGAATTCTTCATTGAATCTACGAAAAAAAAATTCAATGGACTTGTTTAGGCAATATCAGGAAGGATAATTCTTTCAGTGTACTGATATTCTATTTTCATTCGGAAAAGATTCGATAACCCAAAATAAGTTGCACAGTGTTTATTATACTTTTAAAGAGTTTTTTTTTTTTTTTTTTTTTTTTTTTTTTTTGAGGTGTTTTGTAAATTGTTATATAACTTTTTTAAATTAGTTGCCACATAAAAATGATCTGTAGCTGAAAAATGCCCCGAGAGTTGGCTCATAATCTGATGTATTTGGATTAAGAATATTCCACTTAGTTTTTTTTTATATAGCGCAAATACCAGTTGAAAAGCCACATTAGAGAACATTCCCTTACTTAATAACATTCTCATTTGCAATAAAAAATATCTGCGATCAAAAGAGAAGGAACGTTACGTTCGCCTTAAATATATTGACTTTGTTTAAAGACATTTAAAATTCGGTTGACACAATATTAAAGTATATTCGATTCAGAGCAAACACTGAAATTTTCATCGAAATATTGGCTTTGTTAAAAGTTTGGTAGTCCCTTAAGTAAGAATGCAAGCCCACATTTATTCACTATTGGTCGCCACTGTATATGGAGCTTACTCGCACTAAAACTTTTAGTAGGCTATTTTGTAAATACAATACATATTTATACAAATATAGTGTAATATTACAATTAGACAAACATATATTAGTGTTGGCTACACGTAGAAAAAACTGGTGCAATATTATCGAAGTGCTTACTAATTATACAACTACATAAGTTTCAAAATTTAATTTTTGACTACAATTGTAGTTCATTTGAAAAAACAAACCACGCCAAATTACTGCATTATGATTTTACATTAATTTTATAAAGTAGTTTTTTTTATTTAAAAAAACAATAAAACAAATATATGTTTGGTTTTTTTTTACTGCATATAGTCACCTAAAATTCAAAAGTCCGTAACTACACTTTTTAGTTTTTTTCAGGAGAGCCAAAAACATTATAAATAAAAAAAACTACACAAAGTGTAGCATCCAAATTTTAGACTTATGCTTAAGAAACAAAGACGGATTTGATGCTTCATGGAAAAATAGAAGTTGTACTTGATTTTTCTGAGACCAATACGGTCCATTGTAAATCCCTTCAGAGAAAAAACGGTGAGAAAGAATAGAAATAGACAGAAACATAGATTGAAAGATAGATATAAAGAAAGATAGAAAGAATATATACTCCCCAGAAACCAGCTCCTATCGTCCCCTTACTAGAAACAGCCGTCCTATCTCCCTGACAAATCTCAGCAAATCTACTGGATTGTATCCAGCGACACACCCGAGTTCGTCGTGAAATCTATCTCCTAGCCATTTCTGTCTGAGACCCTGCAACCTAGGACAGTGGGACATTATATGCTCAACTGTCTCCAGTTCCTCAACGTCCTCGCACAACCTGCAAAAATCCGGTATGTCCCTGTCCCATCTGCTTGTGAAAGCCCTGACAGAACAATGACCGGTCAGGAACCCCGTAAGGGTCCTGAGACCTTCCCTGTCCAGTCCCAAAAGAACCTTGGTTGCCCCTGCGTCCAATGCGGGCCATAACGCCCTAGACACCCTGCAGTCCATTCTGTCCCTCCATGATTGGTTAACGGTTTCGCGGAATCCCTTCCGTATAACCTCAAAGTAGTAACATAAAGGGGGCTTTACCCCCCCCCCCCCCGTCTCTTACCGCCAAGTCCAGATTTGAACCCTCCCTCGCAAGTTCGTCCGCCAACTCATTGCCATCCACCTTGCAGTGTCCGGGTACCCAACACAGCCTCACCGTGAATGCCTCCATGAGCTCCCTCAGAGCACACCTACACCGTGCGACCAGGCGCGAGCGCACCGTGTAGTTTGTCAGTGCTTTGAGTGCCGCCTGACTGTCGACATAGATTGTCATCCCCCAACGATGTGACCCAGTATCACTTCCGTACTTTTATCTATTTATTGCAAGTATTTTTTAAAAGAACTTTAGAGAAAAATTGATTAAATTAATTTATTTATTTCCAGAAAATAAAATTAAATGAAAGTTTTTAAGCAAAAAACAATATAAATCATTACATAAAAGTCAAAAAACAGCACTGCACGAGTTTTTGGTAAATGAATGTATTGAAATTTCAGTTACGGACTTTTGATTTTCGTTAATAAAATCGGTAGTTTTGGACGGAAACGTTTAAAATTTTGTGTGAAAGCTGTATTTTTGTTAACTTTATCGCAATCAATCAAAAGTAAATTTAGAATTTTTTTTAGTTGCGGCCTTTTGGATTTTAGGTGACGATATGTGGTTTATTTTTACTACAATTGTGGTTCATTTTTTGAACAGCAAAAAAACAAATGACAATGTTATTTGAATTTACTGAAATGTAAGTCGTTCTTTTTTCAAGTGGAATTTCATTTGTTTTTAACTACATTTGCAGTGGGGTTTACCTACAACTATAGTTGTATAGTACCTATTATAATTACTAAGCACTTCGATAATTTTCCCCCAGTTTTATTCTGCGTGTAGGCTCCCCTTTTTGCAGTTGCCACTTTGAAGTTTTACAAAACAACCCCCCTGTGTTGTTGGCAAAATTGAATGAAATTTTCGTGTTGGAATTATAAATATTGTGTTGCTTAAATTCTTTGTTTTTTTTTGTTTGTCACCAAAACGAGCTGCGGTGTAGTGTTGTGTTGTTCATTTAAAAGTTCGTTATACGAGTTTGTATGCAAATTAAAATGTTGTAAAACATACTACACTATTTTGTTATTTTGTTGTTTGACTGGGCGTTTTTATATTAATACATATGTAATTCCTTAGGGTGGCAGTTATTTAACAAAATATTGTCGAATTACAAGATGTGGTTTCTATAAAACCAAAATGCGATTTGTGGACAAGGATGCGTCGGGTTAGTTTCCTTTCTATATAAAAAATGATATATATATATATATATATATATATTAGACCGGCGCACATTGTATGTAGAAAAAACGTGTTTCTTGTCCAACCCTCAAAACCTAAATTGGTTTGTTTTATGATGATTCCCAAAATACTTCGTGTCTAGCATTAAGATCCTGTGAGCTGGATCGTTTTTAAAAACGTATTTTTTTTTAGTTTTTCAAAGAATTTTGTACTTTAACTAAAGAAAAAGTTTACAATATTAGTATCATATGAAAGGCATATCCAACGGTATATGAAACGTGTCATATCAATTTTTGTAATATTCATTTTTTTATTTTTTTTTTTTTTTTATTTATCGATTTCCTGCGCAACAAGAACAAGTCTTATAATTAAAGCACAGGACTATATTGGTTTACAAGGAATGCCACATAAAAAATTAATATTAAATATAAAATTAAAGAAAAAATAAATATACTAAAATTAATAATATTAAAAGTTACATGAAAAATTTAAAACAATATATAAATAAACATAAAATTAAGATATGATAACATTTTACAAATTAATCTCGAACGAGAAATTTTTATTTAAGTTTAGCAAAAGATTCAAATAAAAATTTCCTAAAAAGAATTGCGTTGCTATTTGTTTGTTGGTTGTTTGGCACATCATTCCAAAGACGAACGGCGTTTATGAAAAATTGCCATTCTGACACAAGACATTTAAATCTAGGTATAATCATGTTCTTACCCCTGGTAGATCTAGCAAATTGTATAAAATTAAAAAGGTATTGTAGTTTTTCAGTGTATGCAACTTTGTGCAGAAAAATAAGGACTCTAATTTTAAGAAGGTTTTCGAAAGATACACCATAAAGATTTTTTGAAACAGCAGCGACTCCATCACTCTTCCTCAATCCGTAAACATATCTTATGATGTTGTTATACAAAACCTCTAATTTTTTCTTCCTGATGGAATCACAGTTAGCGAAAAGTTCACAGCCGTAAATTAGACTAGGAATCAGTTAAGCCTTTGCAAGAAGTTGCCTTACTCTTAGTGGTGTATGATGGTGTGTTACCCACAGCGTTCGAAGTTTTACATATGTTTGAACTACGAGAGCATTTATGTGGCTTGACCAGGATAAATTGTTGTTAAACACTACCCCTAAATTCTTAACTCTTTGCACCATTTCGATTTTTTTATTGTTTATTAAAATATCATTTTCAAAAAGTGGTGTAATGGATTTTTTATGAATTACTAAAAATTTTGATTTTTGTGGATGAAGACAAAGGCTATTCGCAACTGCCCAGCAATGTATTTTATTTAGATCATAATTAAGTTTTTCGACATTTTCCCTAATAGAGTTTGCAGGACTACTTAAGTACAACTGAACATCATCCGCATACATAAGTATTTTACAATAAGTAAGTTGCTGTGGTAAATCATTGGCATAAACTGAAAAAAGGAGAGGTCCTAGGATCGAACCCTGTGGTACACCTTTTGTGAGTGTTATAGGATTTGAAGTAGTGTTATTAACGTGTACAGATTGACTTCTATCAGTAAGATAAGACGATATTAAATTAGGTGATGAAGATGAAAAGTTGAAACATTTTTTAATTTCATGCATAACGTTAGATGGCCTTGGAATGGTCGAGAAGTACCAGGTAGTTGTGTACCATGTTGAAGTACCTTGTAGTTGTGTTTTATAAATGTTTATATTTAGTGGCCTTAAAGCTGTTATGACACTGTATAGTTTTTGTATAGTTTCAAGATGTATTGGGAGAAAGAAACAACATTAATGTGCGAATGAAACATATATACAATTTGTAAACAAACAGTTTTGTTTTTTTTTTTAAACTGACAGTTCCAAAAAGAAACTGACAACAAACTTATTTGCCTGTGAGCAATGTCAAGATAAAGTTCAAAATTTTCGTTTGCACTTTTGACAGATATCCCAATTTTTCGCTGATTTATCGATAACAAAAGTATTTGTTTTGACATTTACTACAATTTGGCACTATGTGTTCGTACTCTTTACACTAGTTAAAAAATTGAGTAACAATATATTTGTACTGCTTTAATTTAGATTGTCAATACAAAAACTATACAGTGTCATACGGGCTTAAGCTATGTACAGACGGTTGTCAGATCTTACAATATTGTCAGAAAAATGTTCAGAAAATGTCTAACAACAGTGTGAACTTACAACTTTTGTCTTGCAACATTGTCAGAAAAAGCATTGTCTGTACATTGTAAGACAATAATATTGTCAGACATCTGACATTCGTGTGAACACCCTACGTTGCCATTGTCAGATAATTGTTAACAATTTTTTATTGGCAGATGTGTTTAAATTAATGTATCTGACAATTGCAGTATTGTGACAGAAATGTTTCTATTGGCGGCACTGTCCATAAATAATGAAAAAAAAAAACAAAAGTTCATATTAATAATATTAAAAATCAAAAGTGAAACAAAATAGGAAATGAAATCAAATAAAAAAATGGATGGCGACATTTCCATTAATGAAACCTGAGGCATAGATTGCAGATATGAGCCAACTGACTTGATGTTTAGTACCCAGTCGCCAAGAGGCTCCCAGTCGCCAACAGGCTCTAAAGCCGGGAAAAAAACAACAACCAAACAAAGATCCTACCGCAAAAAGGTGGAATCCGTGTGGTCACACGAAAGTATTATCAAACTTATCGAGGTAGTTGAGGTTCGGCGAAGTTTATGGGATGCTGGTTGCGCTGAGTATAAACTTTCCAAAGATATATTATGGCAAGAGGTCGCAGATGCCATCCAGATAAGTGTGAACGATTGCAAAGGAAAATGGGCAAATCTCCGCACCTCTTTTAACTGCAATTTGCAAAAAATTTTGTCTTCATCATCGTTACTTTCTAATACATATACAGCTAAAATCGTTGCAATTGCTTTTTTTGTTCCATGACAATTAATATTACACGCACAAGAACTTTTCCACAAAAAATCAACAGTTATTTAAAAGTTTAATCGGTAACGTTGTTTCAATGGAATATACAGTTAAATTAACAAAGAAATATATTTTCTAACTTTCTGCCTGTTATTCAATAAACAAAATAAACAAAAAAAAAATGGACTTTCCGTAGTAGTTAAAATTCAGTTAAAATTTTCTATTTAAAACAAAAAGTTGTTATATTTAGTGTCCGACCGAACAGTTCGGCCAAAAAACTATATTTTGCCGGTTTTTTGATATCTAGAGGCAATGATGACAAATTTTGGTATTGGAAACATGTTTGTTGAGACGACTTAATTCGATTTTGTGTATAAACTTTAAGAGAAAAGCCGAAGTTAAAAGTTCGGCCGCCGAACTATTTTCAATTTGGCCGAACTTTCTGAGGCCGAACAGTGAATTCATTGCTTAACAACAGACTTTTCTTCAAATTTGACACTCAAAATAGCATCTAATTAGCCCAATAAACATTTTTCCATCCGCCAAATTTGTCCATAATGCTTTAAAATACCGAATACAGACCAAATGCATTTTAAATATGGTTATAGTTTTATTTTAAGTAAGAAATTATTCGATATAAAGATAAAATTATGTATTAAAACAGATATAAAAATCCGAAATCGGTTAAGAACTAGCCCAGTAATAAATACTGCCACAGATCACTAATGTGCCAATTATAACCTGTCTGAGAAATTAGAGCACACACCTTAAACATTTTTTAAATTGATTACTGAAATATAATTTTTTATTCAAAAGACTGTAAATTGTGAGATGTGGAAGATGTTTTTTTTTTTTGGATGTCGTTAAACTGAGGTGATGTCAAAAAACGGAAAACATTTTTGGCGTGTTTTTCAAATCTCCAATTTCAAATTTTAAAAAAATTTTTAAACAAAATCTAAAAAAAATTGAGATATGCATTCCAGATTTGCATTCTTACAAAATGAAAATAAGAAATTTTAAAAATATCCCCCGGTTCACTAGGGTATGGCAACGATTTGGTTTCTACGGATTTCGAGGGAATTGCATTTTTTTTGGCAATAACAAGGCGTATTTGTTGTCAGAAAATATCGAAAATGAGCTACTTTTGTAACTTTAGCTGTTTTAATTTATTATCATTACTCAAGTTTTTTGTTTTGTTTTTCATCATTAACGCGTGTGGACCTGCTGCCCAGAATGACCCCAGATTAATTTATTTCAATTTACAAAATAACGACATAGCTTTTCTTACGACTCGTGATTTTTAAGAAACGTACTTTCATATAAAAATTGTAGATAAATTGAATAACGTTAACCCGTGCCGTGCCACATTGATATTAAAGAAGATACTGCGAATTTGTATGTATATTTGAACAAAAATATTAAAACTTTTTTATTTTACATATCTGGCCAAAAGCAGTCGTTTAATGGACTAAAAATATTCTGAACGAAATTAACCCGTAGATGCTCTTGGTGTCAAAACTACCCTAAGTTGAAAATTCTTTAAAAAAATATATACTGTGTTATTCTAATACTTTTTGTGTTAAGGGTCATTTTGCACCAAGAGTATCTAAGATTTTATTTAGTCAGTTGTCACCAAGAGCATCTAAGGGCTAATTTAGTTTAGAACATTTATTAATGGATTAACTGAAAAAAACAAATCATTTGAACACAAAATCCTTTAATAAAAACACTACAAATTAAATACTTAACGACAATTATGACTAAAATTAAGCTTGAATTTCTTGGCGTGCAGAATAAGACCATTGATAAAACCACTTATTTTTTAAAAAATCAATTTTTATTAAGTTTGTTATAATTTTTATTAAAAATAAAAATTATGTTTTTTTCGACCTTTGCAATGAAAATGAAAATTATTCAAGTTATACAAAATATAAAAAGGAGAGAAAAACAAAAACCGTGTATTGAATATCCACCAGAGGTGGATCTTGCACATCAAACAAGTTTTCAATTTATTTTTTGATCAATGGTTATAATCTTTAACTTTCATATGAACTAGTGAGTAAACTAGTTCATATGAATGTTTGATGTTTGGCATGGGATTGTTACCGCTTTCAAAACGTGTTCTGATGATGGGAACCTAGAAAATTCCCGAAATTGATCTATCAACACATTCCTGAAAGGGTCAAATAATAAATTTGAAAACAAAAAACTATAGATTATTTGTTAGGACAATATCCTAATGAAGAAATATAGAGTATGGCCTCGAACTTGAATAATTTTCATTTTCATTATCAATTTTTATTTTTATGCCAATGTGAAAATGGTCATATATTATCATATATGAAGTTTCATATATGTTCGGATCCGAAAACTGAGGGTATATAACCATATATGGCTCATACATAACCATATATTTTAGTTCATATATTTATTTTTTTATATTTTTTTTGATTTTTGTTGTTTGTCTCTGGGGTCCGAAAAAATTAAAAACTATTAAATGATTTGTATTCTATTTTAGTGTTTAATAAAAAATAATTAATAGTTTTTTATTTAATCAGACCCCGGAGACAAACAACAAAAATAAAAAAAAACATTCCTTACAAAATCTAATGGCAGTTACTCCGGCAGTTAGTGGATTGTTTGGATAGAACATTGCGCTGTTCGAATTTAATTTTCAATAAAAAAAACAATTAAATTCAAATAGCAAAAATAATTTCTTGTATTTTCTTATTTCTGTTTGACAGAAATTTCAAAAATTTTTATTTTGTTTTGAAAAAAAAAACAACAAACAAAAAATATGGAAGAAAATTTAAAAACTCTAAATGACACCATAACTAGAAACGAGAACTAATACAGTGATGGACTTAAGTATAGGCACAACAGCCATGTAGCATTTAAAGATTGCATTAAAAGCAGAAGGAATATTTTTTATATTAATATTACTATTAATCTATTACAGTCTGCTGTATATTTCAAGATTGTAGCAGTTTTATTCGTGTAGTAAGATGAGTTGGTCCGTTGGCAGATAAAAAGTTCAAAAATACAATGGACAAAAGTATAGGCACACTTTTTTAGGCATCTATCCCTTTATTTTAATTTTAATAATCTGGCAACAATTTTACATTTGACACATGCTGTTATATTCCGTTATTAATTTTTTATTGATTTAAGTAATTGAAAAGTTGCAAATATTTAGAAAATACTAATTTTGTTTATATTCTTTTTAAAATGTGTCCTAAACAAAGTAAAACGACTGAATCTCAACGCAAAGTAATTTTACATTTACATAATAAAGGCAAATCGTTTGCTGAGATCGGAGAATTGATGAACCGCAGCCGTTTTACCATACGGACAATTGTAAATCGGTTCAAAGACGAAACAAACTTTGAAAATGCAAGTCGTTGTGGTCGTCCTCGCAAATTAACTGAGAGAGAACGTGTTCAAATCGTACGAAAAGTAAGAGGTGATCCAAAAATAACATCTTCTCAGGTTGCCGCAGAGATAAAACAAGATATTGGCAAAGATGTACACCCAAAAACAGTTCGGAGAACGTTACATGAAGCTGGGTGTAACTCACGTGTGGCCAGACGCAAATCAAAAAAATCAAAAAAAGAGAGTGGACTATGCCAAACAATTTCAAAAAAGGCATTGCGATTTCTGGGATCAGGTACTGTTCACTGACGAAAGTAAATTTAATATTTTCCGATCTGATGGACACGCTAGGGTTTGGCGAAAGCGTAACACTGCATATGAAGCAAAAAATCTTTTACCAACAGTAAAGTATGGTGGCGGAGGTGTTTTGGTATGGGGCTGTATGTATTCTGCGGGTGTGGGAGAGCTCGTATTTATTGAGAGCATAATGGACAAGACAGTTTACCTTAACATTCTAAAGGAAAATGTTAAAAAAAGTGCAGAAAAGCTAAACTTACCTGAAGATTTTACATTCCAGCAAGACAACGACCCGAAACACACAGCCCATGACGTAAAAATGTGGCTTGTATTTAATACGGCTCATGTTATGCCACACCCCCACAGTCCCCAGACTTAAACCCCATTGAGCATTTGTGGGAGGAATTGGAGCAAAGAATCAGAAAACTCGCAATTTTAAATAGAACTGAGCTGAAAACAGTTTTAGTGGAATAATGGCATAACATAGGCGAAAATATAACTTAAAAGTTAGTCCACTCCATGCCAAATAGGCTTAAGGCCGTTATTAAGCAAAATGGACTGCCAACTAAATATTAGATAAATGTTCAAAGTAGTTTATAATTTTGTAGAAATAGTTGTGCCTATACTTTTGTGCAGTAAAATAATGAATTTTTTAATGTAATATTTAAAAAACTTTTTTTGCAAAGAAAATATATTTGATTTTCATGGTTATTATTTTAATGTATCAGTTTTATACCTATAATTAACTCATAAAATAAATATTTCGTGCTTCTTATATAAATAAAACAGCAGTTTCTTTTAAAATTACGCCTGTGCCTATACTTAAGTCCGTAACTGTATATGATCTCGAAGATTATCACCATTGATCAAAAATAAATTGAAAACTTGTTTGTTATGTGCAAGGTCTACCTTTGGTAGATATTCAATACACGTTTTTTGTTTTTTTCCTCCTTTTTATTGGCACACTTATTTTGTTTAAAAACGTTAAGTGAGAAAACTAGTTTATATGAATGCTTGATGTTTTGCATAGGATTGTCACTTCTTTCAAAACGTGTTCTGATGAAGTTAACCTAGAAAACTCCCGAAATAGATCTATGAACACATTCCTGAAAGTGGTCAATTAATAAATTTGAAAACAAATTTTGTTAGGACAATATCCTAATAAAGAAATATAGAGTATGGCCTCGAATTTGAATAATTTTAATTTTCACTCTGTATTTTATTTATCTTATAAACAGAGCTGTATTTTAGTTGCCTTATTATTTATAATAAAAATGGTCACGGATAGATGTCGCTTAGTTTTCATGCAAACAACTAAAAATTTAACTGAAATGTAGTATTGTGCATTTAAAATTTTGTTGCTGTTTTTATTTTACTAATAATTAGCAAAACGATTCTGCTAATTTTACTGCTTTTTCCTGAAACGTAATTTTGATCTAATTTTTAGTAACTTTTAATGCTACAGACATATTTATATGATTAGGTGAGTGATGTGATTAGATTAGATCAGAAGGCACTATGTACCGCGACCAATGTAGGTCTTTGGTGCTGCCTAAAGTTACCTACAGATTCAAGCTACCTGTAAAGCCAATTATCCTATTAGGCAAAATGTTCGCGATGTCGGAAGGCGAAATGAAGCGATCACCTAGAAACCTAAGTCTCCTATCACAAAGCCTGGGACATTCGCAGAGAACATGCTCCGAGGATCTCACAAAACCTGCACATATCCGTGTCCGATTGACCCTTCCTGTGCAGATGGTATCTGAGATTACAGTGTCCAGTTAAATATGACGCCAGGGTCCTTACACCCCCCCTTTCAAGCGACAAGAGTCGCCTCGACCCTCTACTGGAAAAAGAGATCAATCTCTTAGCCTGGCGCTGACCAGGAGAGTTTTCCCAGTAACCAGAGAATTCAGACTCTGATGTGATGAACCCAGGACATTATTTCTTAAACTTACAGTTGGTTAACCGAAATTTGAAATTTATTTCCCAAAATGAAGCGTATTTACCAAGTAGTTTTAGTTGGAATAATCAAAATACCAAATTTTTTTGATTGCCTTATTTTTATGACAAAATACTATTCACTTATACTCTGCACTATGTACTTACCACCACTCACTTAACGCCTGTCATCATAAAGGTTTTTATAAACGTTTTATACATATTCATAATTTTTCTACAACAGTTCGTTTAATAATGCAATAAAAATGCATTTCAGAAACAACAAAAATAGCATACCTTATTATTAAAGGACCTCCCACGCCATTATGAAAACAATTTGTTTCCTCAGTTTTCTTTTCCCTTTCATGCAAGAAAATTAACAATCAACTTTTCACTTAAAGTGATTAAGATTGATTGAGAAATTGAAATAAAATGTTTCTAATTTTTATGAAATTTTAATGAGTAACGAGGAACATTGTTGTGAATAAAATACACTGGAAAAAATCAAATGTTAGTAATCAAATTAGCAAAACAAAAAAAAAAAATTAGTTGATATTTTACTAGCAAGGAACTTGTTAAGGGGTTAATACTCGAACTTTTAATAAAATTCGAAGTTGTAAAATAGTGATAGTTTTGTATACTCGATACTTCATTTTTGCTGTAAATATTTGTAGTGGTTTAAGTTGTAATCCTTGCCAAGTATCTGGGAGCATTTCAACTAAGTAATAATGTTTTTTCACATAAATTATTCAATAATTAAATAGAAACAAGTAAAAACTTGGCAAAATGTTACTAGTTTTTGCATAACCTTTGTGAATAAACTTTATTAGTTGAAATAATCCTAACTCTTGGCAAAAGAGAAAATTAAACGATGTTATTTGTTTTTTAAATAAAATTCCAAAGAAAAAAACAAATTTGAAATTCTCCGATACAAAAAAAAAAAAAATTGGAAATTTGCATAAAAAAGCTTAAAAAAGTTTTTCTGGTGTATATAGAAGAAGATATTTAACACTAGAATGACCGGATCAGTCATTTGGACTTAAAAAGAAAGAAAGAATTTATTATACTAAAAATTTATTAAAACAGAAGAAACAGTTTGCTATCCGTATTCTGAGGGTATTTCTGTAGGAAAAAGTCCTCATAATCTGAGGACTTTTTCCTATAGGGAATGTCGTCAGACTCTGAGGGTTTGTCTATAGCAAAAAGTCCTCAGATTCTAAGAGTTTTTCTATAGGATAAAGTATTCAGATTTTGAAGTGTTTTTTGACAAGAAAGTCCTCCATAGGAAAAAGTCCTCAGATTCTGGTAGTTTCTCTATGGAAAAAAGTTCTCAGATTCTGTGTAGTTTTCGATAGGAAAAAGTTTTCAGATTCTCAGGGGT